>OX375804.1:10628911-11228911 GCA_947359425.1 Lagria hirta | reverse complement strand
AAACTTGGCTAGATCCAAATCTAAAGATCCCCAAAAAGGTACCACCATCTCCGATCTTTATTTACAACTAATCTATCCACTTTGAAAACTTAGACCATAAGCAAGTAACTTAGATAAGAAAACTAATTGAACCCTCCCAAAAAAATCCTATCCCATCTAGGATAGAACCTCCACTCCAAGCGTCTTCCATTCTTAATCATAACCCAAGCCCAAGGTTTGCTTTTTGATTACAAACTTTTGGTTTTGCGCATTTTAATGTTTTTTCAGTTTTTAGAAGATGAATTTTCGTATTTGACATTTTTTTGGTAATTTTTGCCATGTTGATGCAATAGGTGCAAAGCTCTGGTGTTTTAGAAGATATCCATCTGAAGATGTGAGGCTTACCTTTTACCTTTAACTACTACTAATTCTTTAGATTCCGTGTTCTTTGTTCAACCAGTGTCTATCAGCTGAGACTCCTCCAGACCTGATCTGGGTCCACTTGTTTACCATGAGTGATAATCTTCTTTTATAGCAAAAAAACCTCTATATTAAATGACGCCTCAAGGAACAAACGTCACCCAAAAAAAGCTAAATATTCTTATAGAAAAAAGTACCCTTAGAAGCGTTACTTTGATGGCTACCTTACATTACTGTCTGGCTCTAGTACCAAAATACGCAAAAAAATCCTACTGATCTTATAGTAGTACCTTAGTTAACTCACTGGGTCCATAAGGGTAGAAAGTCTCATTAACATACGGATCTTTTGGGTACGAAGTACTAGGATCTATTGTTCTTTGACCATGTCTAAACAACTGTAGAAATCCAATTACTTTTTACCATATTTCAAATAAAAATATTCTTACTATATGAACCAATTGCAATGATGAAGTATTTTCATTGTTGATACAAAAAAATGCAGAAAACTGGCAAAAAATCAAACATTTTGACAGAAAATTGGCTGATAACATTTTTGGCTGTAAGAATCTCAGTTCTCTGGTTACGTTACTTTCTCATATTATGACGTTAATAAAACTATATAATTAAACAATTATGCTAAACTAAAATACACAATTGGAAGGACAAGGATTATCTAAAGTGATAAAAGAGGTTTATAGTCACAATGTAGGCCAGCTCTGCGTTTACAACATTTTATTAAACAGACAAAAATAGTATTTTTATTGAATAGATCTTTAGATTATTACCAAAAATCTAGAATACTTCAACCTTCAGTTTTGCAACTCCTCCTTTTCTAATTTCTTGATCCTATCGTATTTCTTTCCATGCTGGCATCACTCTAAATGTTCCAGCCAGCTGAATCTAGACATTTTGACCACTGGATTCAAGTCTGGTTTATTGTAGATATTTGACAATTTGCTGCTACTTCTGGTACTCCATTTTCCCATAATGATAAAAAAACTCTCTTCAATACTTTCTTTTCTTAGCTTGTTAGTAACTCCTCATCTTTACGAGTTCAAATCCAGCTGGTACCAAGTTCAAGCAAAGATTGTACCTGCAAATGATAGATATATCCAAATTATTATCAGCTCCAAAGTATTTCAAGCCTTAAGATTTTTCAAAATTCTGAGGTAGTTAAGAGATGATCTAGGATCTTCCATAGGTGCATAAACATTAATACAAGTTCTCCTCGATACTTTCCACTCCTACCTTCTTAGTATCTCCGAATTTAAGACACGAGTACTACTTCAAAGTTGGTACTAGAAGTTGCCCCAGTACACTTTGTGACTGGAAATAGCAACCATTTTCTGCTGCAATCTTTGGTTCAGCTTTTCCCGCATTTATTACCTCCTGTGATCAAAGTTTCAAAGTATTTAAAACTTTAAAATCTTGCAAATCTTTTTCCTTTGATGGAAAGACTGTCTGGCTTCTGGCGTTAGACGTAGATAATAATGAAAGTTTTGTTAAAAAACTGTACCTAACCCTCTCCAAAATTTTTCTTTGCCAACTCCTCATTTTTCCAAGTATAAATCCGGATACTTTTTAGAAGTTTGAAATAAAAGCTGTTCCAGTACTACTTGGTAGCTGGAAATAGCTATAATTTCCTATGTCTGACTTTGTCTTCTATATTGTTATCCTTTGTGATCAAACTATTTAAAACCTTGAGATCTTGCAAAACTATTTTTATTAATAAGCGTGTTTTAGATTCTTCCGTTAAAAAAAATATTAAAAATTCGTGCCAGTTGATGATTCAAGTTGCCACAGATAATACCAAAGAAACTAGCCTAAATAAAGCCGGTTCAAAACCAGCCCAACCAAAGTTTTTCCGCCTGAGCATGATTGTTTGTGGAAACTTCCCTCTAAGCTGGCCACTTCTTAGAAAAGCACCAAAAAGACCAAAGAGTCAAAGTTAACTCCAACTGGACTTGATGGACTCCTTACCAAGAACCAAAACCGACAACAGGTTGGGAAATACCAATCCCATCCTTCAAAAGTGGTACTTCAATGATCTATTTGCCTAAGACTGCTACATAGAAGACTTACCGTATTTCTAACAACTCCCATCTCCAAAGGAGTAATCTGGCTAAGAGCAGCAAGTCCATGCTACTATTAGACAACTCTTGATTCTAAGAATCCTCTGTAGAATGATGATTCTCACAAACGGTACTCAAAAAGCTTAAGTCAAAAATTGAATCAATAAATTCACTGCGCATGACCAAGACGCAAAGAGAAAGACGACCTGACCTGACCTGACCTGGGTAGGAACGAGACAAAAAATAGAAAAAAAAACTTTTTATTACTTATTTTAGTTCTACAAAATACAGAATACAACTGTTTCATAAACTTAAGCAAATTTTAAAAATATTTTAGAGCACTAATTTTGATTTTTTTCCGCACAGCATTATTGTATCCTTCCTTGTACTGAAAATAGACATCATTCCTCATCTTCTGCGCTCCTTTTCCTGCAAAATCCATCACTGTACCTTCTACTAATTCAAATAGTTCAAAGCAATTAATAAATTTAAATGAAGAGAGACAATGAAATTGAGAAGCTCTGCAGTAATTATGTCGTTTGCTGAAGCGGTAATTTATTGGCAGAGAAGTCTGCGAATTGCTTAGAAACCCGAAACGCCTTGTGGCTGAGATGGGATTCATTCACCACCATTGCTCTACCCTATTAGCTTATTGTTTGCTAAGGAAAATTGCAATTTGAATTATTATTGTTTGAACTGTTAACTCTCGAACAGATGAGATGAGGAAGTTGTATTAGAGATTATTTCCTTACCTGACTGAAGCGATGGCGACGATTTCGTTATAATGCGGCCAAAGAAGTCCTTCGCTGGAGTTTGCACCTGAAAAAGAGTAAATATTATCTAAACAAGAAAATATATCATCATATAGTTCCCAAGAAAAAAAGAAGTCAACAAACATAAAACACAAGAAAAAACCAGAAAACCACATAGAAATATGAGAGAACACAAAAGAAAAGAAGTCAAAGTAAAACAATAGAAAAAAAAAATGTGCCAACAAATAAAGAAACTAAAAAAGTAGAAAAATCACAAAAAGACAATAAACCGAAAGAGTAAAAAAAATAATCCTTCGCTGGTGTTTGCACCTGGAAAAGAATAAATAAAACAATATCTAAACAAGAGAATATATCATCAAATAGTTCCCAAGAAAAGAAGAAGTCAACAAACACAAAACACCAGAAAAAACCAGAAAACAAAATAGAAATATAAGAGAACACAAAAGAAAAGAAGTCAAAGTGAAACAATAGAAAAAAAATATGTGCCAACAAATAAAGAAACTGAAAAAGTAGAAAAATCACAAAAAGACAATAAACCAAAAAAAGAAAAAGAATAATTATGTGAAAGAAATAATGAAGAAAAACAAAAAAAGACAAAAGACAATGAGAAGAAACAAATGAAGAAGAGAAACAATGTATCGCGACATGTGATCAATAGAACATCTAAAAAAAAAGTTAAAGCTTATCAGACATCAAATCAACCCTTAAATCACATTTCTAGAACAACCCTCTGTAATTTCCCCATTTGAAACCGCTTCTAATCGTAATTATTTGTCTAAATAATGTCGATTTCTGTTAGATATTAAGAAAATATGTGATAAATCAGCAATAAAAGTAAAACTTTGGCTCGAAATAGTGGCAAACTCAACAAAGTTGGATAATACTATTCCCAAACGATATCAAAACGGTAATGAAAGATGACCTGGCTAGATTGCAAGCTTAACGTTATACTGGAAATGGGAAAACTGGCTCTTGATAGCCTATTTTCAGTGTGATTCCATTGTTTGTCAGATTATTTCAATCCCAAAGCACAAGAGGATTTAATAACAAAAGTATTTATCAAAGTTAAATAAAAGAATGGGAAAAAAGTTAAACAAATACGATACATCGTATTGTTATTGATCTTTCTCAATCGAGAACATTCATAAATAATAACAAATTAATGATAAGATAAGCTAATGGATCAATTATTATCAATTCGGTCTAATACAATCATCTTTTAAAACGTCAAATGTTAATCCCATTTTAATCAATCCTAATTTATTTTCCATTTCTATAAGGATTTAAGTTTCCCTATATAAGTCTTGAAATATTTTATCAAACATTAAACAGCAACTGACAAACGTGTAATGAAAACAATTCTCCTCATCGCGATTGCTTTGGCATTCGCACCAGGTAAGAAACCATTCATAATAACCGAAAGATTAGCGCTAAAGTGTATTTCCCTCAGGACTTCACTCCCGTTCTTTATTTGGGAGATGGTTTTCCAGCGAAAAACATGATGTTCCAATTGTGCCAGGAATCAAACCCGAACCAATTCCTGAAATTGAAAGTCCTGGCCTAGAGGTAGATCCAGTACCTATTGTTCCAGGAATCAAACCAGAACCAATTCCTGAAATCGAAAGCCCTGGGCTTGAAGTAGATCCAGTTCCAATTGTTCCAGGAATCAAACCAGAACCAATTCCAGAAATTGAAAGTCCCGGACTTGAAGTTGATCCAGTACCAATTGTTCCAGGAATCAAACCTGAACCAATCCCAGAAATTGAAAGCCCCGGACTTGAAGTAGACCCAGTTCCAATTGTTCCTGGAATCAAACCCGAACCAATCCCAGAAATCGAAAGTCCCGGACTTGAAGTAGACCCAGTTCCAATTGTTCCTGGAATCAAACCCGAACCAATCCCAGAAATCGAAAGCCCCGGACTTGAAGTAGACCCAGTTCCAATTGTTCCAGGAATCAAACCTGAACCAATCCCAGAAATCGAAAGCCCCGGACTTGAAGTAGATCCAGTTCCAATTGTTCCAGGAATCAAACCTGAACCAATCCCAGAAATTGAAAGCCCCGGACTTGAAGTAGACCCAGTTCCAATTGTTCCAGGAATCAAACCTGAACCAATCCCAGAAATTGAAAGCCCCGGACTTGAAGTAGATCCAGTTCCAATTGTTCCAGGAATCAAACCTGAACCAATCCCAGAAATCGAAAGTCCCGGTCTTGAAGTAGATCCAGTTCCAATTGTTCCAGGAATTAAACCCGAACCAATCCCAGAAATCGAAAGTCCTGGACTTGAAGTAGATCCAGTTCCAATTGTTCCTGGAATCAAACCTGAGCCAATCCCAGAAATCGAAAGCCCCGGACTTGAAGTAGATCCAGTTCCAATTGTTCCAGGAATCAAACCTGAACCTATCCCAGAAATTGAAAGTCCCGGACTTGAAGTAGATCCAGTTCCAATTGTTCCAGGAATCAAACCCGAACCAATCCCAGAAATTGAGAGCCCAGGACTTGAAGTAGATCCAGTTCCAATTGTTCCAGGAATTAAACCCGAACCAATTCCAGAAATCGAAAGTCCCGGACTTGAAGTAGATCCAGTTCCAATTGTTCCAGGAATCAAACCTGAACCAATCCCAGAAATTGAGAGCCCAGGACTTGAAGTAGATCCAGTTCCAATTGTTCCAGGAATCAAACCTGAACCAATCCCAGAAATCGAAAGTCCCGGTCTTGAAGTAGATCCAGTTCCAATTGTTCCAGGAATTAAACCCGAACCAATCCCAGAAATCGAAAGTCCTGGACTTGAAGTAGATCCAGTTCCAATTGTTCCTGGAATCAAACCCGAACCAATCCCAGAAATCGAAAGCCCCGGACTTGAAGTAGACCCAGTTCCAATTGTTCCAGGAATCAAACCTGAACCAATCCCAGAAATCGAAAGCCCTGGACTTGAAGTAGACCCCGTTCCAATTGTTCCAGGAATTAAACCCGAACCAATTCCAGAAATCGAAA
Organism: Lagria hirta; assembly: GCA_947359425.1. NCBI lineage: Eukaryota > Metazoa > Arthropoda > Insecta > Coleoptera > Tenebrionidae > Lagria > Lagria hirta. The sequence goes on along the minus strand of OX375804.1, from coordinate 11,222,675 downwards.
GTCCCGGACTTGAAGTAGATCCAGTTCCAATTGTTCCAGGAATCAAACCTGAACCAATCCCAGAAATTGAAAGCCCCGGACTTGAAGTAGACCCAGTTCCAATTGTTCCAGGAATCAAACCCGAACCAATCCCAGAAATCGAAAGCCCCGGACTTGAAGTAGACCCAGTTCCAATTGTGCCAGGAATCAAACCTGAACCAATCCCAGAAATTGAAAGTCCCGGACTTGAAGTAGATCCAGTTCCAATTGTTCCAGGAATCAAACCTGAACCAATCCCAGAAATTGAAAGCCCTGGACTTGAAGTAGATCCAGTTCCAATTGTTCCAGGAATCAAACCTGAACCAATCCCAGAAATTGAAAGCCCCGGACTTGAAGTAGACCCAGTTCCAATTGTTCCAGGAATCAAACCCGAACCAATCCCAGAAATCGAAAGCCCCGGACTTGAAGTAGACCCAGTTCCAATTGTGCCAGGAATCAAACCTGAACCAATCCCAGAAATCGAAAGTCCCGGACTTGAAGTAGATCCAGTTCCAATTGTTCCAGGAATCAAACCTGAACCAATCCCAGAAATTGAAAGCCCCGGACTTGAAGTAGATCCAGTTCCAATTGTGCCAGGAATCAAACCTGAACCAATCCCAGAAATCGAAAGTCCCGGACTTGAAGTAGATCCAGTTCCAATTGTTCCAGGAATCAAACCTGAACCAATCCCAGAAATTGAAAGCCCCGGACTTGAAGTAGACCCAGTTCCAATTGTTCCTGGAATCAAACCTGAACCAATCCCAGAAATCGAAAGCCCCGGACTTGAAGTAGACCCAGTACCAATCGTACCTGGAATCAAACCAGAACCAATTCCAGAAATCGAGAGTCCCGGCATTGAAGTCGACCCAGTTCCAATTGTACCAGGAATCCGACCAGAACCAGTTCCTGAAATTATTTTCCCAGGACTTGCTGTTGATCCAGTACCAGTACTTCCAGGAATAGTTCCAGTCCCAGTTTAATTTGTTAAGAAAAATGTAAATTACTAATTTAATACAATTTTATTTATCTTTTACTAATCGAAAAATTTTTCATTTTATCAATATGCACATTTAAAAATTGAAAAAACAACGCAGTGAAACATACAAAAGAATTTTAATCAAAACCTTCTCACTTAAAAAATAGTTTTAACTTTATTCTTTACTCTGCTTTTTTTATCTATTCTCCTGTCATTCCAAATGACTCTTACTTTTTAAGACTTTAAGTATTCGCTAAAAATTTATATTCAAAACTTTTTTTTTCTATGTCTTCAATTAGACGTCATTGTGAAATTCATACACTACCAAGATCTTCTCAAAAGTAATCTTACAAATAAATAACAAAAATATATATTATCAAAAACAAAAACTCATAAAACTGATAAAAAAAAAGAAGAAAAAAACAATGTTAAAGTAAAATATGGGAAAAAATAAAAGAAAGAAAAATAACATAAGAAAAAAATTTAGGAGAAGATAAAAGCAAACAACAATCATAACAATAATACAAGAAAACACTAACATATCAGAAAGAAGAATTAAACAACAAAACTGAGAGAAAAAAAATTAACGCTCAATGTTATCGTTTTCATGTTACAACCATAAGAGTGATAAATCTCAAGAAAGACATTGAGTTAGAAATATAAGAAAAAAATGCACTTTGAAAATAGAAAGAAGAGATATGCTAAGAGCAATAGAAAAAAGCAGAGTGATAAAAAAAGATTAAGATAAAAAAACAAAAAGATAAACGATATAAGTAATTAAGAAGAATAAACACAAGAAGAAGAATAGAAACAAAAGAGTGGAAGACACAAAAGAAGTAAAAAGCTAGAAGAAAGCTTGATAACCAAATATTGAAACAAAAGGTAGAAAACAAAGGAAGTAGAAAAAAAGTGTAAATGCAAATAAATAGATAAAAAACACGAAAAAAAAATAAGTTAAAATTTTTTTAAATACTTTAAAAAAATAAAGATAGAAACAACGTTTAGGTCAGGTCAGGTATGTGATCAAAAAAACCAATGACACATAAAATAAAACTGATCACAATTTGTCAACCATGTAAAAAATTGGACAAAAATGCATAGGATAAAAACCCACCTAAAATAAAAATTAATAAAAATACTTAAATTAGAATATTAAATTTATTATAAAAAACAAAGATAACAAATTTAACACAAAAATATAATAAAAATAGTTCACTCTAAGTGATAATTATTTATTTGGTTATATTGTCCTCAAAAATAACCAATTTTTGCCAAAATCACTCAGACAGATAACTCTTTTTTTCCCAAAATAAACAATACTTTATCGCTTTTATTTATATCCTAGATATATAAGGAAATTTTGTAGATTGAAATCGCAAGCTTATACCGATTAGAAAGTTGTAAAATCATAAAATTAATAGATTTTATAAATAATAAAACTTCATAAATGACTATTAATAATCGATGATTTGGCGTGATAAGGCATTAGCTTGGAAAATAAATTTAAAAAAAATTCTATGATTCCACTTTTATGGGAAATTTTTCCATCCTAAACTTTCAATAAGATTTTTGGAGGCCCATAGCTCAAAATAAATAATAAAACTTCCTAAATAAATATTTATATAAATAATAAAATTTTCTAAATAAATATTTATAATAAATAGAACAAACTACCTGCAGAAGTAAATACTACTCTTACGCCATTTTCAATAAGAAAACCCAAAATTGTCAACTTACTGTCTTTTCATGTGCTCCACAGACCAAGAGACACTTGAATTAATAAATTTAAAAAAACAGCGCAGAAAAAAATAGCGAAAACAAAATTAAGCAAAAATGCAGAAACCAAACAAGAAATAGAGAACAATAGTAAAAGAATCCAAGAAATAAAACTAACTGCAAAAAGGACATGCAGAAGAATATGTTTGAAATAGACAAGAAAGAGAAGCTATAAAAATCAAAACTGTGACATAGAGAAGTAGCCACAAAAATATGCATTAAGCTTCATAAAAAAAATACAAAAAAAATATGAGCATCAAAACAAAGAAAAAGATACAAGTACTGATATAAAAGCCAAGAAAATAAGACCGAAGAATTAATTACATTTTATACAAGAAAAAAGAAGAAAAAAATGGAAAAAAAAGTATTTAGAAAGGATTGAGTAGAAGAGAGAAAGATAACCAAAAAAAAAATTCTGAATGCTGACAAAACAAATACATTGATAAAAGTTGAAAAAGAGAGAAAGAATAATAGAACCTAGATTGAGAAAAGAAACAAAAAATTAGTTGCTTGAATAGTTGGAACAAAGAAAACAAAAGCAGGAAAGCAACACTAAGAATAAAGTAAGATATAAAAAAAATAAATTAAAAAAGTGCTTGTAAAAACTGATAAAAGTTAAAAAATTTGGATATGGGAAGAAAGAGTACACGTAGAACGAGTGCAAGAGAAACATGTGAGATAGATGTTAAAAGATTCCAATATATATAGTAAAAATAAGAGAAAAAAAAGAAAAAAATTAACATAGAGGCAGGAAAAAGAGCAGTAAAGTTTGAGGACAAAATAAAAGAACGAAAAGCATGTGAGATATTGAAAAAGAGCTACAAGGTAATGAATAAAAAATAAGAAAAATAACAAAGAGAGAAAAGTCTACAAGAAAACAGAGAGTTTAACGTAGAAAAAATCCAGAAAAAAAAAGCGAGACAATGAGAATAGAGACATAGACAAGTAAGAAAGAAGAGAACAAAGGAGTGAAAGCAGGTACAATAAAAAATACATTAGTCTAATCACAAAAGAGTTGCTTAAATTCCTAAAAAGATAAAATGAGAAAGAGAGAAAAAGATGATAGCAAAATTTAGGTGCAAAAAAAAATAGAAAATAATTTTTGAATAGCGGAAAATGAAAGATATGTGGAAGAAAAAGAGAGAGAGAGAGAGAGAGAAACATTAGAGCGCATGATAAATAGATCCGTGGAGTTAAAAGAAAGTAAGCCAGAAGACAAAATAATGAAAAAAAAAAACAGAATACATAAAAATGATAATAAGAAAGAAGAAAGATTAAAAAAGACAGGAAATAAAGTAGAGTGAAAAAAAAAGATAAACAAGCGAGAAGAAAAAGAGATACAATTTAATTTTAGAAATAAATATTGAACAAAACAACCCAATTAATTATGTTTCTTACCACTGTAGGTAAAACTATTATTATATAAAAAAGAGCTGTTAAAAATGATGCAGCTAAAAACTAATCATATTAGAAACATTGAAATAAAAAAATTGAAGATCTAAAACAAATGTGAAACAAAAACAAAACTCAGAAAGAAAACGTAGAAAAACAAACTGGCGCTTTATATTAGTGCTTCCCTTGTCTTTAAATCATTTTTAAACTCAAATTGAGTCTCTAAAGCTCTTTCTTCCCATTTTTTCCTCTTATGTCTTTGAACCAGTCTATTGTTATTTTCTAAGTCTGCAGTTATTCTGTATAAAATGAAGAAACTGAGTAACTGTAGACCAAAAAAAGTTGAAGAAAACAAAACAAGAAAAGAAATCATAGTAAAGAAAAAAATATGGTATAACGCCAATAGAATTGTATCTATAAATTAGAAGATATTTGAAAAAACACTAAAAATGATGTAAAAACCATAAGTTAACTAAAAATATCAACAAATAAGACAAAAAATGATACAAATAGAAATTGACCATCATCAAAACTGAAGAAATGGAGAATATCTGGCAAATTTGTAACCATTTGTAAAATTTGAGACCAGACCATTTCTAAACACAAATTTTGTTTCTTAAGATCTTTTTTTCCCATTTCTTCTGTCAATCTTTTTAGACTAGTCTATTAAGATCTTTCCGGTGTTGTATATTTTGATATTTTGTAAGCAAGTCCGATAGTCTCTTTAGAACAGAAAAACTAGAAGTACCGTTCTTGTTCTTTGAAGTTCTTCTGCTTCCTGACATTCTTCTTTGTTTCATTTCTTTTTTGTTTCTTTTGTTTCAAAGATAGCTTTCCCTCCAATTCCTTAGGACTTTCGTAAGTAATTTCATAAAATCCCAGCTCAAAATAAATTCAAAAGACTTCCAAAATTAGGAAAATATTAATTATAGCATTAAAATACTATAATTATACTTTTTACAACTTAATATAGATTTATATCTGATAACACAGTCGAATGAATGAAAATGTTTAAAATTGTTTTATTATTATTGGTAGTTCAGCTTATTCCACCTAGATTAAGCCATTAAATTAATCCATCGTATAGAAATTATTGCTTTATGATCGCATAATATAAAACTTTAATATAAATAGTTGCAGTAAAGCTACCAGAAGCATCAGTTAGCTTTCTAAAATCTAACAAGATGAAATCTTTAGTTATTTTAACTATAGCTTTGGCTATAGTGCCAGGTAAGATCTAGAACAACTGCTCATACCTATATTATTATAAATTATTTATAATCATTATTATAATAATTATTATTTACTATTTATTGTTTATAATTATTTATTTTATATGTTTAGGTCTCTACTCAAGATCGCTGACTATCTCCATCTTGCCTGCTGCTATTGCAGAGGAAGAATCAAGCAATCCCGGTATTGTACCCGGAATCAAACCCGTTCCAATTCCAGAACTCGAAAGCCCAGAAATTGAAGTAGATCCAGTTCCAATTGTTCCAGGAATCAAACCTCAACCAATTCCAGAGATTGAAAGCCCTGGAATTGAAGTTGATCCTGTTCCAATCGTACCTGGAATCAAACCTCAACCAATCCCAGAAATTGAAAGTCCAGGAATTGAAGTTGATCCTGTTCCAATTGTTCCAGGAATCAAACCTCAACCAATCCCAGAAATTGAAAGTCCAGGAATTGAAGTTGATCCTGTTCCAATTGTTCCAGGAATCAAACCTCAACCAATCCCAGAAATTGAAAGTCCAGGAATTGAAGTTGATCCTGTTCCAATTGTTCCAGGAATCAAACCTCAACCAATCCCAGAAATTGAAAGTCCAGGAATTGAAGTTGATCCAGTTCCAATTGTGCCTGGAATTAAACCTCAACCAATCCCAGAAATTGAAAGCCCCGGAATTGAAGTAGATCCAGTTCCAATTGTGCCTGGAATCAAACCTCAACCAATCCCAGAAATCGAAAGTCCAGGAATTGAAGTAGACCCCGTCCCAGTTCTACCAGGAATCAAACCACTACCAATTGAAGTTGAAGAACCAGTTGTCCCAATTGTACCTGGAATCAAACCTCAACCAATCCCAGAAATTGAAAGCCCCGGCATTGAAGTAGATCCAGTTCCAATTGTGCCTGGAATCAAACCTCAACCAATCCCAGAAATCGAAAGTCCAGGAATTGAAGTAGACCCCGTCCCAGTTCTACCAGGAATCAAACCACTACCAATTGAAGTTGAAGAACCAGTTGTTCCAATTGTACCTGGCATCAAACCTCAACCAATCCCAGAAATTGAAAGCCCCGGAATTGAAGTAGATCCAGTTCCAATTGTGCCTGGAATCAAACCTCAACCAATCCCAGAAATCGAAAGTCCAGGAATTGAAGTAGACCCCGTCCCAGTTCTACCAGGAATCAAACCACTACCAATTGAAGTTGAAGAACCTGTTGTCCCAATTGTACCTGGAATCAAACCTCAACCAATCCCAGAAATTGAAAGCCCCGGCATTGAAGTTGATCCCGTCCCAGTTTTACCAGGAATCAAACCACTACCAATTGAAGTTGAAGAGCCTGTAGTTCCAATTGTACCCGGAATCAAACCTCAACCAATCCCAGAAATTGAAACCCCAGGATTCGAAGTAGATCCAGTCCCAATTGTGCCTGGAATCAAACCTCAACCAATCCCAGAAATCGAAAGTCCAGGAATTGAAGTAGACCCCGTCCCAGTTCTACCAGGAATCAAACCACTACCAATTGAAGTTGAAGAACCAGTTGTCCCAATTGTACCTGGAATCAAACCTCAACCCATCCCAGAAATTGAAAGTCCCGGCATTGAAGTAGATCCAGTCCCAATTGTGCCTGGAATCAAACCTCAACCCATCCCAGAAATTGAAACCCCAGGATTCGAAGTAGATCCAGTCCCAATTGTGCCTGGAATCAAACCTCAACCAATCCCAGAAATTGAAAGTCCAGGAATTGAAGTAGACCCCGTCCCTGTTTTACCAGGAATCAAACCACTACCCATTGAAGTTGAAGAACCAGTTGTCCCAATTGTACCTGGTATCAAACCTCAACCAATCCCAGAAATTGAAACCCCAGGATTCGAAGTAGATCCAGTCCCAATTGTGCCTGGAATCAAACCTCAACCGATCCCAGAAATTGAAGCCCCAGGAATTGAAGTAGATCCAGTCCCAGTTTTACCAGGAATCAAACCACTTCCCATTGAAGTTGAAGAACCAGTTGTCCCAATTGTACCTGGAATTAAACCTCAACCAATCCCAGAAATTGAAGCCCCAGGAATTGAAGTAGATCCAGTCCCAGTTTTACCAGGAATCAAACCACTTCCCATTGAAGTTGAAGAGCCAGTTGTCCCAATTGTACCCGGAATCAAACCTCAACCAATCCCAGAAATTGAAACTCCAGGATTTGAAGTAGATCCAGTCCCAATCGCACCCGGAATCAAACCACTCCCAATTGAAGTTGAACAACCAGAAGAACTACCAATTCTTCCAGGAATCAAACCTTTACCAATTGAAGTCGAGCAACCCGAAATCCCTCAAGCCGAATGTAAATATTACGCTGATCTTGTCGGAAGATTTATCATCTTTTAAGCTGTTAAAACTCTTCTTTTTTACTTAGTTATGTATAATAAATTAAATTGCTTATGAATCTAAAAAATCTTATTTCTACTTGACATGTTAATGTTGAATAAAAATAAATAATTTCTAATTCTAAATAAATGTTTCTTTCCCTTTTAAAAGTCAACAGTGCACATCAGAAGTGGCTTAAATTGTTTCGAGTGAATAAAATAATCAAACCGGAAGCCTTAAAAACGGCAACATTTTACGATAAGAAAAATCACGACACTACGGCAGTTACTGCCCCATTAAACTAATGTGAGTAAAACGATGTAGGTCGCCATAATACGAATAGGCGATAAGGCTCAACGTCGTTTATTGCAATTGGAATTTTATTCACCACATAAAACGAGAGGCGGACGTCTAAACACGTTTTGACAGTTTTCCACAATGTAAACGAATATAAATCTCGAAACAGTCCGGATGAATCGAAAAATGAAATACGAGTAGCAATCCTGCAACGAAAATAATGAAACTCAATTGAAAAAGTCAAAGACTGTCTTAAATAAGTAATTATGCACATCAAAATGTAAAAAAAAAATGTTTCAACGTAACCTTCTGCCACCGTATCACTTCTCCAACCATCATGTTTTTACGTAATATTCTGCAACCAAAGATTTAATAAAAAACTACTAATTAATTAGCATAATTAGCAATTGAAAATCATTTTCAAATAAAAGCCGAACCATTTATTCTAATTGACAAATTAATTTCTGTTATTACCCATGTTCCTGATTGTCTCAACGACAGAATAACAAAGAGGCGTTTTATACCATTCGAGAGAGAGTAAAGCACCCTTATATTCCACCCTATCGCTTATAAACACAAATACACGCACACACTCCAACTAATGAGGTAACCATTCCCAAACAGTTTATCATTGTGCGAATGTAATTGCACTGTTATATCATCATTAGCCGATGACACAGCGTTGAATAGGAGGTCCATAAATTTCAAATATACCATTATTATTATTATTTTATTGTTAAAAAAAAACAAAAAAAAACTTTTCAAAAAAATAATAAATATTTAGCGTCATCTTCTTTGATTATTGCCTTTGATGGGGCAGTATACAAAGACCCGCACGCCTATTCTTTATTTAATTTTATATAAGTTTTCGATTAATTTGATCAGAAGAAACACAAAAATCGAAACAATTTGATTTTAAATAGGCAAGAGAAACAGGTAAAAAAGGTATTGAAACGCTGAATCATTTATAATTGCGTTTATATGTCATGCGCATGTTTTTAAGCAGTGACAACATTGCTCGGATGTCATCTTGTATGATGTATGATTCTTGTATGATTGCTGCACGAGCGCCAGCCGTGTCTATATATATATATATATACATCTCGCTACCTTTTTAGCGTCCTTCCATGATGCAGTCTTTCAGCGTCCACCTCTGTATATTAAAATCTCTTATTACCCATAGATGGGACTTTTTCTGAGGTTTAAAGAAAATCAATGTATATTAAATTAGGAGCATTATTTTTAGTTTAAATTGAAAATTTTCACTTGGCAGCTTTTCAGCGTCCATCTGTCTTGCTATCTTTTTCGCGTCCATAATATACATTCTATAATGCAGCTATTCAGCGTCCAAATGTATATTTTTGTACAGATTGGACCCATTCAGCGTCTGGCAGCGTTGCCGCTATGAACTTTCAGATTGAATCGGCTACAGCCAAGACTCTTGCAAGATTTAAAAATTTTGTAAATATGCGTAACACTTTTGTTTCTTTAGAAATAGATTGCTACTGCAAATTTTTTTATCACATAACAAAATGAATAAAGTCTGTGATAAAATGTAAGAAAAAGTGCATGTATATACAAAGCAGAGAATAAAACTTTGTTAGATAAACATTTTTGTCAATCTTTTTAAAAAGTTATACGATTGTTAATTAACTAATTTTCATCTAATGTTTGTTCTAATAAGATCGACATAAAAGTTTAAATAATGGATCTATAATTTTTTGGTTTGTTAAAGCTTTTTTTGTTTACATATTTAACAAGATCACGTGATAATTTAAATTTTGTTTGTTATAATTTATTTTTATAAAAAAAAAATCAAAAATAATGCATCGAAAAAAATTTTTATTAAAAAAATCAACAAATTGACACTAACTTGTACTAACTGTGTAATTTTTTCTGTTTTTTATTAAGTTTCGGTTCTATTAGTTTTTTTACTATTTTTTCTATTTTACTTTTTAACATTATTTTCTCTGTTTTTTATATTTTGTTTTCCTTAATTCGCTTTTTTTATTTATTTTCAATTTTTTATTTTTTGCCGGTTCTTTTTCTTGTCCACCTTTTTATCTCCATTCCTTTCTTACTCTCTTTTTGTCTTCTGTTTTTTGTGTGTTTTTTTTTGTTCAACTGTTCTCTCTTGTTTTATTTTTTCTTTTTTTTATGTACTTTTTGGTTTTTTCTAGTTTTGAGAGTCTTCTTCTTTTGTTGTTTTGAACCTTCTTTTTTTCTACATCTTTTCCGCTTTTCTGCTTTATCTTCTTTTTTCTCTGTTTTCTTGTGTTTTTAGCCTCTGCATCTTTTCCCCGTGTTTTTTCTAATTTTTCTACCTCCTATCTTACTTCTCGTGTTCTTTTTTGTGCTTATTGTTATATTCAATGCTTTTTTTAACTTTCTAATTTTCAAAAACGTTTTTTCGAATTCTCCCTTCTACTTCATACTCTCCTCCCAAATTGTCTTATACCCTATTTTAGCATTCTTTCCTTTTCTTCTTTCTTCTGCTATTAACTATCTTAAATTTTTCTTTTTTCGTCTATAAATATGTTTTTCCTCATTTTCTCTTTAATTTTTTTTTATTACATTTTTTCCTCTTCTCACTTGTCTAGTTTGATCACCACCATCTTTATCTTATTTATCTTTTACATCTTCCTGACTTTCACTGCCACTTCTAGATTCTATGTCTTTTTAATTTCTTTTCTGTTTATCTAACCATGTTTCTGTCAAGTCTATTTGACATCCGTTTGTTTTAGCTATTTTTAAAAGACTTATATTTTATTCTTACCCCATAGTTTTTTTTTTGCTGTTCTATTTCTTATTATTGATTTTTTTGTTGTTTTTATTTTGGTTTCTGTTGTACTTTTATCTATGTTTTCTTTATTGTTTAAACTTTTATTTAGGGTTTTATTAATGTATTTTTTTTTCTAAAATTTTATCTATGTAATGGTAAATTCTTCATCTTGTTAAACTTTTTTTTTCATTTTTTTCTGTTCTTTTTTATGTATATATATTTATGTATTTTTTATGTATTTTATGTTTTCTGTATTTTCCGTTTGCTAACTTATTATTTAACTCAAAAAATTGAACAAAAAAAACTTTTGAATGAATACTATTACAAATAGAAAACAATAAATAATAATATAACAGAATAAAATTAAATTTCTGTCACAAATTTCTAGCAAAAAAAATCCTAAAAATCAATTAGTTATTGATTATATTTAAAAATTAGAGATTATTGTATAATAACACACAAAATAATAACTTGCTTGAGAAAAAAAAGTTAATTATAATTTTTGACAAAAAAAAAACAAATTGCTTAACAAAAAATGCGTGTAACACAATTATTTTATTAAAAAACATTTTCTTGAAACTAATATTGTTGACAATTATAAAATTTATAAAAAATCTTATAAGCAAAGTTTGTTTATAACATTTTTTTAAGCAATCAAACTTAGTTAATTAGTGAAAACCTTAAAACTTTATTGCTTCGTTAAACATTCTTGTATTTTCATTTTTCAATTAGTTAATGAAAAAAATAAGTACTAAAAGTTGCATTTTTTTCCAGATTACTTGAAGAATTATTTTCTCAAGCTAATTTTAAAACTCTACAAAAATACAAGGTTGCCGTGTTAGTGGACGCTGAATAGCTGCAAAACTGTTTATGGCTTACTTCAAAACTGAATATACTGTATATTCTGCTAGCGCCTGCTAACAAGGAAACCTTGAACTAGATGTGTATATTTTGTATACACTTTGCAGCTTTTCAGCGTCCACCCAATAATTTTTCCAGACAAGAACCGTTCAAGGAAGAAAACTTTTATTGCAAATATAAATAACCAAGCTTTAGTCATTTAGATTGGTTTTAGAAAAATAGTAGATTGTTATAAGACATTGCAGAAAGCAGAAATACATTGAAAACCTTTCAGCGTCCGTATATGGACGCTGAATGGCTGCGGACGCTGAATCATCCGTAATTTTCATATGTATGGACGCTGAAAAGGTAGCAAGTTATATATATATATGACTTGCTACATTTTCAGCGTGCAAGGTAGCAAGTTATATATATATATATAACTACCTGCTACCTTTTCAGCGTCCATACATATGAAAATTACGGATGATTCACTTTAAAAATATTTCAACACTTAATGAATTTGACACTTGTTCTTTTTCAAAAAAAAGCAAAACGTCTCAAATACGACACTTTTAAATGTTTAAAAAATAATAAATTTTCAATGTTTTCAAATTAGAGGATTGACTGGGAGATATGGACCTTTACAAACAAATCGTCTCTACTTTAAATTTGTACAACTTTTAAGCAGTAGCTATTAAATAACGAAGTTAACCTGAGAAAAATCCGGTTCCGCCCTTTGCTTCTAGTGCCCGGAATGGCTACCGGAAGGAAACGGCCATCTCTTTCCAGGCCGACATCTAAGTTTCCGGTCGCCTGGACCAACTTTAAGTAATGTTATAACCTGCGAACTAGATCATTTAGCCTTTAGAATAGTTGTTTTCTTCCAGCAGCTTTTTGTTTTGACGTGATTTATCCGAGTATTGTAAATAACGTTAACAATACGAGATTCGAAATAACAAAACCTTTTCTTTCCCATTAAAAGCTACATTTCTTTTGTGCGGTTGAGTCATCGAAATAGATAAGAAAAAAAGAGAAGAAGATACAAAAAGTCGCTAGTCTAAGATCAACTATCTGTTTAACGACCTAAATAAAAGAGTTTCAGACGGCTAAATGGAATCTGCCGCTTATCCTACCGCTCCTCCTGCTCCATTTTACGGAACTGCTTCCGTTTCTCTAACATCTTTAGGATGTTCTCAGCCATGTTTAATGGCTACACTTAGAACATTTCACTTAACTTGTGTGCTAATTACATCATTTTTAAAAATCATCAAAAAAAAAACGTTTCAGGAAAAACAATCAATGAATAGTTTACCTATAATTTTCTTTTAATTTAACAAAAAAAAAAATCATCAAAATATAAAAAAAAAATTTATTGCTTTATTGGATCATTCACATTTCACGGAGCAATATAGAGGACCTGCTCACACTTGTTTTGAAAATAATCAATAGTTCTCTCAATTGACCAAAAAATAAATTGCCATTTATAATTCTTTACAAAAAAAAACACTAGCGGATATACTTGTGTATTAAATTATGTCTTTCCGTCAATAAAACAATAACTATTTGATAGAAAGAGGGCATGTCTTACATTGTTCATCATCAAAAGACATTTTTTTATATAGTTGGTTAAAATTTCGTCAACTCCACCATTGCTTTCATCCCCTTATTAAACAAGTGCTTCTATTTTGTTTTGAAATCACAATTGATCAGTGAATAGCGTGAATAAACATATGGATACAAAAAAAAAAGAGGGCTAAACAACTATGGTTGAGTATCTCTTATATCCGCAACACTCAACAAATAATTGATGTTTAAGCCTTATTGTGTAGACTCTACAATGTTTGCATATTATGATACTGTATTTTAAACAAATATGGCCACTAATCGGCCACGGTAATCATATTTTTATTCGATCAATACCAAATAAACAACGTCTCATCGTCCGACTTGAAAGAAAAAAGATGATAAATAGCTCAAATCACTCAGTTAAAAATAAATTGCCCAAAAAGGCTATCCCTATAATGGCCATAGAGATTTGAATATGAAAAGAATATGAAAAGCGAGCCACTCGTCTTAATTATGCCGGTAATGGACCGCAATCTGCCACACTTAATGGAAATCCAAAGAGATTTATCCCGCCAAATTATTTTTATTTTCTGAATAACTTCTCATGATTGTGAATGAAAAAGGAAAAACCACCCCAAGTTCGATTACATTTCCCGCCCCTTCTTACAAAACAGTCCAAGGAAAATCCATTAAGCAAGGAAGCAATTTACGAAGAGTTAACACATCACCACTGCTCTGCGAAGGGTAGTAGCACTATCGAAACGTTTCCGTTTGCCGAAAAATTGACCACTTACCGGCATTTCCACAGCTTTTACTTTCAAATACTGAAGATGGTTCGGGAGAGAAGACTTCTTGGCAGCATTGGCCTCAGCTTGAGTCGATTCCTTCAATGGTCTTTTATCCTCGATACGACGCAACTTAGCTGCTTCAATCTCTTGAGATATTAATTGTTTATGGAAATACGACAAAGCCTTTTTTGTCGAAAAACTGACAACTTCCTCGATGTTTGGATCTGTAACAAAGTTTTATACAAAGGATTATTAAATCACCTTAAAAAAGCACCGAACGGTAACCAAACAAACCTGGTTACCTTATATAATGGCTAAACTACAAAAAAAAACAACTAGTTTCCGGGCAAAAACACTGTAAACACCAGTGCCAACGCACTTGGTTGTACTATATGTAAAGTTCAAAGTGATATTTCTGAGTGTAAAACTGAGTGATTGTAAAACTTCCCTCTTCTCCTAGAACTACGTTTTCACTTTTTTTTTCTGTCCAACACCTTCCTCAAAACTGCAGAAACTTAAGATAAACTACAATTCCGCTTTCAAACCCTGTAATTTCCCCAGCTAGAAAATCTAAGACTGCAAAAAAATTAGGGTCAAGTCAGGTCAAAAGTGGGTGCTGGAAAATCTTAGGTCGAGCTAGCCTCTCACTTTAAAGTGAGCCCAGTTGAGAACTCTAAGACTGCAGAAACTTAAGCTGAGCTACTCTTTCCCATTCAGGCCCAAAGACTGGAAATTATAAAGCTGCAAAAAGTTACGTTCTAAGTTATCTCCAAAGTAAGAAAATCTAACACTGGAAAAACTTATAATAGGCTACGTTCCCGCTCCCAGACCGAGTGATTTCCACAATTTAAGAATCCAAGACTGAAAAAACTTAGGTTAGACTACCATCCCGCTCCTATGCCCAATGAATTCCACAGCAGTTGGAGAATCTAAGACTGCAAAAAGACAAACTGGGCTATTCTATCGTTCCCAAACCCAATAGTTTTGGCAGTAAGAAAATTCGAATCTGCATAAAATTGGGATAAGCTACCATTCCGCTTTCAAACTCGGAGATTTCCACCTTTCCAAACACTTATTTCCAAAGTTAGAAAATTTAAAACAGCAAAAACTTAGATTCTTCCACTTCAGGACCTAATTACTTTCACAGTTAGAACCTCCAAGACTGCAGAACCTTAAGCTGAGCAGCCCTTCCCGATTCAGACCAAGAAATTTCACAGCTAAAAATTCTGAGACTGGAAAAATATAGACTAAGCTACCTTCTAGACCTAGAGTAATCTCCACAGTAAGAAAATCTAAGACTGTAAAATCTTAGAATGAGCTACCGTGCCACTCCCAGGCCGAGTGATTTCCACAATTAGGGAATCTAAGACTGCAAAAGCTTGTGATGGACTACCCTCCTGCTTCTAGACACAGTGAATTCCACAGCTAGAAAATATAAGACTGCAAAAAGATAAACTGAGCTACCCCATCGCCCCCAAAGCCAATGAGCTCAACAGTTCGAAAAACTAAAATTGCAAAAAATTGAAGTAACCTAGCCTTCCGCTCGTAGAGATTTCCACCTTTCCAGCTTTTTCAGAAACTTATTTTCAAAGCTTAAAAATCTAAAAGAGCAACAACTTAGATTAGGCTCTCCTTCCACTTCAGGATCCAGTTATTTTCACCGTTGGAGAATCCAAAACTGCATAAACAAAAGCTGTCCAAGGCCTACCATTCCGCATCCAGGCCCAAAAATTCCACAGCTGGAAAATCTAAGAGTACAAAAAGTTAAGCTAAGCTACTTTTCCGCCTTCCTGTCCGACTGCTTTCTACAGTTGAAAACAAACTTCTAGCACAGCCACCCATCATCCTCTCGAACGTAAGTCCACCGGAAGATCAATCCTTCTCATTGAAAATATAATCTGCCTGCTCGTAAATGATTTAGCCTGTATAATTTTAACGCTTTCGCTTATATATTATAACACTGCACAGAGGCTTAAGTTTCCCAATTCTCCTTCTTGAAAGCCCAATTTTAAGACTGCCGAAGCTTAAGTTGAGCTACCCTCCTACACCCAGGCCCAGCTATTTTTACAGTTAGAGAAACTAAGACTGCAGAGACTTAGAAAAAAAAAAGATTGCGGAAAGGCTTAGGTTGGTTTATTTTCCCGCTTAAGAGCCCAGTTATTTTCAGTTGGACAATCTATAACTGCAGAAACTCAAACTGAGCAGGTTTAAGAGCGCCCGCTCCAAAGCCTAGATATTTTCACTGTTGGAAATTGTAAGACTGCAGAAACTTAGATTCAACTGCCTTTCTGCATCTCCTGGACCACTTATTTTCACATTAAGAGCCCAGGTATTTTCACAGTTAGACAATCTAAACCTACAGAAACTTAAACTCTCGCTCCAGAGCCTAGATATTTTCACAGTTGAAAATTGTAAGTCTGCAGAAACTTAGATTCAATAATCCTGTTGCATCCCCTGTCCCACTTATTTTCACATTAAGAGCCCAGGTATTTTCACAGTTGGACAATCTAAACCTGCAGAAACTTAAACTGAGCTATCGTCTAGCTCCAGAACTTGAACATTCACACACTTAGAAGCTGTAAGACTGCAGAAACTTAGATTCAACTATCCTATTGCATCTCCTGGACCAGTTATTTTCACAATAAGAGCCCAGGTATTTTCACAGTTTGATAATCTAAACCTGCAGAAACTTAAACTGAGCTATCCTCTCGCTCCAGAGCCTAGATATTTTCACAGTTGAAAATTGTAAGTCTCCAAAAACTTAGATTCAACTACCCTCCTACACTCCAAAGCCCAGTTAATTTGATAATAAGAACCTCTAAGACTGCAAAAGCTTAAAAAAAATAGAGACTGCAGAAAGACTGTCCTATTTTCCCGCTCCAGAGCCCAGTTATTTTCACAGTTGAAGAATCTAAGACTGCAAAACTTTAAGCTGAGCTATCCTCCTGATACCAGGCCTAGTAATTTCCACAGTTAAAAACTTAGGTTAAGACTACTCTCCTGCTTCTAAGGCCAGTGACTTCTTTAGTTTAAGATTGCAAAAATTTCTTCTGGTTTTTGACAAGGTTGCCTGCAATGCCCACCCGGTTCCATTAGACAATTCCATTATCTTTAATGCACCATTGAATCGGCGATCAAAGAAAGAAAACCTGGTGAATTGCCAGTCTGGTGGCAATTGAAAACCAGCTTAAGCAGTGCTCCACCGTGCTGCGTTTGGGCAAATCAGAATAAAAAGTGGTGCCAATTGAGAGAAATTGGGCAAAAAATACAGATAACGTATCTAGAAAGAAGAGAAATTACCTAGTTTATAGATATAATTGCCTTCAACGGTTCTTTCTTGAATATAGTTCAAATTGTAATCAATCATAGCGTTCACCACAACCTCCAAGCATTTCTTCTCCTCCTCGGTGAACAGATAAAGATTGATGGGTCTAAAGGATGGAACAATGATGGTCAACAGCATACAGACAACATCAAGAATTAACGACGACTTATTAATATAGGATCGGATCGTTGGCTGCATACTTCGCATTAATTCGGAGATAATTGCCTTTTGTTTGTTCTGTTTCATTTTAGTCTAGAAAATAAAAAAAAAACTAAATAAAAAAGAGAAAATGAAGAAAAATCGGATAAAAAGTTGACACTCAGTTTGCGGCATCGCTGCACCCTCTGACGCACAATTTTCCTGTAGCGACGTTAATTACCGGACAAGTATCAGATGATATCTTTTTAAATGTAACGAGTTTGCTCTACCAACTACATTATTCACGATCTCATTAAGTTCCAACAGGACCGTATTTTGAAAAAGATCATTTTTACTCTTGCAATCTACCATTATTTTCAAAAATTACTACATCATGATCAAAGTTACCAACAGTACATATCGCTACTATAAATGATTATTGCAAAGTAAAAGCCAAAAACGAAGATTTACAACAAAAACTAGAGTAGAGAAAGAAGAACCTTAAAGAAAACAATTTCAAAGTAAAAAAATGAAAAAAAGCCAAGTCAATGACAAAAAAAAAGAAGGATAGACAGTAGAACAACCAAAAAGACTAAAAACATGCATAAACAACAACAAACGAAAACAAAAAAAAAGAAAAGAAGCAATAGTCACAAAGCTGTATTGAAGATTCGGACATAATAGAGATGGTAGAAACTTAAACAAACAAAAACGTGTAAAAAAGAAGATCCCTGAAGTAAATAAGTTAAGAGAAAAGAACAAAAATTAAAAATTTTAAGAAAAAGAATTTAAATCAACAGAAGCAAAAAAATTAAACGTTCTAAATAAGAAAGTCGCAATATGATAATAAAATAAGAAAGAAACAACTATAAATTTTTCTATAAAAAAAAGCAAAACTACCAATAAAAAAACTTTTCGAAAAGAATTATTATTCGTTTGAAAAAAACGAATTAAATAAAAGACAGAAAAGAGGGAAAGATATTAGATCTAAAATAAAGCTAAAAATACATTAAAAAAGCAAAAAAAAAACATTAATTGATTGCTTTGGAATATTTGGCACTATAAAGTATTAACACAGTTTTACCAAAAAGATTTTTTTTATTAAATTTTGAGAGCTTTTTTGAAAGATGTGTAAAACTTTTTAGCAAGTGGTAAAACTGTGTTAATGAGAAAAATGAGAAAAATGTGATAATAGAAAAAGAAAAATAAGACCAAGATTATTTATAGTAGAAAGCAAAACAGTTAAAAACCAGAACAAAAGAGCAAAAAAAAGCAAGCTTATTGATGGTACAAAAATTCAAAGCCAATAATAAAAAAAAATAAAGTAAAAATTCTAAACAAAATCAAATAAAAAGAAAAAAAAATAAATAAAAAAACAAAAGAAAGAATAAAAATAAATTAGAATAACAAAAAAAAAGTCCTTAAAAAAAAAATTTAAGTAAGAAAAAAAAAACAAACGTTCTATGAGAGAAAGTCGTTAAAAAGGCTAAGGTATAAAAATAGAAAAAAAAATCTTCAAATTTTTGTGTACAAAAATGACAAAAAAAAGCAAAAAGATAAAATAGCAATAAAAAAAAACAACCAAACAAAATAATTCTTTGAAAAAAACTAAAAAGACAAAAATACTAAAGAAAAGAGATAATAGAAGAAAATATATATTAGCAAAGCTAAGAATACACAATAAAAGTAATAAAGTAAAAAAAAGTTGCCTGACAATGAAAATTAAAAAAAAAACAAAAAAAAAGAGAAAAATGGGATAATAAAAAAAAATAAGACAAAGATTATTTACAGTAGAAAGCATAAAACAGTTAAAAACCAGAACAAAAGACCAGAAAAAAGCAAGCTTATTGATGGTACAAAAATTCAAAGCCAATTATAAAAAAAAGTAAAACAAAAAATCAATGCAAAAAATAAAGAAAAAATTCAAAGCAAAATCAAATTAAAAGGAAAAAAAAAGCCAAAAAAAGAATAAAAATAAATTAAAATTAAGAAAATCTGATAATAGAAATAGAAAAATAAGACAAAGATTATATAGAACGCATAAAACAGTTAAAAACCAGAGCAGAAAAAGGAAACTTATTGATGGTACAAAAATTCAATGCCAATAATAAAAAAATAGAAAATAAAATAAAAAAAGCACTAAAAATGTGTTCAAAACAAGAAAAAATATTAATGTTAAAGAAGCAAAGATTAAAAAAAGAAGAAACAAAAAACTGCAAATTTTTGTGTAAAAAAATGACAAATAAAAAACACAGAAGTCAAAACAGCAACAAAAAAACATACGCAAAAATTAAATTCGTTTAGAAAAATGAAGAAAACATAAAAGACAGCAAAGAAGAAAGATAATAGAAGAATATATATATATAAGCAAAGCTAAAAATACACACAAAAAAACATAAAAAGTAAATAATAATAATAAATATAAAAAAATTACAGAAAAAATGCCAAAAAAATTATTAGTAGTAGACCAATGCAATGCAAATGAAAAAAAATGTAAATAAACAAAAAAAAAATTAAATTTCAATAAAAACACTTCAAAAAAAACAGCTAAAAAAAATTATTTGAGGCAAAAATTAAACAATAAAATAAAAAAACTACAAATTCATTTTATAAAACAAATAACAAAAAATAAACCGAAGACAAAATTATGAATAAAAACTTAAAAATAATGATTCGATCATAAAAACAGAGAAAGATAGACAGTAAAACAAAACAAAAAATTTCAAAAAAAGTTTATAAAAGAAGCAAGAAAAAAACAAAAAAAACGAAAAAAGTAATAATAAAGCTGTATTCTGTAATTTACCAAAAACAAGAAGTTTAAGAGTATGTTTTACCAAATAAAGATTGAAAAAACATAATTATATTAAAAACAAAATAATCATAAAAAAGTTCAATGCAACATTTAAAAACAAAATTAAAGAACTAAGTTAAAAAACATCCAAAAATAAAATAAATAAATTAAAAAAAGAAGAAACAAAAACAAAAGAGAGCAAAAAAAACCAGTGGACATATAGGAAAGACATAATAGAAGCTATAATATAGACTATAATAATATAAAAAATCAAAAAACATAGCACAAAATTTAAGAGGTCAAAAGTCAGTTGGTTGTGATCAATTGAAGTTTTATTATCAAAATACCTGATGAAGCATTTAAAAATGAAGAGGAAAAGTACGAAAAATATTTTTTAATATAATATGATCATAATAATAGGAAAAATGCCGGTCCTGCTTCAGCTTCTTGTCACAAATTGCTTAAAAATCAAAAGAAAATCTCACCAGCCTCGTGCGCGCATTTTTTAATACATTTTCATTTCTTTAAAAGGGTTTCTCCAACAAGCGAAGCGTAATTATACCACACAATAAGTATTCATTAATTATTTCTAAAGCGGTGCTTTGTTTCCACGCGTCCTCTTTCCCTTGGAATAGAATTCAAAATTATACTTATACAACACATAAATTCGAACTAAAGAAACAGAACTGTCAGAAACTTAGAACTTTATATCTTCATCGTTTGTCCGAAAAGTAATTTATTTATCTTTTGCAAGAGATAGAAACTAGAAGAAATTACTCATTAGACTAATTGCCACATCAGAAGTAGGATTTATTAAACCAGCCAGCAGATGGTTTATCGCAATTGGAGGATTTCATAAAAGCTATAAATTATAAATACAATCAAATAATAATTCACCAAAATAAAAAATACTCTATAAGCGTCCTCAACCTAATTTTTAAAAATATAATCTATATTTTTCATTTTAACTCCACTAAATTAAATTACCGACTCAGTAGCGCCCGAGTGAGATTGACTCTCTCTATTGAGCTTTTCTCCAAATAAAGGATAAAAAAAACATTGCTATACTACGCCACTGAGAATACTCAATCGTTGTAGACTAAGCTACTATTCTTTATATTTTTGTTTTAGTCTTGATAGTATATATTTTGTTCTATTATTTTTCTCTATCTTTCTGTTTTCTATCTTTTTTGTTTTTTTCGAAACTTAATTTTTTTTTTCTGTTTTCTTCCTTATAGATATTTTTGTCTTCTCTGTTTATTTCTATATTTTTTTTTTACATAATAGTTTCATTTCTTCTATTTTTCTACCTTAGCCTCTCCAACCACTTTTTTTCATAGAACGTTTGATTCTTTTTTTTTACTTGAAATTTTTTGCCTAAGTTTATTTTTTATTTTAATCTATTTTCAACCAAAAATAATAATTCGATCATAAAAACAGAGACCGAAGAAAGATAGACAGTAAAACAAAAGAAAAACGTTAAAAAAAAGAGTATAAAAGCAAGAAAAAATCATAAGAAAAAAGTAATGATAAAGCTGTATTCTGCAATTTAACACAAACAAAAGAATTTTAAGAGTATATCAAAGGTTTTGATCAAATAGAGCTTGAAATTAATAAATAGATTAAAAATTAAAGGATCCTGAAAAAGCACAAAGTAACAATTAAAAACAAAATTATAAAAGTAAGCAAAACAAAAACAAAAGATAAGAAAAATAAAATAAATTAGAAATGGAAAAATACTCTCTAAGCGTCCTCAACCTAATTTTAAAAAATACAAGCAATTTTTTAAATTTTACTTTCGATATAAATTAAATTATAGACTCAGTAGCGCCCGAGTGAGATACTATAGACTCTCTATTGAGCTTTTTTCCACGCAAAAGATAAAAAAAATGCTATACTACGCCACTGACAATAGTAAAGCGTAGATTTGATTCAATCAAAATACTTTTTATTTAAAAACACTTTAACATTATACAATAACAATTTATCCATAGTAACAAAAAAAAAGCTTTGTACATAACAACTCATTTATATCAATAAACACTACTTATTGTAAGAGCATGAATTGACAGCAAATGTGCAAAATTTTGCCAAGTTTGATACAATTCAGTCAAAAACATATGTCAATTGACTAAAATGTTTGGGAGTTGGCAACTTCTTGCACATTTGCTGTCAAAAACATATGTCAGTGTCTCCTTCATGAACTTCGCTACAGCAGTAAAAATTCTTTCCCGAAGTCTTTTCTGAAAAATTTTGGCAAAGCTGGCTCCGGCACTATGTAGGTTACTAAAACGATCTTTATAAGCTTTGGATTTGAGGTTAGAAAATCTCAATGCGTTAAATCGGGTAAGAATGTAGGCCAGTTCAAATCGCCTCTCAAGGAAATAGAACCTTTCTCTTAAAAAATTCATGACATTGCTTGATGTGTTGTAACCTCACTTTCCACACCACGGTGGAACAGAAAAACAAAATTTCGTGAATAATAGTAAGTCGCGCACCACTCTGAATCTTTGAAAAATTTTAATCTACACTAATAATAGAATATATAAAACCTAAAAAATAAATCATCGTTAGAGCTATTTTTATTTTAACGACTTTTTTTATTTTAAATATCTAGTTTCCTTTAAAACTCGTAAAGTATCAAGACAATCAAGTTGTCAAAAAAAACAATTGGTAGTTAAGAACTGTCATTCAAAACAGTTGATGCTTAAGCGAAACTTTGAATTTGAGTGTAAAAATACTTATTGTGCAGTACAACATGAGCAATGGTTAGAAAATGGTGGGAAAATTGCTAAAGCGAAGGAATTTTATAATTGCACACATTCCCCTATCTTTGCCACTGACAAAAATATGAACTTAAAAGTTTTGGATTTGATACCACCACCAGAATTACACCTTCTTCTGGGAACAGTGAACACAATTTATAGTGCCATAGAGTCCAAGTTTCCACATATAGCACACAAATGGGCCAAATCATGCAGTCTACAAAAAGAACCTTACCACGGAGGGAATTTCAACGGCAATGCTTGTCGAAAATTATTAAAAAATGTTGACACCTTACAAGCAATATCTAACATTGAGTGTTTAAAATTTGTAAGAGTTCTTAGAGAACTCTTACACTACTAGATCTTTTGATCTAGTAGTGAAGTCATGTTTTAGCAAAAATGTGGACCGAAATTATGAAGAAGCGATAAGACGCTTTAGAGTTAATTACATGGATATTGATCTAAATGTCACACCTAAAGTGCATGCAATATTTTTTCATGTGATTGATTTTTGTAATCAATACCAAACAGGTCTTGGTATATATAGTGAACAAGCCAGTAAATCTGTTCATGCAGATTTTTGTCACGTTTGGAAAAATTATAAAGTGAATGAAACCAACTCTGAATATGGTCTTCATCTTCTTCGGGCTGTATGTCATTACAATACTTTACATTTGTAGATTTTGATTAAACTAAAGATAGTTTTGACGTTTTTGACTTGTTTTTTATAAGTTGATAATAAAAATTATATTTATTAATTTTTTACTTGACAACAAATAATTTTTTCTTACTAAAATTTTTAAAATTTAATTTCAATACAAATAGCTCTATGAATTTTTTTTTTTTTTGGCTAAAATATTCTGACAATAATTCAAAACAACTCGGCAAAAAAATCAAGAATGGTGCGTTAATTTGATTCTAGTTTTTTCTCAGCCCCACCGTGACACACTATAAAATCTTTTTCTTAGAGTGTTTGTTCACTCTTTAAAAGAATTTCGGCAATGTTGGCCCTTAGGAGCTTCCAGAGCCTTGGAATAATAATTATCGACATTAGATTTAAAGTAGAAAAATCACAGTAAAATCAGGTGAGCGCGCAGGCCAGTTTAAATTGCCTCTCAAAGAGATGACACGTCCGTCAAAGAAGCTATTCATTCCTAGCTGAGTCAAGACATCACTTTCCATACACTTCATTTTAGACATTTCAGTTAAAAATGATTTCTTTCCATAGAGGCTTTCAAAATTCTGAGCCGTTTGTTATAAATCTTTCATTTATGGTATCTCCACAACCAAGTCTTTTGACAGCAAATGTGCGGGATGTTGCCAAATTTCGAGCATTTTCATCTGTTTTTGATTGAAATGTCTGAAACTTGGTAACAATAGCTTAGCTATCTAATACATATGGTAATTGGTTAACTTAAAAAGAGTCTCAAACTGTTTGTCAAAGTCTTTGTGCATTCAATCAAGCAAATTTCAAAAAATTTCGGCAATGCTGTCCCGGACACTCTTTTGAGAACTTCCAAGTTCCTATAGCGATTCTTATAAACTTTGGATTTGAGGTTAGAAAATCCCACAACGTCAAATCAAGTAAATTTACGACATTCCTTGCTGTGCTGTAGTATAACCTCACTTTCCACAGACTAAGCTGTTCTTCAGCTTTTTCTTAAGAGACTTTGTGTCCTCTTTAAAAGCATTTCACGTAGAATTTCGGCAAATGTTGACAGTCCTTAAGAGCATTCAGGGTCCAAGGGCAATCGATGCAGACATAGAATTTGAGGTTATAAAATCACAAAGCATCAAATCAGCTGAACAGTAAACTTTTTTTTGAAGTATTCGTGCACTCTTTAAGGAGTTTTGACGATATTAGCTCGTATATTATCCTGGAAGGCTTCTAAGCTTCTGGGAATGACTTCCAGATATATCTACACAAAAAATCACACGAGCCTAAATCACGTAAACGCGCAGACGAGAACACTTTAGTGAGGTTTAAGCCGTAACCGTTGTAAAAGAATACTTACCTCGTACCCGGCATGGGGATACTGCAACTTTTGCCAAACTTTGGTGGAAAACGTAAAATGCCAGACAACGAAAGCATGCTGAAGATAATTAGACAAGGTATAATTCTGAGTGGCGTAAATTTCTTGATTTACAACATCAAAATAGCTAAACCATTCCAACGCGTCACATAACTGATTTAACGAAGTATTTTTATAATTTAAATAATTCTCAAAAACGCCTTGGCTTAGCTTCTCATAGTCCCCAAACGAACTGACAAGCTTTAAAATCTTCTCAGATCTCTCTTGAAAGCTTTGACTTGTTTTGGCACTTTCGATAAGGAAAATGTTTTCCCACACAGAGAAAAGACTTTTTTGGGAATCTTTTTGTCCAACACTGGTTTTGCAAACATCTGCTGCGGTAAAAGGCTTATTTTTCGATTTGTAGAAGTGTACGACGAACAAACACGCTCTTATATCACTTCCACATTTTTTTGTCAAAGACAACATGGCACTTAAGTCGGTTTTAACCTGTAGCCGGCTAGCTATTTCCAACAATCTAGAGCTTAATCTGGCGTTAGATATAGTTGGAAAGTTTATGACAAAGGCAATTTGTCTTAATGGTCTTAAAGAGGGAACATAGACGTCATTGCAGATACATATAATAGGCCTCTTCAATATATTCTTTTGTTTCAATTGCTTTTTCTTGCCTTTGATTGGAACACCAGTGATAAACTTGACTAAATAGTCAATAGATACCGATGGGGCCCCATCAATTTCATCAAAGATTATACAATTTGGTCTTTTTTCGACGTCGATGACTGATCGCATTTGAGTCGCATTTTCTAGTGTAGTCTTAAAAGATTCTATAGTTCTATCATCTGATGCATTAATTTCGACAACGTTGTATCCAACATGTCTGGCAACCATGTGCGCTAATGTTGTCTTGCCCAAGCCAGGGGACCCACACAGAAGAGCCACTTTATGAAAAGGTCTGAAATGACAAAATACAACGGTTTAGAGTCGCCAATAAGAAAAAATTTGAAATGTTTGGCGCCAGGTTACAAGTTTTTAGAGATCCTGAGCGCAACAGAAAAACACCCAGAATAACGGTTAAGAATCACCATTGGAATGGGCATAAGCTAATCAGTCTAATAGGTGTTTGGCTACCTCAATTGGAAGCGATGTCGTAGCTTACAGTTTGATTTACAAAACTTGATTTAAAAAAATAAATTTAATCTATTGGAAATTGATTTATTTTAGCAATTTATCAAAATTTTCTTCTCAATGCTGCGCCACTGATATTCCCTCGGAATTTTTCAGAAATTACTGCGCCATTTTATACTTTTATTTAATTGAAAATCTTAGTCATCTCAGTGTCGCTATCAAAACTGGATCACGTTTTATAATCCTTTTAAAATATGTTTCTTTAAAAACGAGTTATTCTTTTATTCTGTCATAATCCCCATTACTGGTCTATGCTATTACCTATTCCTATTCTATTACCATAAGTGAATTCAGTAGTTCACTCAAAACCCGTAAGATGGCGCTTTAGATAAAATCGATCTAAAGACACTAGATTAACACGCTACGTCTTCAGGTAACGCCATTAGTAATTTCTTATATATTCTTTTATAAAAAGTTAAAGTGTCCGTGTTAAATAAAGATTATGAACCTGTCAAACATTTTGTTAAGAAAGAATCCCAACGTCAGTCACTGGCTGTGTAATGTCAGTCAAAAAATATCAGTTGTCAAGGTGACATATATACGCATAACCCTAATTTTTTTGACTTTGAAACACTGCTGCCATTTTGGCAAACGAAATTCTCTAAAGCTGGTGATTTCTTCGTCTCACTTACGACATTTGCATTTTGCATCCTTTGCTACGACAAGTCTCAGCATAGATGTGTCATTTTGTAATGCCGCTACCTGAACACGTAGTGCGTTAATCTAGTGATCTTAAATCAATCGTCTATAGATTGGCTGTATTTTATATTAAAAATAGACCGAACCTTAAATTATTTAATGCAGTGTTATAAATATTATAAATATTTCATATGCCAAGCAAAAAATACAGTAGTGACAAGACTGAGTAAGTTGGTAGTGAACCTGTCAGCTGTCAATCGTCTTAATTAAGGGCAAGGAGTAGGAATAACCGAATAACTATACTCTATTTTTTTGACAGAGGCGGAAGCGCACACATCGGGAAAAACCTGACATACAATATAGCAGCTTCCGGTGCATTTTCAGGAAACTGCTGCCAATTTAACTGTCAATAGTGTCAGTGACAATAAATTGTTTAGGTTTACATAATCTCCCTCACGCACCGAAATCTCTAAAGTCTCGCCATAGTCGAGAAGAATGTGACATTAGTTGCCATGGAATCCAAGCTTTGCGCTCTAAACCACACAAGATTTGCACGCCGTTAAGGAAAAATCTTGCTTGATGAACAAAAGTGGGGTTAGGATAAATTGACACGTTTGGCGGACAGTGCTGACACAGCTTTTTCATAAAATTGTGCTGTGTAAACGGGACATTGCTTTAACCAATAGAAAAGGAGTATTTTAAATGTAATTCCGAAGATGCCCGATTCGTCTTACCAATAGCCAAAGAATATAGTATAGAAAGCCCTGTCTTGGCTGTCAAGCCAATTTGTGCGCTAGTGGGATGAGAGGGATATCAAACCGGACCCGGCAACATTGGCGTACCACTATACTGGGCTGGGGGTGTTTTATTGTAGCTTAATTTATTGAAATTGTCACCGACTCTTGCGTGCAAGGATGTACCTGTAATCTCTACAAATGCACCGATCTTCTCGGTGATGTGTAATAACAACCGTTTGTAAAATGTCGACTGCATACATAAACGTATTTTGTTTCAACCGCCTGCACACCAAGTACAGCGTGATTAAATATTACTGTTTCAGTTGGCAACTCTACAAATTATTGGCCGATGCCAACACTGACAAATGACTTCAAATTCAGATTGAAACTTCTTTTTTCTTTTGAATATCTTTATTAAAAATGGCTTTTATATTAGAACACAAATTTATTGTCCGAATGGCGTAATTTTGAAGCGGGAGTTATAATCTAATAACTGGTTGGCAGTACTCTCTCCAAGCGACCAGTTTCTGGAAGTTTTAGTTGCCTTTGCTGTATTTCAGCAACATTGAATTCTAATTTCACTGGTAACTAGGAGGGATATATTCAGCATCTATTGGGGCCTTTCCTAAATCAGCTTACAGACCAAGAGCGGCAAATTGGATACTTTGCGGGTGCACATACGGCTTGTGCTACTCTGAGATATCCACAAGATAATTTTGGCGACAGAGTAATTGGTCAAGCAGGTCACCAGATCTCACCCCGCTAGACTTTTCGGTATTGGGGTTTTTGCAAAACAGTGTCTTTTACCGCGGAAGAACTGCAAGAGACAATAGTGCGAGAAGTTACAAACATTACACCCAACATGCTGGTCAATATCTTTGAAAGCCTAAAAAGAAGAGTTAATTTGTGCCTGGAGCACAAGGGAGGCCATTTTGAGCATTACCTTTAATTAAATTATTGTTTGCATTTCGAGTTTATTTCTTCAAAAAGTTAGTCGCTGTGACATAACCTACATTTTTTTTTATGGGTGTTATGCCAAATATGTGTCAAACACGCGTATCCAGTTAAATAAAAAGTCTTGCCAACTCAAACAGTCATTGTTGATCACGCTGTACTTGAAACCATTTTTGTTTTAACACTGCCTGATTTGTAAACCTTAAACATAACCATTCATAAACAATAAGCCCTCGTAAAAATTAAACTTTCAATTGGTAATGTGGACGCCACTGGATTACAGTGTGTAACAGCTGACAACCAATGAAACACCGGGTCCACCACAACAACTTTCCCTTTCCTCACTATACAAATTGGCTTCAAACAAACCAACCCCCATAGTTCGTCTAGTTATCGCCACTTCTTGATTTAGGCTATGTCACAAAGTAAAGCAACGGAAAGTAAAGACATTTTTGACATTTGTGCCATGTGTCATGGTAACTAAAGAATTCAAATATCTTACCAACGTAAGAAAATAATTTTTAATCATTAAAAGTTACATACCTGGAATGTTCATCTAAATCCGTACATAGTTCAGCAACTTTAAACTTTTTCTCTTCAACTTTCTTGACAACTTTAATTTTGGGTAATCTATTGAAAACGACTTTATCCCATAGCTTTAACCATCGTAACATAACTCGATTTGTACTTTCATCACTTAATAACTCCAAGTACCTCTTAGGCTTAAAAACATCTACTAGAAGTTTAGTATCGGCGTCTTGGTTGTAATTCGGCTGTACATCTTCAGGTTTCTCCATTTGATCACTAAATAGTGATTCTGCCTCATTCCACAAATCATTTTTAAGATTTAATGAATCGTTTATTTGCAATACTATCCGATCTCGTTCTTCCACTTCATACTGAGTTGAATGAAATCTTACATAAATACGTTGCCCGTCTTGCCTGGTTACCCCAATAAAGGGATAATTAGGGACAGTTAAAGAGAGGTTGTTTCTATCATGAGTGTATGTGTCATTTGACTGTTCCCTTGAAAGAATATTAGAAACATTTCCTTGTCGCGCAAGCTTTCGCATTTCTACTAAACGATCAATTAATGCAAAATCACTTTCATTTTCGCTTGGTTTCCGCTTTTTAGACTCATTAGAGCTATATAATATATCATCAATGTCCCCAAAAAGCTCCTGAATTGTACGCTTATTTGTTGTCCTATCCGCCACCGAAGATGCGCCCGTACTATTTAATTCATAGATCGAGTTTGGTTCGGTTATATCCAGACTATTTGTATCAGGAGTTGCTGATTGTTTATTGATGTTTGATATTGAGGAACTGCCGGCTGCTTCTTCTGGAAGTAATTAATTAATCTTAATATAACCTTACATTTTTGAGAATTTACCTTCTTGTTCATGGAGCAGCTCCAGCTCGTCGCCGTACATTAAATCAAACTCATCTTCTTCGTACGGATAATCCATTGTACTTTGATTTAATAAAAAATGCTACTTATTAAACAATAATAAATAGCATTTTTTTTTTAAAATTAAAAGGAAAGCCCACCCGTTAAATTGACGTTTCTGTGGCGCTAAAAATGAGCGACATCTTTTGGAAGAAGTTTATAACTAGTGAAATGTCAAAGTTAAAAATAATCAATTAATAATAATTTAGAATAATTAATAATAACGTAAAAATTATGTTATTAATTATTTATGTTTAATTTGAAAAAATTACAATTTTTGTAATAAGCGTTATCTATCAAGGAGTAGCTCAACTGTATTATCTAGTCTGTAAAATTGACGCACATATTTTTTTAAAAATTATTTAGAGTAGTATTTTTGAGCTATTTTGTTTTTGAAATTATTTTTCAAATGATAATACATAATTATTTTTTTAAATTTGAGTGTTTATTGAGCATATTAGTGTTTTTAATTTAAAGTCTTTTATAAGTATCAACATAGAGGTCAACAATGACCGTTTAAGTTGGCAACACTTTTTAA
Organism: Lagria hirta; assembly: GCA_947359425.1. NCBI lineage: Eukaryota > Metazoa > Arthropoda > Insecta > Coleoptera > Tenebrionidae > Lagria > Lagria hirta. The sequence continues at coordinate 11,192,104 of OX375804.1, read as the reverse complement.
ATTTTTTTTTTATTTGCTTAGTTGCAACACTGTGACAGATACGCTTTTCTGCAAAATATTTGACAAAACACTCATAAATAAATTGTAGGTTATGTCACAGCAACTAACTAAGATGTCACCCGTTAACAACAGGAAGTGGTTTAAGTGTACCATTTTAAAATAAAATGTTGGATTGCCCACTCAGACAGTTCTACTTGACCACGCTGTATTATATACACTAGAATTATATTCATGACGATTTAACAACAAAAAAAAAAGAGTTACAGAAAAGACTAAAAGAGAAAAAAAAATTAAACATTGAGACAAAAGTAAAATACAAAAAATAAAAAAAACATGAAAAGGGAAAAAACGCACAAACAACACAAACAGTCAACAGCACAAACGTAATAAGAAAACAAGTAAAAGACAACAAAACGACTAAAACTGTAAAAAACAAAGAAAACAAAAAAAATTAAACAACGAACAAAGAAATTAAAGAAAAAACATACAGGGCTGAGAAAAATAGAAGAAAAGAAAAGACATAGTAACAAAAAAAAAATATGAAAAAAAATAGAAAAAAAATAATATGGAAGAAAAAAGCAATAAAAAAATAAGATAAAAATTACATAGTAAAATAAAGTACATAATAGAGGAGCTAAAAGTTTAACAACATGCTAAGAACAAAAAACTAACAAAACAGAACATAAAGAGAAAAAAAAAGATTGTAAAAGTTGTAAATGTTTTATTTTAGAATGAGGCAGAAATTAAAAAAAAGTGAACATTTCTGGAAATATGTACATAGAAATGTTCGAAATAATAGGAATGGTAGAAACATAGATAGATAAAAAAGATAAAAGGAAAAATATTTGAAAAATACTGATGAAAAGGTGCAATATGCTACATAAAACAAAAAAAATAAAAAGGCAAAGAAGGGCATCAAAACTAGAATAAAAAAATAAAGAAAAAAAATTAAAAAAGTAAAAACAAACAAAAAGAAAAACAGAAAAGGATAAAAAAAAAGGGTAAAAATTAGAAAGATACAAGAGGCATCAGACAGCTAAAAGAGAGAAGAAAAAAAGACCAAAATAAAGAATACATAAATCTATTGATAGGAGACGATTATAATGCAAGAATAAGAGAGAAAAAAAATAGAAAAAAGAAGAAAAAAATAAATATAAATAAAACAACAGCAGATAAAAAATCAACAGAAAAATAAGATGGTAGAATAAAATGGGTAAGAGATTTCAAATGGGAAACGAGAAAAAAAGTAAGCATTTAGAGCAATAAATTAAAACGGAAACTGTTAAAGACTATAGACTATAAGGAGTATAAGAAAAATTCAAAAATTTGGGATAAGAAAAAACATAGAATCAGATCATATGTTTTAAAAATACACATAAATAATGAAATAAAAGAAGAAAAGAAAGGATGAAAAAAAAAAACAACAATAATAAAATTGAAACAAAAATTAAAAGAAACATATAGAAAAAAGTTGAAAAAAAATATTGTAAAAAAAATAGTGAAAGAACTAGAAATGAAAGTAAAGAAAGGAATAGTTGAAAAAAAAGTCTAGAAATTTAACAAAGCCAGAAATGAGAAAACGAAAAAAATAAGTTAAAAAAACATTGAGAAAGTAGAGAGAAAAAAATAAAACAGAAAAAGTTTACATGTAAAAGAAGAAAAAATACAGGAAAACATGCGCAGAACAAAAAGCAAAGGAAAATCATGAAAAATAGAAAAGAACACAAAGAATAAAAACACAAAATGAAATGAGATTTAGAGAGGGGAGAGAGCCGATTTGTGAAAATTTTATTTGTTTTTTTTACCATGAAATAAATCAGTTAAATTATTGATTAAAATCAATCGGTCTTTTCATTTAACTTTTTTTTCTCAACTTAATCTCTAAAATCAGTTGTATTTCTTAAGCCAAAAGGTTTTGCTTCTGAAATTGCAAAAGTTGTAGCCAATGACAAAATGATTAAAATAAAAATCAAGCTGTCAAAAAAAACAAAAACTAAAATAAAAATTACTCAATTATTTCTAAGGGTTTCTTAACAGAATGTCAAGAGCTTTTTTTTGACTTTTTTAGTGAAGTTAGATTTAAAATTTAGATGTCAAATTAATAGCTGTCACTTCAAATCGGCGGAAAAGATACAAAATTAAACATTCATGGCAAGCTTTGACGACGACATCAAATTAAAAGAAAAAACATTATAATATGTTTCTTACATTACATATTTATTTTAATATAAAATTAGTTGAATTATACAAAAGTCAAGAAAAATGATTGATTGTTGACAATTTTGACATTTAGCATTGCCAACGTTAAGTGGGCAATATAGTTAAAATTTTTGTTTTTAGAAATTTTTAATCAATCTTCAAATTAAACAAAACAAATTTGTTTAATAAAATTTAACTTGTTTCTAACAATTTAACATCAGTTAAATTGTTAATTAAAATAAACAAGTAATTTCATGCAGCTTTTCTTCAATTGTTTTTTGACAATTTGTCATTAATACATTGCCAACTTAAAAGTTGTAAATATTATTTTATTAAGCAAATTTTTTATAAAAAGAGTATTTAATTAGTTTATATTAAAAACATGACATAATTGCTTAGTTAAAACCAATTAATTCCAAAATCTATATTCTTATTTTGCTTAAAAAAATATAATAAATATTATACAGTGTGATCACAAATGACTGAAATTGTTGGTATAACAATAGTAATAGACACGAAATTTGAATAATTTTGATATTGTTGACTTTTTGGTTGTTACTTGTCAGTTTTCGCAATGAAATTTGTTAATTTTAGTAATGCATATTCGAATAAATATTTTTCAGCACATAACCTAAAAAAAAATTAGGTTAACATTTAGCATTTAACCGACTTTGTTAGCTATTAGGAATAATACTCTTAATTTTACATAAAAAGTCATAGCTTTAAGCATCTCATAACAGTTTTATAAAATGCTTACAGCTTTAGCTTTTATATACTATAAATTTATAAGTTGACAGTTTTGCAGTACTGTTTGTAGTGTAGAAAATGTATATTTAGGATTATTTTTATAATTAATCACAAAAAAATGATTTAATGTAAATTTTGTTTATAATTCACCTTTAAGAGTTAAATATCCTTCATGCAACAGTTATAAAAAAAAAATTGAAACCGATGATATGATACAAAATGACATTTATTGCCAGTTAAATGCGTTAACACACTTTTTAATAAACTTTATAAAAAAATCAGGTGATCTGCTTGACATTCAATGAGCGCCTTTTCTACCAATCCATTGCCGAATTTGAACACGAATTGAAGTCTAAACTTATTGTTAATATATATATTTCAAAAATTTTATTTAAAACGTTATTTTAATATTAAAAAATCAGGTGATCTTGCTTGACATTCAATGAGCGTTTTTCTGTTAATCTATTGCCCAATTTAAACACGAATTGAGTACAACCCTTATTGTTTATATATATATTTTTTAAACTTTATTCAAAACGTCATTTTACTATAAAAAAATCCGGTGATCTTGCTCGCCATTCCATGAGCGCTTTTTCTGTCAATCTATTGCCCAATTTAAACCCGAATTGAGTACAACACTTATTGTTTATATATATTTTTTAAACTTAATTTAAACCGTTATTTTAAGATTAGAAAATCAGGTGATCTTGCTTGACATTCAATAAGCGCCTTTTCTGTCAATCTATTGCCCAATTTAAACACGAATTGAGTACAACACTTATTGTTTATATATTTTTTTTAGACTTTATTCAAAACGTCATTTTACTATTAAAAAATCAGGTGATTTTGCTTGACATTTAATGAGCGCTTTTTCTGTCAATCTATTGCTCAATTTAAACACGAATTGAGTACAACACTTATTGTTTATATATATATTTTTTAAACTTAATTTAAACCGTTATTTTAAGATTAGAAAATCAGGTGATCTTGCTTGACATTCAATGAGCGCCTTTTCTGTCAATCTATTGCCCAATTTAAACACGAATTGAAGACAACACTTATTGTTTATATATATATTTTTTTAAACTTAATTCAAAACTTTATTTTAATATTAAAAAATCAGGTGATTTTGCTTGACATTCAATGAGCGCCTTTTCTGCCAATCTATTGCCCAATTTAAACACGAATTGAGGACAACACCTATTGTTTATATATTTTTTTTTAACTTTATTTAAACCGTTTTTTTAATATTTAAAAATCAGGTGATCTTGCTTGCCATTTAATGAGCGTCTTTTCTGTCAATCTATTGCCCAATTTAAATACGAATTGAGGACAACTCTTATTGTTTATATATATATTTTTTAAACTTTATTCAAAACGTTATTTTAATATTAAAAAATTAGGTGATCTTGCTTGACATTCAATGAGCGCTTTTTCTGTCAATCTATTGCTCAATTTGAACACGAATTGAAGACAACACTTATTGTTTATATATATATTTTTAACTTTATTTAAACCGTTATTTTAATATTAAAAAATCAGGTGATCTTGCTTGCCATTCAATGAGCGCTTGTTTTGTCAATCTATTGCCCAATTTAAACACGAATTGACGACAACACTTATTGTTTATATATGTATTTTAAACTTTATTTAAACGGTTATTTTAATATTGATAAATCAGGTGATCTTGCTTGCCATTCAATGAGCGTCTTTTCTGTCAATCTAGTGTCTAATTTGAACACGTATTGAGAACTACACTTATTGCTTTTTTTTTTTGAAAAAAGTTGATTTAAGACGTTATTTTTATATTTAAAAATCAGGTGATCTTGCTTGACATTCAATAACGCTTTTTTACCAATCTATTGCTTAATTTAAAGGCGAAATAAAGACTATACACTTATTGCTAATTTTTTTTTAAACTTGATTCAAGACGTTATCTTATTATTTAAAAATCAGGTGATCTTGCTTGACATTCAGTGAGCGCCTTTTCTACCAGATATTATGGTACTAAATATTATTTATTGCTAGTTGAATGCGTTAACACACTTTTTAATTAATTTTATAAAAAAAAAATCAGGTGATCTTGCCTGACATTTAATGAGCGCCTTTTCTGCCAATCTAGTGCCTAATTTGAACACGAATTGAGGACTAATTGGTGGCAATGAGCTTAGTTTTATGAGTATTCAAATATCTTGTCTCTCACACCGATTTACTATTAAAAGATCAGACTTTACCCACAATAATGCAAATATAGACAATTTTTCAAGGTAATTTACTAAATATTACCGCACACACCATTATCCTCTCCATCCTTGGCCCTGATTTTCTCTTTTTTTTTTTATTAAATAAATAATAAAAATTTCGCAAACTTTGCAATTATTCTAGATAAAAATGACCGATAAGAAGCAATTAAGCAGTGTTTTACTTAATTATAATTTCTAATTAATTAATAATTTGTCGCATCCGGCCGAAAAATGAAGGTTAAACGCAAACTGCCAAGTGGAACAAAGTTTTATAACCGTACCCAAAGCGGTAAATCATCGGTAATGGTTTTGCTATAATAAAAGAATCGTAAATTGTTTATTCGGTGCCAACAAAAAATAATTAAATAAATAAAGATAGAAGAAAAATTAATATTAATTAAGTGGAAGAGGAGACGTTGTGGGGGCAAAGCAAGATGGATTTTAGTGATTAGTGACCAATAATAGTGATATAATAGTGAAGCAAATTGTTGCTATGTCTCTATAATTATTCTAAAATGTTAATAAATAATTATCTATTATACTTTGACCTAATGTTAAGTCAACAGTGAAGAGGAGGAGAGAAGATTATAGATAATCACCAGTCCAGTGATAGTGTGAAATGCATTTAGTATAGTCCTAGAGCTGGTGCTGAAGTGAAGAGATAAAATGTTCATCATGTATCTAACATACACGTGGTTTATTGGTTTTTGTTATGGTTTTGTGATAATTTCCTCAGCAGCTGCTGGACCCAGTAACCCAAATCTATTCCATCCAAGTGAAACATCTCTCTACCATCTAGATACAACCATTTTCTTCAACGAAAAAACCACAAATGACGCAAAAACCATCGGATTTTCGGTGAAAAGTGAGATCAGTGTTAACAGTTTTTGGCAAAGCGAAGATAATAACGAAATTATCTTAAAATTAGAGGTGAATTATCTAAAAATATCTTCCAAAAACCCTACTTTATTCAATTTTTAGATAATAAAACCTCATTTGCATATACAATCACCAAAAACCGGGCCCGATTTTGTTCAACAATGGTCAATATTGGAATCTACTTCTCAAAAGCCATTTTATCTGGTATGGAAGAAAGGAAAGGTTCCAGCCATTTTTCTGGCAAGGGATGAAGCGATATCAGTTGCTAATTTAAAAAAAGGGGCTGCCAGCCTTTTCCAGGTAGGTCTCATTAATTTTTTTTTATTAGAAAATACCGCAAGTTTCGGATATCCGAAGCTACCATCAGGATAAATAACTCGAAATTGTAATTAATTTTGTTAATTAATTAAAACTGTATATAATATTAATATTCAACAACGTTTCGTTTAATATTAAACTGTCATCAGGTTGATAATATTTACAAAAATGTGTTTACAATCTTATCAGCTTGATAAAGCTTTGATGAAAAGAGAAACGGCATTTTGTTTAAATAATATACCGTGTGATTCACAATTATTTATATAGGAAAAAATTGAGTCTTGGCTTGTTAAACGCGCTGAATCAAGCTAAGAGTCTGATTTTGTTTTTCATAGCCTCCTCCTATCTAAATAATTGTAGATCACATGGTACAATCAAATCATTCATAAAAAACATATTCTTTACTAAATAAAATCGGTCAGTTAGAAAGTAGCTGTATAAACTTGTAAAAAATTACAGTAATAGAAGCACAAGAATAATAGAAAATCTAAACAAAAAATAATCAAAATGATTTTTGTTAACTAAAATGGTTTTTTAAGATTAGGATCAGAATTATTCAACAGTTAATTTTTGGAGCTAATATAGTTGAAATTCAACGACGTTTCGTTTGGTATGGAAACTTCATCAGTTTGATAGGGGCATAGGCTAAAGAATTTTTTAGTTTTTTGAATATTTGTAGAAATTAGACGATTATTGACGATTTGACATTTGGGGTGTAAACCCCATCTTCAAGTTTATAAAAATGTTAATTATTATATTGGAAAATCAAAATAGAGGAAATTTTGTTAGTTTTTTAAAAAAGTTGGAGAGACAATATTTTTCATTTTATTTTGATTTTTATAGCTTTTTCGTTCTCCAGACTTTTAATCTATTAAACATCTCTGGGATCTGATAATTGCAATTTACCTCACATTCTGGGCACTTTAAAATATTTACATATAGAAACCTTGAGTAGACGTGACCTAACCTGACCTGACTGATTTATTAAAAATGTTGCATTTTTTCTTCAAATTAGTATACATGCAAATTATTTTTTTTTAGGAAAACTGATATAATTTTATTGAAATTTTATCTTTTAATGGATTTCTGTTGTTTTCGAAGTAATTAGTACTTTTTTGTTATTGTTTTTTCTATAATATTTTTGTTTACACAATTTTTTTATGATTGCGTTTCTAACAGTATCTTTTTCTTTGCAATTTTTTTTATTATTAAAGATACTTAAATCTTTATTTTGATTTTTTTTAGAGTTAATGTTGTATATCACCAAAATTCGACAACGTTTCGCCTCAAATCAAAGCTTCATCAGGTTGATAAGCCATATAAATACACCTGTAAATTAAAAATATGTGAACAATATAAAGCTGATGAAGTCTCAATATTAGTCGAAACGTCGTTGAATTTTAACAATATTATATCTTTATTAATTCCGATCCTCATTATAAGAAAAATAACTTTGAATAAAGTATATTAAAATGTGTTTTTTTTTTGAGAGTTCAGTTTGTCAATTATTAAAGTGTAACGACGTTTCGCCTTATTTCAAAGCTTCGTCAGGTTGTTAACCAATATAAGCACATAATAATGTGTGTGAACAAAATAAGCATTATTTATCAGGTTGATGAAGCCTCATTATCAGACGAAACGTCGTTGAATTTTAACCATATCAGTAAGTAACTTTCAAAAAATTCGGACTTTTATCACGCGAAAAAAAAATATTTTAAATAATTAACAAAATTAATTCTAGTTTTAAAATTTCTCTCAAACTCTTAAATAATTAAAATATCTAAAATAACTCTTAGATAATTTTGGTTAACCTTAATCAAAGCAGTTTTAATTAATTAACAAAGATAGCTCTAATTTTAAAATTTGGGTTTTTTATCCTGATAATAGCTTTTTATGATCGAAACGTGCGTCAAAATCTGTGAGTTTTTTTCAATAACTTTTTTTTATTATTTATTACTGTTTTTTTTACAATATTTTTAAATAAGTCTTGAAACCAAATTAAAATTGATTATCAACCTGATGAAGTCTCAATATTAAGCAAAACGTCATTGAGTAATATCTGTACCATTTTTAAATAATTCTGGCATTTATGAAAAAAAAACAGTTTTAATTAATTAACAAAAATTACTCCAATTTTAAAATAACTCTTAAATAAATTTGGTCAATCTTAATCATAGCAGTTTTAATTAATTGACAAACATAGCTTTAATTTTGAAATTTGGGGTTTTTATCCTGATGATAGCTTTTTATGATCGAAACGTGTGTCTTGAATTGTTTCCAATTACTTTTTTGATTAGATTTTTTTATTTATCAGTAATTTTTTTATTATTATTTTTTTATAAGTTTGTAAACCAAATTAAGCTCATATTTATCATTTATAAGTGCCTATCAACCTGATGAAGCTTTGACATGAGACGAAACGTTAAATTTGATATTATAGAGCCTAAATCTTTAAAAAACCGCATTTTCAATAAAAAACAAATATAAGAAACTTTTTTATTTGTAAAAAATAAAAATTAGAAAAATTAAAAAAAATATAATATTGCTTATGAACCTGATGAAGTCTCAATATTAAGCAAAACGTCGTTAAGTGCTAGCAATATCGGTACCATTTTTAATTAATTCTGACACTTATAGAAAAAAAACAGTTTTAATTAATTAAAAAAAATAAATCTAATTTTAAAACTGGAATTAATTAGCCTGATGACAAGTGAAAGCATTATCTAGCCAAAATTTCACATTTTGAGTATTTTTGTTCACATTTTTCCTTATTTTTGTGTTTTTCACATATTTTTTTCTGTTATGTTTATTTCTTATGTACTTATGCTAGAATATATTGTTATTTATTAAAAATGCGTTTTAGTTTTACGACGTTTAGTCTTATATCAAAGCTTCATCAGGTTCAGGACCAATATAAAAACACCAATAAATTGTAAATACCTATGTGTTTAAGCAAAATAAAAATGACAGGACAAAAGAAGAGAGAAGTTAAAAAAATAAAAGAGATAGAAAATGAGCTTAAAAAGAAAAAGAGGAAATGGGAGGAAGAAATAAGTAAAATGCTGAAGTGGATCTTAGAAAAAGATATACAGAGCAGAAAAAAAATAGGAAAAATAATATACTAATAACTGGAATTGACTGACGTAGGAAGCAGGGAAAAAAAGTTGGAAAAAAGATGTAAAAACAAAAGTGGTAAAAATGGGAATAAAACAGTGGTGCAAAATAGGTAGAGAAAAAGTGCTAATAGAAGTCTAAGACTAGAAAGCAAAAAAAAGAGCTATGACAAATAAAAAAGAGCTGATAAACCAAGAAACTACTATGAACATCTACATAGATAAAGATTTAACAAAGAGTAAGAAGGAGGTTAAAAAAAATTGATAGAAATTGTGAAAGAAAAAAGGAAGCAAGGAACAAAAGCAAAAGTTGGGTGTGGAAAGATATTCTTGGACAGAAAAACATACAAATGGAACGACAATGACTTAAAACTGCAGTTTTTTAAAAAAAAATTGAGTAACAATAAAGAAGGCACAGGCAAATGTACAATGGAAACATAAAAGACTAACAGAATTACGACCAAAAACCAAATACAAAAAATGCAAGACAAAAAAACCCAACGGTAAAAAAAGAGAATGTAACGGGATTAGAGAAAAAAGAAAAAGATCTTTGAGATTACGTAAGACTATTTGACATAGTGGGTTTATAAGAAACATGGTAAAAAGAAAAGAGCTGGGCAAAAATGAAGATTTGGTTAACAGCAGAATTCAAGTTAGAATGTCAAAGAAGCGAAAAGAGAAACGAAAGAAGGAAGGGCAGCAGAGAGGATAGTTATACAGGAGTGAGAAAAAGAATGGGAATAAAATAAAATAAAAAACCATGACAGGATAGACCAAGAGGAATTCATGAAGAGAAAAAGTAGGATTTGTGTGTCAGTGATGACACAACTGAACATTGATCGCTTTACCTCATGGAGAGAAATATCGAAATAGACATCAGGTGGTGGAAAATAATGACGATATACAGCAAAGAGATCAAAAAGACAATAAAAAACAGAGAAAATACACTAAAAGAAAATGCAGAAGAATGTATACGTATAGGAAGGGACTTTAACAAAAAAATGAAGAAAGAAATTGAGAGGAAGAAAATAGAGATAGAAAAAGAAAAACCAAATTAAAAGAGAAAAAATGTAGAAGCAAAAAAGATGATGGAATGGATTGAAGAAAAGGGATGGGAGGTATTAAATAGATATAAGCAAGGCGATGAAGAAGGGGAGTGGACGTATGTAGACAATAATGGGGAATTAGTGATAGACTACGGAATGACCAGTAAGGAGGCGTAGAGAAAAGTACAAGACTTTAGAATAGGGGTCAGACCACTTTCATATAAAGGTAAGCATAAAAGATACAAAACGCCAAAAAGAAACAAAAGGAAAACAAATGCAGAACAACAAAAAGTAATAATTAAAGAACAGAAAGAAGAAGCAATAAGGTAATAGAGATAGAGACATTAGTAAGAAAAGAAAGAAATAAGTGAAAACAGGTACAAGAAAAGTTACATTACTCTAATCACTGAAGAGTTTTCTACAAGAAAAATAACAAAAAGAGAAAGCAACATTTAGGTGCGTAAATGAAGATAAAGAAAAAATAGATTTTACATGGAGGAAAATGAGACAAAATGAAAGATAAAGCAAACTGGAAAAAAAGATAATGAAAAAAATGAAAGAAGGCATAGAATGAATGAAAATGATATTAAAAGAGAAAGAGGGATTAAACAAGATTGTGTATAAAGTAGAATAAGTGAAGACAAAAGAGAAATAAAAAGAAAACAAGCGAGAAGAAAAAGAAACAAAATTTAGTTTTAATAATGGAGTTTAAAACCAAATAGCTTAATTAGTTATATGTTTATAACACTGTATTGTGAAACAATAAACATTATTTAATCTAATTATTTTTAAATTAATAACACTTTCATTATAAAATTTTTATTATATATTTTTTCAATTTTTTAGATTTTTTTTTCCCATATTTTTTTTTATTGAAAAAAACGTTTTTTTGAAGATAGGTTGTATAATATTAAAATTTAACGTTTCGTCTTATATCGAAGCTTCATCAAGTTATAAATATGTGTTTAGACAAAATAAAAACTACTTGCAAACTGCCCAGTCTTGTAATTATCATACCCCACAAGTGTTCAATAGATTACAAATCTGGAGAACAAAAAGACCATACAAGTTAAAATAGAATAATTTTTTTGTTTATTTACAATGTTGCTTTAAACTTTTTTAAAAAAATGACAACTTTTCTTCAATTTTATTTTTATATTATCTTTATTTATAATCTAATAATTAACATTGTTTACAGTTTCAACTTGAAGATGGGGTTCACACCGAAACTGATGCCTCTGGCCAATGTGAAATCGTCTATAAACGCCTGGATTCTACAAATATTCAAAAATCTAAAAAAAATTGTACTTCAAGGGACTTACCTTTCAGAAATACATCAGACCAGATTTTTGGCGATAATATATCGTCTTCTTATATAACCTCTTATGAACTGGATGCTTCATTAAAGTACATCAAAAGCATTGTTGCACACGAAACCCATCATCTGTCCTCTCAACTTCAAGAAAACTTAGAAAGTTATGTATCTTCCACACAAAAACTGAGCCATGTTAAGACCACTAAAAGCGAAATTATTCAGGCTTCTACATTAGAAGCAGTTGTCGAAAATCTTGCTCAAGAATTTATTGAAGATACTCTGCTGACTAAAGTCGAGGAAACTGCGCCGGCAGAAAATCTTCTAGAGCTGTTAGATGGACTAAAGGAAAGCCTCGCAACTAAAAATTTGGGAAACTTAATTTCGGCTGAAGCCTTTGTGAAAGTCCTAAATGTGGCTCGGAAGTCAAGCAAAGAAGAAATTGTTACAGTTTTAAGTACAAAAAGCTACAATAAGATTCTGTAAGTATTTATAATATATTATTGTTATTTGCTTGTCACTGTACAATCACAATAACTTATTTTGAATCTATATATTGAAATAAAAAACAAGCAAAGTAAAGAGATCATACAAAGATCAAAGAAAGAAGAAATAAAAAAAAACCAAAAATAAGCACAAAAAGAAAGAAATGTTAGAAAATACAAAAAAAGTCTAGAAGAGATTTCATAATAAACTTGAAAAGTAATAAAAATCTTGGAAACAGATAACACCAGAAATGCTTAAAATTTATAAAGAAACCGTAAGAAAGACGAAAGTAGAGCTTTTTCTTTTTGCTTAAAGCTCCACATTTTTTAATTTTAGATTTTTTTTTTGGTATTATAAAACTTTGTTCTTCTATGTTCTTAGTGCTTTTGCTTAAATATTTATCTTTTGGTTTTATTACTAACTCGATGCATCTGGCTATCTGTCCAAAATTTCATTTTTTGAATAGTTTTTTTTTCTGTTCATGCTTGTCTTGTTCTTAACTGGACTACTATTGTTTTTTTCTTTATTGTTAGTCAAGTTACATGTGGGTTTTAGGGGCCAAATCTACGATATTTTGGGACACATACAAACAGAAAACAGCCATGGAGCCGCAATGAAGAAGCTGCATTTCGATAAAGAGAAACATTTAGACCTGTGTGAACGGTACTTGTGGGCCTCATCTATGTCTATTCACCCAAATCCATCTATTATAAGGGATTTATTAAAACGCTACTACAAAAATGTGAACTACTCTGAAAAAATTAAAGAAACCCTAATATTATCGGTGGCATCAATGGCTCGAACACTTTCAATTGTCAATCCTAAACAACAAAAAGTACAGTAGCTATTTTAAGTACTTTGGTGCGTACTGATTTGAGCAAATGCGTTGTGAATTTTCAAGTCACTTTGTGTTCAAGTGTATACGTTTTTTTTGTAATTTGAAACTAACCATACTTTTTTTTTGAAAAATTTGGTCAGATCAGTACTCATTTTGGCCAGTACGCTGCACTTGGGGCAGATTTTGAACTAATTTTTGTTTTTTTTAGATTGTCAAAGATGTAGAAGAGCTAATCATCAATGGTTTAAACTCCTCTAAAGTATCTGACCGATACGTATTCCTAAGAGCAGTAAAAAACTTCAAAAGTGTTAACCTAACCCCACTATTATTGCAAACCATCACAGCTGGAACATCAAAAGAAGTAGTTTTGGCTTTCAAAGCTCTAAAATCTATGGATCTTTCCGGAATGGATCAAGTTTTGCATTATGCAAGACGAACTTTCTTACAATTGCAAAGAAAGCATGATAGCAGTGCAAGAACATTGGCAATTGATATTCTTCTGAAGTATGAAACTCCCGAAAAACTATTTGAAGATTTCTTCTATTATATCACAAGTTCTGATAGCAACTTTGAAGTTAAGCAGTACGTTTTTCAGGGTTTATTGATGATTGCCGATGAGAATCCTGAGTTTAAAGTGAAACTTACAACTTTTATCAAATCTACGCCAACTTTAAATAATTACGCAGTACTCTCTCCACGTGGTCTATCAACAGCCTTAAGGCGATCTTTTCTTGAAGGTTCTTCTATCAATGGTAGTTTGTTGACGGTCCATGAAGTTCTTGGTGGAGTTGTAAAAAGAGGAATTGTTGATGTTGTTATCAAGAATAATCGTACAACGAGAGAAATGTTTAGTGTAAGTATTAAACATTAGAACATTAGACATTGGTCTCAATTCTAGATCAAATTTATCTCAAAATGTTTTTTTTTTATTTGATTTGGTTATTTTTTCTATTTTTTTCTTCTAATTTCTCGTATGTTGTACTTCCTTTTTATACTTTTCAAGCATTTTTATCTTTCTTTATCTAGTTATATCTCTGTCAAAGCTGACACATCTTTTTGAAAAATGTTTAGTGTTTCTTTAAAGCATTGAAAAGTCTGTCTCATTTCTAGATCAAATCAGTTTCGATAAGTATTTTTTTTTTATTTGATTTGGTTATTTCTTCTTTTTCTCTCCCTTTTTCTTGCATGCTGTATACGCTTTTTATATTTTATTCTTTTTTATCTAATTATGTTTCGGACAAAGTTATTACGTCTTCTTTGGGAAATGTTTAGTTCAAGTATCAAATTTGGAAAAAAATTTCAAAAATTGATCTCAATTCTAGATCAGATCTATCTCAAAATGTTTCTTCTTTTTTTTTATTTGGTTGAGCTATTTGTTTTTTTTCCTCATTTTTTTTATGTACTACCTTTTATTTATATTCTTCTGGCATTTTAGTTTTTCATCTTTCTTTATTTAATTATATATTTATAGTATTAAACATCAAAAAATCTGTCTCAAAAAATTTTTTTTGGTATTTGATTTAGTTATTTATTCTTTTTCTGTTACTTTTTTTTAAATGCTCTATACGCTTTTGGTATTTTATTCTATATTCTCCATTTTTTTTTATCTAATTATGTTTCTGCCAAAGTTATCACATCTTCTTTGAGAAATGTTTAGTGTCAGTATTAAACATTTAAACAATCTTGAAAAGTCGGTTTCATCATTTCTAGATGAAATCTATCTCAAAATTTTTTTTTCTTTTAATTGATTTGGTTTTGTTTTTCAATTTTTTTTTTGTATGTTGTATCTTTTATTTTTACTCTTCTAAAATTTTATTTTTCTAGATCTTCTACTCTTTGTTATCTAATTATGTCTTTGCTAATGTTTTTTGAGAAATACTGTAAGTATTAAAAATTAGGTACAAAAATTTGTCTCACTGTCTTTTTCTCTTCTTTTTTCTTTACATGCTGAAGGTATTTCTTATTTATACTTTTCTAGCATTTTATTCTTCTAATCGTTTATTTTTTTCTATCTAATTATATCTATCACATCTTAAACTTTGAATTTTTTTTTAAAAATTTGTCGTATTTTTAGATTAAATCTATGTCGTAGAGTTTTTTCTTTTTTTTTTTTTTGATTTGGTTGTTTTTTTTTGCTGTATCTTTTATTTATACTCTTCTAACTTTTTATTCTTGTCTATCTTCTATTCTTCTTTATCTAACTATGTTCCTGCCAAAGCTATCACATTTTCTTTTAGACATGTTTAGTCTAAGTATTAAAAAACAGGAAAGAAAAAATGTGGCAAAAAGTATCTTTTTTTAATTTGATTTGGTTGTTTCTTCTTTTTCTCTCACTTTTTCTTGCATGCTGTAAACGCTTTTTGTACTTTATTTTTCTATATCTTCTATTCCTTTTTATCTAATTATGTTTCTGCCAAAGGTATCACATCTTCTTTGGGAAGTGTTCAGTTAAGTATAAGATTAAAAAAATCTTGAAAAGTCTGTCTCAGTTCTAGATCAAATCTATCTCAAAAAATTTCTTCTTTTTTTTTATTTGATTTGGTTTTTTTTTCTTTTATTTATACTCTTCTAAGATTTCATTCTTATATATCTATTCTTCCTTATGTAACAATGTCTTTGCTAATGTTTTTTGGAAATATGTAGTATAATAGTATTAAAAATTGGAAAAATTTAGGTACAAAAGTTTGTCTCACTGTTTGAACAATTCTATCTCAAAAAGTTTTTTTTTACTTGATTCGGTTATGTTTTTTTTTTCTCTTATTTTTTCTTAACATGCTGAAGGTATTTCTTATTTTTACTTTTCTAGCATTTTATTCTTCTAATCGTTTATTTTTTTCTGTCTAATTACATCTGTCACCTCTTAAACAATAATTTTTTTTTTAAAAAATTTGTCTTATTTTTAGATTAAATCTATCTCAAAGAGTTTTTTCTTTTTTTTTTTAATTTGGCTATTTTTTTCGCTGTATCTTTTATTTATACTCTTCAAACTTTTTATTCTTGTATAAAAAATGTTTAGTGTTTCTTTAAAGCATTGGAAAGTCTGTCTCATTTCTAGATCAAATCAGTTTCGATAAGTATTTTTTTTTTATTTGATTTGGTTATTTCTTCTTTTTCTCTCCCTTTTTCTTGCATGCTGTATACGCTTTTTATATTTTATTCTTTTTTATCTAATTATGTTTCGGCCAAAGTTATTACGTCTTCTTTGGGAAATGTTTAGTTCAAGTATCAAATTTGGAAAAAAATTTCAAAAATTGATCACAATTCTAGATCAGATCTATCTCAAAATGTTTCTTCTTTTTTTTTATTTGGTTGAGCTATTTGTTTTTTTTCCTCATTTTTTTTTATGTACTACCTTTTATTTATATTATTCTGGCATTTTAGTCTTTCATCTTCCTTTATTTAATTATATATTTATAGTATTAAACATCAAAAAATCTGTCTCAAAAAATTTTTTTTGGTATTTGATTTAGTTATTTATTCTTTTTCTCTTACTTTTTTTTAAATGCTCTATACGCTTTTGGTATTTTATTCTATATTCTCCATTTTTTTTTATCTAATTATGTTTCTGCCAAAGTTATCACATCTTCTTTGAGAAATGTTTAGTGTCAGTATTAAACATTTAAACAATCTTGAAAAGTCGGTTTCATCATTTCTAGATGAAATCTATCTCAAAATTTTTTTTTCTTTTAATTGATTTGGTTTTTTTTTCTATTTTTTTTTGTATGCTGTATCTTTTATTTTTACTCTTCTAAAATTTTATTTTTCTAGATCTTCTACTCTTTGTTATCTAATTATGTCTTTGCTAATGTTTTTTGAGAAATAGTGTAAGTATTAAAAATTGAAAGAAATTAGGTACAAAAATTTGTCTCACTGTCTTTTTCTCTTCTTTTTTCTTTACATGCTGAAGGTATTTCTTATTTATACTTTTCTAGCATTTTATTCTTCTAATCGTTTATTTTTTTCTATCTAATTATATCTATCACATCTTAAACTTTGAAATTTTTTTTAAAAATTTGTCGTATTTTTAGATTAAATCTATGTCGTAGAGTTTTTTCTTTTTTTTTTTTTTTGATTTGGTTGTTTTTTTTTGCTGTATCTTTTATTTATACTCTTCTAACTTTTTATTCTTGTCTATCTTCTATTCTTCTTTATCTAACTATGTTCCTGCCAAAGCTATCACATTTTCTTTTAGACATGTTTAGTCTGAGTATTAATAAAACAGGAAAGAAAAAATGTGGCAAAAAGTATCTTTTTTTAATTTGATTTGGTTGTTTCTTCTTTTTCTCTCACTTTTTCTTGCATGCTGTAAACGCTTTTTGTACTTTATTCTTCTATATCTTCTATTCCTTTTTATCTAATTATGTTTCTGCCAAAGGTATCACATCTTCTTTGGGAAGTGTTCAGTTAAGTATAAGATTAAAAAAATCTTGAAAAGTCTGTCTCAGTTCTAGATCAAATCTATCTCAAAAAATTTCTTCTTTTTTTTTATTTGATTTGGTTTTTTTTTCTTTTATTTATACTCTTCTAAGATTTCATTCTTATATATCTATTCTTCCTTCTGTAACAATGTCTTTGCTAATGTTTTTTGGAAATATGTAGTATAATAGTATTAAAAATTGGAAAAATTTAGGTACAAAAGTTTGTCTCACTGTTTGAACAATTCTATCTCAAAAAGTTTTTTTTTTACTTGATTCGGTTATGTTTTTTTTTTCTCTTATTTTTTTTTAACATGCTGAAGATATTTCTTATTTTTACTTCTCTAGCCTTTTATTCTTCTAATCGTTTATTTTTTTCTGTCTAATTACATCTGTCACCTCTTAAACAATAATTTTTTTTTTAAAAATTTGTCTTATTTTTAGATTAAATCTATGTCGTAGAGTTTTTTCTTTTTTTTTTTTGATTTTGCTGTATCTTTTATTTATACTCTTCTAACTTTTTATTCTTGTATATCTTCTATTCTTCTTTATCTAACTATGTTCCTGCCAAAGCTATCACATTTTCTTTTAGACATATTTAGTCTAAATATTAAACATTGAAAAAATCTTCTAAAAGTTTGTATTATTTCTATATCAAATCTATATCAAAAAGTTTTTTTCTTTTTATTCATTTGGGCTATTTCTTCTTTTTGTCTCATTTTATTTTTTTATATTTTTTATTTTTTTTTATCTAATTATGTTTCTGCTCAGCTATCACATTCTTTTTTGGAAAATGTTTAGTGTATTGAAAAAATCTTCAAATGTCTGTTTTATTTTGATATCAAATCTGTTTCAAAAAATTTTACTATTTTGTTTTTTTATTTGTTTTTCTTAATTTTCTCTTTTCTTTTGTATGCTATAGTTTCTATTCGTTCTCTTCTAGCCTCTTATTTATCTATATTTTCCATTCTTTTTTTTGTAATTATGTTTCTGTCAAAGCGATCTCATCTGTTTAATGTAAATATTAAACATTAAAAAAAATTTCAAAAACCTGTTTTATTTCTAGATCAAATCTATCTCAAATTTTTTTTTTAATTTAATTTGATTATTTCTTTTTTTTTCAAATTTTTTGATCGCTTGCTGTAGCATTTATTTTTACTTTTGACGTTCTATTTTTTGATATCTTTCATTCATCTTTATCTAATAATGTCTCGGCTGAAGCAAACTCATCTTTCTCAGAAAAGATTAAGTATTGATCATTGAAAAGATCTTTAAAAGTCTATCAAACTTTTAGATCAAATCTTTCTTAAAATTTTTTTTTTATTTGTTTTTGTTATTTTTTCAACTTTTTTTGTATGCTGTACCATCAGCATTCTCTGGAATTTTATTCTTCCATTTCTTCAAAAAATAGATCGCCAAAGTTATTACATCATATTTAACAAAAAAAAATTGTCTATTCTGCTCTTACTACATTTTTTTTTATTTTAGTTTGATATGTCTTCTTTTCCTTTCTGTACTGCTTATTTTTCTGATAGCTTTTTACATTTCTTTATTTATTTTTGTCTTATTTTGATCTCGGTAGTCAGGTTTGAAACTCTGTTTCATTTTGAGATCAAATCTATCTCAAAAAAATTTTTTTTATTTGACTTAGCCATTTTTTTTTGCATATTGTACTTTTTATTTATACTCTTTGGACATTTAATTCTTTCATTTCTTCCATTCTTCTTTATCTAATTATGTCTCTGCTAAAGCTATCACGTGTTCTTTGGGAAGCCATTAATGTAAGTATTTTTTCTTTCTTTTCTGCTCTTCCAACATTTTTGTTTGTTTTTTTTTATTTTAGTTTATTTTGTTTTTTTTTCTTCTCTTATGCTTTTTGTGCTGCTTATTATTCTAACAGTTTTTTACATTTTTTACTCTTTTATTATTAATTACTTTTTGTCACATTTTTTCTTCTTCTTTTTTTTAATAATGAATTTTTGGATGTTTATTTCAGCTTGGCATTTTTGCGGGGGGGCTGGGTAGTTTCGTGGGAGGTGGAGATGAAGGAGATGACGCTGTTGCCACAGCCGGAATGGAACTGACAATTCTTGGCACTCAAATTCGACCGTTTGTGTTTTTCACCGGTCAGGGTGAATTGATGGGCCACGTTTGGTCCGGAGCCGGTTCCGAACGTACTACAGCTTTCCAGTCGCTGATTTTACTCCAAGATAATTTACAGTATATAAGACTTGGAGGTGGATGTATAGCCAAATTTAGCTTGAAAAATGTAGTTTCTTTTGATTTATCTGGAAAAATTGAAATATCTATTTGGGGCCGGACTGCAGAATCTATTGTTGAAAAATTGTAAGTGCTTATTGTTTATTTTTAACTCTCTCTTTTTTCAAAATTTTTGACAATATTTGATTATTTTTAGAACTGGCCTTTTGACAGTTGGCTCCATCAGTATTGATTCCTCATTTGTTACAAATGAAATTGAATTTAAAGCTACTATTGAACCAAAGTTAGTAATAAACACAGATATAGACTTTTCTGATAAAGTAGCAGTCTGTACAAGAGTTACCCAACCGGAATCTACTTTCAGGTATGTTTAATCTGTCAAAATTGTCAATTTATCTGAATTAATTTTATTTTCTAGGCTTGATTTTCTTGAAAAAGGAACAATTCCGCAAAGCAAAAGCAGTTTTAAGGTATCTCGTCATAAGAAAGTACTAATCCCTGGAACAACTTACGCTTTACATAAGAAAAACAATCAAATGTGCATTAAAATGTTTAGCTAAAATTGTTTTTTTAGAAGAGAAATTTAATATTTTATATTTGTGCTCAATTAGAATAAAATATTTTTGTTACTTTTTCTGTCCTTCATTCTGCTTTTTCTAGAATAAAAATTGACAGTTGAGTCTTGCAACCAACGCTTTCTTCACTAAGATCTTATTAGTCGAGATATGATCTTCACAGTTTTTAGTAAAACTCCCAAAAATTCAAGGTGTCTGACGTAGCCAATAATGGTAAATAAAAAAAAAAAAATTAAACATTTTAATACAATAACAGAAGAAAACATGATTTAAACACTTAATTATCTGCAGCCACATTCGGTCACAACCATATCTTTGTAAGCGTATCGGTAAGTTAGAACTCCATTTTTATCTATATACAAAATAGATATTGAATCCAAAATGGTTGGAACACAGCAGGACCTGGAGGCTTTTGATGGAGATACTCCATGGAGAAGTGCTTGAAATATAGCATGTTTGGTTGGATTTAAGTGATCAGCCATTGGATAGAAACACCTTCCTTGGCATTGGTAAGCCTGGAAAAACTGTACACTAACGTCTGGTTGCCAAGTGTTATTCAAAATGACTCAAGAGTTATCCTACAAGGTAAAGACAGCTATTTTGGAAGATAGATAACATGCTTCGAACGAAGATTTAGAAGAAAAAGAGTATAAAAAGAAAAAGAAAAAAAAACTTATATTAAAGTCAGAATAGCTATAAGAAGGTTTAGAAGCACTGAAACTCTTAAAGAGTAAAGAGAATGGTGTAGAAGCAGAAATTTAGAAAAAATAATGATCTATAATAAGAAGAAATAACAAAAACAAATTTGGAAATTAAAGAAAATAGATCTAGTTCTCAAGAAAAACAAAATGACTCAAGAGTTATCCTACAAGGTAAAGACAGCTATTTTGGAAGATAGATAAAATGCTTCAAACGAAGATTTAGAAGAAAAAGAGTATTAAAAGGAAGAGAAAAAAAACTTATATTAAAGTCAGAATAGCTATAAGAAGGTTTAGAAGCACTGAAACTCTTAAAGACTAAAGAGAATGGTGTAGAAGCAGAAATTTAGAAAAATGATGATCTATAAAAACAAGAAATAACAAAAACAAATTTGGAAATAAAAGAAAATAGATCTAGTTCTCAAGAAAAACAAAATGAGTCAAGAGTTATCCTACAAGGTAAAGACAGCTATTTTGGAAGATAGATAAAATGCTTCGAAGGAAGATTTAGAAGAAAAAGAGTATTAAAAGGAAGAGAAAAAAACTGTTAGTAAAGTCAGAATAGCTGTAAGAAGGTTTAGAAGCATTAAAACTCTTAAAGACTAAAGAGAATGATGTAGAAGCAGAAATTTAGAAAAATGATGATGTATATAATAAGAAGAAATAACAAAAACAAATTTGGAAATAACAGAAAATAGATCTATTTCTCAAGAAGATTATAAGACAATGACAGATAACCTAGAAGAAACAGATTACTCAATTTTGGACGTTGATCTGATTGGCAGAAACCTCCAAGGAGTAAGACAAAGATACAAAAGCCAAAACATTTTGAAAGTTTAGAAGATGATAGAAGTGTGAGAAAAGAAAGCCTGGTAGAAGAACACTTCGGAAAGACTTAAGATGAGACAGATTCAAAAAGAAGAAACGATGAAGAAATAGAGACAGATCTGTTAAGAATGAAAATGAAACATTATTTTAAGATTATAAGACAATTGACAGATAACGTAGAACTGTTATCAAATAATTTTTGACGTTGGTGTGATTGAAAATAACCTCCAAACAGTAGACAATAGTACCATTTAGAAGCGCCAAAACGTTTAGAAGGACACAAAAGATAATAAAAGTGTTGAAAAAGTGTAGAAAAGAAAGATCAAAGATGAGATAGATTAAAAAAGAAGAAATGGAGACAGATCTGTTAAAAATAAAAGTGAAACATTAGCAAGTATTTTTACAGGATATTAGGGGCACATTGATGGCCAAGCCCTGAAAGGCTATTTTTTAAGAAGAATGCAATTTTTACCTCATAACCTGGCGGCTGTACGATCCATAAGTCAAAATTAATTTCGGAAAAATTAATATAAAGAGGCTTTCTTCTGCAACTATTTCTCGGTTTCTTCAATTTCTTCAGTGAATTTTTTGTCGAAAGATCATCATCCCAGATTCTATTTGTTTCTTCTTCATAATCTTCAATACTCCGCTTTTTTCGTAAACTGTTTTTTATATTTTTAGGTTTATACAGCTGATTGGAGGAAGTATACGATAACAAAAGAATCGGATACTCATGTTCAATATTATCAGCGGCAGGCATTAAAGACAATTTTAGTCTTCCTGTATTTTTCGAAAATGGCCAAAAAGACCGGACTGATATAACAATCTTCAGCCGGTTTTCGCCGTTTTCGGTCAAAATTTTGGTCACCGGTTTGGTTAAGTTAAACGATGTCCAAGTGTTGTTCAAATGATAAACGTATATTTTGGCAAAAGTGTAGAACTTTTCTGTCTCATCATCAAAGATCAAAATTTCCAATTGTCTTTTGGCTTTATTAAATGCTTCTAGATCTTTGTCGACCAAGGTTAAAATTCGCAGCTCGGCTTCAATTAGTTTTTCACCTTTTTCGGTCGCTGGTAGATGGAAAATCAGATAATGATTGTCAAAAAACTCTTCTATCAAATTATTGTCTGTAAAAGATTCTAGAAAAAACTAATTAAAAATGCAAATTTTGATGATTTACCAAAAAAGCGATGCTTGAAAAATTGAAAATAAAACAACTTTTTAATAAAAAAAATAAACAAAAAAGATAGTAGAAAAAGAAGGAAGAAAAAAAAGCAAGAAAAAAGATAAAGAAAGCAATAATAGAACAAAATAATTATCTCTAAAAACCATAATAATAATTGAAAAAAAAAGCTGCAAATAAACAGCTGATTTTTTGATAAAAGTAAAAAAACAAAAACTATATCTATAACAATAATACAAAGAATAAGAAAATAAAACAAAAGACTAATACATAAACTTGTCTAGATAAGAAAGGCGAAAGATACTGAAAACAATAACCAAAAAATATATATCTAATAAAATATATGATTATAATAAAAAATATAATTTGACAAAAACGATGTTTTTTTTTGCACTTTTTTAGATAAGCAAGTTGAAAAATTACAAAAACAACAACGAAAAAAAAATTCTTTAAATATATATCATTATAATATGATTAAAAAAATAGTTTTTATAATTTTTTTACAAATAGTTGTTTTTTTGCAAGCAATTTATTCAATTTTATTGTTAAAAGGTTTTCAAAACTAAACCAAAAAAAGCTAAAAAATATATAACAGAATAGAGAGAATAGAAAAAAAGTAATACAATAAATCAAATAAGTTTAATTAAATAAAAAAAAATAAGTTAATCAAATGTAAAAATAAAATAAATAAGAATAAAAAAAACAAAAACAAAAGTTTTCAAAAAGCAACAATTAAAACAATAGCAAAAAAACAATAATAATCTCTGAAAATCTTTAATTTAAAACAAATTTTTTGATAATTAAGAAAATAAAGTGTAAAAAACTGCAAAAGAAAGCTGGCTTTTTAATCAAATCAAAAAAAAACATAAAAATATATCTATAACTATAATACAAAGAATAAGAAAATGAAACCAAAAACGAATACGTAAATTTTTCTTAATAAGCAAGTCGAAAAATACCATAAACAATAACCAAAAAATAAAAAAAACTAAAATATATGATTATAATATAAAGTATAATTTGAAAAAATGTTTTTGATAATTTTTCTACAAAAACGTTTTTTTGCACTTTTTCATATAAGCAACTTAAAAAATTAAAATATAAAAAATAAAATATATGATTTTAATAAAAAGTATAAATTGACAAAAAATTTTAATCATTCTTTTACAAAAACGTTGTTTTTATGCAAGCAATTTATTCAATTTTATTGTTAAAAACTTTTTAATAAAGTCTGCAAAAATGCAAAAAACATCTGGCTTTTTATCAAAAACTAAAAAACAAAAAAAAAAGCTAAAAAATATATAACAGAATAAAGAGAATAGGAAAAAGTAATACAATAAATTAAATAAGCTTAATTAAACAAAAAAAAATAAATTAAGCAAATGTAAAGATAAAGTAAATAAGGATGAAAAAAACAAAAACAAAAATTTCCAAAAAGAGTGAGTAGAAGATAGAAAAAGCCACAATCAAAACAATAGCAAAAAAAAACAATAATAATCTCTAAATTTTTATAATATAAAACAAGTTTTTCAATAATTAAGAAAACGGTGTCTTTTGGCGAACAAGTTATTTAATTTTTTTTTATCAAATAAAGTTTAAAAAGCTATAAAAAATTGTTGCATTCTCAATAGCCAAAAATATATGATAACAAAGAGAATAGAAAAAAGTATAAAATAAGTCAAAAAAGCTAAATAAAATAAAAAAATATACAGATAAAAAGTTAAACAAATGTAATAATAAAAAAAACAAAAACTTTTTAAAAACAGCAAATAGAAAAATAGAAAACGCAACAAACAAAAAATATTTGTTTTTAAACAACTCTAATTTAAAAACATATTTATTATAAATATTTTTTTAAAAAAAAATGATTTTGGAGCGTAAAAAACTGCAAAGCAACAGTGTTTTTTTAATCGAAGCAAAATAATAAAAAAAATTAAGATAAGAACAAATGAAGGATAATATAAACAACGTAGAAATTACAAAAAAAATTTTGTAAAACATTAAAAAACAAGAAATAACAAAGATAAGAAATTAAATAAGAGTAGCAAAATTAAGACATTAACAGTCAGATGAAATAAAATAAACATAAAAGAAAAAAAAATAAACAATGTAAAAAAGATAAAAGCAGATAGGTAATATTAAAAAAATTATTTATAATAAAAGTACGACCAACTTACCAGTATGTTTAGGAACTAGACTCCTTATAATATCAGGATTTGTAAAATTTTGATTTTTAATTTTATTTCTTTCATATAATTCTAGCATTATTTTGGGTATGTGATACTTTTTCGAAGAAATCTCCAGCTTTTTATCTGCCTTTTCGACGAAAAAACTGTAATTGGCAACACTGCTAGCTGGTCTTTTACTAAAACTAATTTGAAAATTTTGCGTTAAGGCCATTAAAATTAGAATCCATGAGATGAATAAACACAGAAAAAGTATACAATAGGTCAATTGCATCGTTTTTAATATAACTTATTTCACACGTGGTGGATAAGAAACTAAAAATTGGTGGCGTCGGCGTCGAGGCGGCTGCTTTCGCAAAAACACTTGAAATCCATTTTCGAATATTATCTTGACTTGTTGGATATTAATCGAGGAATTATTATACCTGGTAAAAATAACCCTCTCACTGCACGTAGAGGCTTAGGCGCACCTGACTCATAATAAAAAAATTAAAAATAAACAAAAATGATACCCATATTTTTATACTATACTATACTATACTACACTATTCTATTTTATACTATTTCTATACTATTCTATACTATTCTATACTATTCTATACTATTCAATACTATTCTACACTATTCTATAGTATTCTATACTATTCTATACTATTCTATACTATTATACTATTCTATACTATTCTATACTATTCTATACTATTCTATACTATTCTATACTATTCTATACTATTCTATACTAGACGCACCTAATTCATAATAAAAAAAATTAAAAGAGAACAAAATTTATACCTAAGTCATGTTTTTTACACTATATTAAACTATACTATACTATTGTATAATATACTACACTATTTTGTAATATTACACTATTCTATTCTATACGATACTATTCTATACCTTTCTATATTTTTCTATACGTTTCTATACTATTCTATAGTATTCTATATATTAAGAAGTAAACAAAATTTATACCTAAGTTATGATTTTTATACTATATTAAACTATATTATACTATTCTATACTATACTATACGATACTATTCTATATTATTCTATACTTTTCTATACTATACTATTCTATACTATTCTATACTATTCTATACTATTCTATACTATTCTATACTATTCTATACTATTCTATACTATTCTATACTATTCTATACTATTC
This sequence comes from Lagria hirta, assembly GCA_947359425.1. Taxonomy (NCBI): domain Eukaryota; kingdom Metazoa; phylum Arthropoda; class Insecta; order Coleoptera; family Tenebrionidae; genus Lagria; species Lagria hirta. Next base: position 11,165,647 of record OX375804.1, on the reverse strand, counting down.
TATACTATTCTATACTATTCTATACTATTCTATACTATTCTATACTATTCTATACTATTCTATACTATTCTATACTATTCTATACTATTCTATACTATTCTATACTATTCTATACTATTCTATACTATTCTATACTATTCTATACTATTCTATATTATTCTATACTATTCTATACTATTCTATACTAGACGCACCTAATTCATGATAAAAAAAATTAAAAGAAAACAACATTTATACCTAAGTCATGTTTTTTACACTATATTAAACTATACTATACTATTGTATAATATACTACACTATTCTGTACTATTGCACTATTCTATTCTATACTATATTATACGATACTATTCTATACTATTTTATACCTTTCTATACTTTTCTATACGTTTCTATACTATTCTATAGTATTCTATATATTAAGAAGTATACGATACTATTCTGTACAATTCTATACTATTCTATACTATTCTATATATTAAGAAGTACACAAAATTTATACCTAAGTTATGATTTTTATACTATATTAAACTATATTATACTATTCTATACTATACGGTACTATACGATACTATTCTATACTATTCTATACTATTCTATACTATTCTATACTATTCTATACTATTCTATACTATTCTATACTATTCTATACTATTCTATACTATTCTATACTATTCTATACTATTCTATACTATTCTATACTATTCTATACTATTCTATACTATTCTATACTATTCTATACTATTCTATACTATTCTATACTATTCTATACTATTCTATATTATTCTATACTATTCTATACCATTCTATACTATTATATACTATTATATACTATTCTATACTATTTTATATTACACTATTCTATTTTATAATACCCTCTCACTGCACGTAGAACCTTAGACGCACCTGATTCATAATAAAAAAATTAAATGTAAACAAAATTTATACCTAAGTCATATTTTTTATACTAGACGAAACTATACTATACTACACTATTCTATTCTATACTATACTATACGATACTATTGTATTCTATTCTGTTCTATACTATACGATACTATTCTATTCTATTCTATACTATAACTATGTACCGTTAGATGGCACTGGTTTTAATGTCAACTGTAACATTTTGTCATAAATGATTGTATTCAAAGCTTTTTTTGTGTCAGAACTCAGAAGAAGTGGTTTCTACATTAACAAACATTTACCGAAAGAAGACGAAAAGCTTCTTCTATAGAAAATTTTTTTTGTTTTTGTAGGTTTTGATTGTATGACCCGGTTTTAAAGCACTATCTACGGATACTGAAGCAACCAACCGATTTTTGGTGACGTCACTTTACGAGATAGACCAGTAGCTCTCCAAATCTTTGATCTTTCAATTGAAATGTTTTTTTAATTGTGCATCAACAATTGACAATGTTGTTTAATAGAACAATTAATCGTGGTTATAAATAGCAATGAAAACAAATCTAAAATCATTAAGCCAGTTATCATTTAGGCTAAATATTTAATTCGAGTATTGATTGAACGAATAGACTCGACCCTTATGTTGACTACCACCTTGCGTTCTGCAGGGGTGGTTGCTGTTCAGGGTTTCTTTCCCTTTTCCGGCAAACGCGAAATGTCGATCCAGCACCGGCTTTCAGTAGTTTGTTTCGGTGATTAAATATTATTTATTGATGATAATTAAGAGGCCTCGACAGATGACGACAATGTCGATGCGTCTTAAACAATCGGTTTATCAAGTGATAATTTGAGTGAGCATGTTGAGTGTTATTTAGTTAATAAAAAACAATAATAATTGATAGAAATGATAATAATTGTGTGATATTATTGATAATTATTATCAACTTATGTTTGGTATAGAATATCTTCTTAATGCGACAAAAATGTCAATGCAATTAGTACAAAAAGTGGACGTTTTTAAAATTAGTAAGTATCGACTTTTATTTTTTTTATTACCCCTAATTTTATCAAAATTTAAATAATATTATAACCCTAATTGATAAAAAAAAACCAATCCTGTTATATAACTTAATTTAAAAAAAAATCGTTGTTTTTCTCTATCCCTCAGGAGTTAATTTGTCACATGCTACAATCTATGCACGTTTTTCTTTTATTTTTGATAAATTTAAATTTTGCTACTTTGTATGTTTATTCTATTCTTTTGTTTTTTGTTTTATTATCAAAATTTTTTATACTTTTTCCTAGATCATATTATCCATCAAATGCCGCATAGAGGTCGGCAAGCAAAGCACGTTTCTTTTTTTTCCATATAAGGAATTTGCTATTTTTCTTGTTTTTACAGTTTTTCTTCAATCATTGTTAAATGTAGCTCTATTTTTTATTATTTTATGCTGATGTTTATCAGACTTATTCTTCATTAATTTTTACTTTTATTATTATATGTATTGTTGTTTATTTTATTATATTGTATAATGTTTTAATTATTTTTTATGGGGTGTATATGCAAATTATCCTCTCTTGCTGTCTTACTTTTTTATTGCTTTTATTATTATGTATTTATTTGTAGTGTTTTTTATTTTTTTTAATTAGGTAAATACTTTTTGTAATCTTTGGCATTTTAGCTTTTTTTACTGTTTGAATTTATTCTGTTTTTGTTTTATTTATTGTTTTTATTAATAATATTTTTTATGTGGCTTCTCTCTGTTATTTATCTTAATTATAATGATAATTTTTGTTATTTTGTTATTATTATCTCTGTGATTTTTTCTCGTTATTGTCTTAACTTTTTAATTACTGTTTTTTTGCTGTTTGACCATGTGTTTTCTTCTGCTGATTCACTTTTCTTCATTCTATTATTATTTTTTATGTTCTCTTTTATTTTTTTTCCTATTTGATTATTTTTCTGTGCAGTAAAATATGCAAGATTATTATATATCTCCAAAACGTTAAAAAAACAAATAAAAAAATTTAACTAATTGTTTTAAACTGAAAATGCAAGTATGAAAAATTATAAACGCTTTCTTCTTTTTGTATCTTGATAATTTTCATATTTTTATCTAGTTTACTTTACCAAATGCCGCATTAAGCTCTGCAGTACGATACACTTTTTTTTGTTTTTTTCAAATTTGTTATCTGTTTGGTAATGCTTCCTTCTTCTTTCTCAGTTTTTCTTCATTTATCATTATGTAAATTTTGTATGCTGGACTCCAGTAGCTTCTTGTCTTTATTATTTTATGTTGTTATTTAGCAAACTTTTTTATATATTTATTTAATTGCTTAATTTTTCTTCACTCTTTTTTTTACATTTATTGTGATGATTTTGTTTCAATTATTGTTTTTGCCATTTAACATTTCTACAATTGTTTTTATTATATTTAAGTGTTATTTAATATTGTTAATTTTTTTTTATTTATTTAATTATTTTCTCTATGCAGTATGTATAAGCTTTGTTTAACAATTTATTTTTTTCTGCTTCTAACTTTTTTTATTCATTTGATTGCTTTTGTTAACCTTTTTTTCGGTGATTTTTTTTGATATTGTTTTTACTTTTTTAATTAATTTCTCTGTGCTGTTCGGCAATTTAACTTTTTCTAATAAATGTTTTATCTTTATCATTCTATTTATTATTATTTTTTGTGTTGTTTTTTTTTATCTATTTGACTATTATTAATTTGGCTTATTGTTCTTTATTTTCTTCACTGTTTGTATTGTAATCATTTTGTTTCAATTATTATTTTGCGTTTTACCTTTTTTGCTGTTTAACGTTTCTATATTTTATTATTTTCATGTGTTGTTTTTTATTCTGTTGTTTGTCTAATTTATTTAATTTTTTTTTCGCTTAGTATACTTTACTACACAAGTAGTAATATAATAATTTTTATATTACTTTAAAAATTATTTTTTTTTAAATTACATTTTTGTGCTGTTTGGTATTCTGTTTTTTGTACTGTTTCAATTTATTCTTCTTTTATTTTGTTTATAATTTTTATTTTTAAAACTTTTTTTATTACTTTTCTCAATTATTTAATTTTTTTTGTGTAGGATTCACAGATTTTATTTAGAAATTTATCTTTTTTTGCTGCTTAACTTTTCTTTATTTGAAGAAGAAAGGCTTTCACGGCCCAAAATTTCTTTCTTTATTGTTCTCATTATAATTATTGTGTACTGATGTTTTCCATTTTATAAAATACAAATTTCGTTCGGTAATTTATTATTTTCTGGTGTCTTTTTCAATATTCTTTAATTGTTTTCATTTATTATTATCTGTTTGTGCTATTGTTTATTATTGTTAATAATTTGATCACTTTTTTGTGTTATTATTGTTCAAATAATTTTCTTTTTTTGCTTTATTTTTCTCTGATATCTATTGCTTTTACTATTATTTTCTTTATGATGTTGTTTTTTGATAATTTTTTTAATTACTTCTTTTGTGTAGTTTAAAGCTTCATCTTCTTTTGTTGCATTAATTGTTTTAATTTTTGGTTTATATTTTTTTTGTGTGGATTTCTATTTTATTATTTTTCTTATTTATTTAATACATTTTTTGTGTGGTTCATATACAAAACTTGTTAGGTAATTTATTTTTTTGTGGTTTAAATATTATTGCTTTTACTATTATTTTCTTTATAATGTTGTTTTTTGATAATTTTTTTAATTACTTCTGTTGTGTAGTTTAAAGCTTCATCTTCTTTTGTTGCGTTAATTGTTTTAATTTTTGGTTTATATTTTTTTTGTGTGGTTTTCTATTTTATTATTTTTCTTATTTATTTAATACATTTTTTGTGTGGTTCATATACAAAACTTGTTAGGTAATTTATTTTTTTGTGGTTTAAATATTATTGCTTTTACTATTATTTTCTTTATAATGTTGTTTTTTGATAATTTTTTTAATTACTTCTGTTGTGTAGTTTAAAGCTTCATCTTCTTTTGTTGCGTTAATTGTTTTAATTTTTGGTTTATATTTTTTTTGTGTGGTTTTCTATTTTATTATTTTTCTTATTTATTTAATACATTTTTTGTGTGGTTCATATACAAAACTTGTTAGGTAATTTATTTTTTTGTGGTTTAAATATTATTGCTTTTACTATTATTTTCTTTATAATGTTGTTTTTTGATAATTTTTTTAATTACTTCTGTTGTGTAGTTTAAAGCTTCATCTTCTTTTGTTGCGTTAATTGTTTTAATTTTTGGTTTATATTTTTTTTGTGTGGTTTTCTATTTTATTATTTTTCTTATTTATTTAATACATTTTTTGTGTGATTCATATACAAAACTTGTTAGGTAATTTATTTTTTTGTGGTTTAAATATTTTTGCTTTTACTATTATTTTTTATATAATGTTGCTCTTAGATAATTGTTTTAATTACTTCTTTTGTGTAGTTTAAAGCTTCATCTTCTTTAGTTGCGTTTCAATTTTTGATTTATATTTTTTTTTGTGCGGTTTTCTATTTTATTATTTTTTTTTATTTATTTAATACATTTTTTACTTGTTAGGTAATTTCTTTTTTTGTGGTTTAAATATCTTTATTCTTCTTACTGTCATTATCATTTCTTTCAATTTTATTTTTTTATTTTATTTTTATTTATTTAACCACTTTATCTGTGCTGTATATACAAATTATCATTTTTTGGTGCTTTACTTTCTTTCATTCTTTTTACTACTTTTATTGTCATTTTATTTGTGATCTCTGTTCTGTCTTAAAACTAGATTCATACAACTTCCCATTAAGAAAATTTTTGGCAATACCCAATCAAATGCTTTCATTTAAATGTGCTGCAGCAAGAAATATTCTTATAAAATAAAGTATCTTTTTTATTCATTTAATGTAATTTTTTTTGTATTCATGTGCTTTTATACGTTTTAATTTTTCTCTTTCTTTGTATTTTTCTTTAAAACCTCTTCTATTTTATTATTTTTTAACTGTTTATTTTTATATTTTTTCCACTTTTTATTTCTTTTATTGCTTTCTTTTGCTTAATTTTTTCTTTTTTATCTATTTTTCCTAGATTTCAATTTCTTCTTTCATATTTTTTCCTTTTTTTGTTAATATTTTTTATTTTTTTGTACATTTCTTTTTCATTTTGTTTTCATAATTGGTATTTCTTCTTGCCTGTTTCTTTCTGCTGTTTTAGCTTTTAATTGCTGTTTATTAGTTATTCTTTAATTAATAAATCTAAGTCTCAGGCAATATTACATTATTTGTAAGCCCACATTTAAAGCAACTATAATTTAAAAGTTTTATCATGACTTGTAGTTTTGTTTACAATAATAATATCTACTTACTACAAATGATAATACAGTGCTGTTTTTATGTCTGACAGAATATTATCTATAAACTTTTTTGTTGGAATTTTCTTCACTATTGTTTATAATAGTGGCTTACCACTTACAAAAAATCTACAGATTTGGTAAGTATGTTGTCTATTATTATCATTATTATTATTATTTCCATCAAAATCTGAATTTAACCCATAAAAACATTTTTCTTTCTTATCTTATCTTACTTTTAACTGTCATTCCAAGCATTGTTCACAATGACAAATTTCTAAAAATATTTTTCTTGCAAATAATTAATAATAATAATACAAAAAATGTATTATTAGTTAAAAAAAATAATAATTTTAAGTACAATTGTTTCTTTTTTGTTAATTATCTCACAAAAGCATCTGAGATCAAATTCCAAGGTGTACAACATTGCCAAATGTATAACAATTGGTTTTATCTAAACAAACTCAACAAAAATACAGATAAAAACGGCTTATTTATTGTGACACAACGCCTCTAAAGAAAAAAAATGATGAAAATTTAAGGCCGAAAGTGTAAGTTGGAAAATAATAGACCTAAAAATTAAAAAAAAAACCTATTCCGTACAAAATGAGTTTCAAAAAAGATAGAAACGGGCTGAATTATTTCTGTGAAATGTAATGTAAAGAAGGCAAATATTAAACATAGTACACAATGAAAACAAACAAAATAATGAGAAAGTAAAGAAGAATCTAAGTTATCAAATTATCAAAACTACAAAAGTAAAAAATAAAAGAAAGAAGAGATGAGAAAAATACAACAGAAGAAAGTAAAAATGACAGACTATATACACAATAAAAAAAACAAAATAATGAGAAAGTAAAGAAGAATCTAAGTTATCAAATTATCAAAAATACAAAAGTAAAAAAAAAGAAGAGATGAGAAAAATACAACAGAAGAAAGTAAAAATGACAGACTATATACACAATAAAAAAAACAAAATGATGAGAAAGTAAAGAAGAATCTAAGTTATCAAACTATCAAAAATACAAAAGTAAAAAAAAAGAAGAGATGAGAAAAATACAACAGAAGAAAGTAAACATGACTATCAGTTATCAAATTATCAAAAATACGAAAAATAAAGTAGAAATAAAAACCACATTATTTATAACTGCTAACTTTCCTTTCAAAAATTGTTTTAAGGTTAATTAACCAAGCTACTGGTAAAGCAGTGATAAATTATATGTTTGAAACATAAAAAAAAATAAAAAAAAACTTGCACACAAATAAATAGTTTTATCCTTTTTTATCTCCAAAATATTTATATTATTTTCTTGTTTACATTACCAAATGCCGCACGTTTCGTCTTTTTTTTTTAAATTTGCTAGTTATTTGGTAATGCCTTTTTTTTTTTTAAATTTTTTTATGTTATTGTTTATTAAACTTATTCTTTATTAACTTGACTTTTTTTTATATATTTATACAATTGCTTTATCTCACTTTTTTATTGCTTTTATTATATTTTTTTGCTGTTTAACAGTTATATATTTTACTGGTTGTTTTTTTATGTGTTGTCATTTTTTTTATTTATTTGTTTTCTCTATGCAGTATATACAAGCTTTGTAAAGCAATTTATGTTCTGTGATTTTTTTTTGTTATTACTTTTTTATTTACTGTTGTACTTTTTTTTTCATTTTATTGTTATTATTATTTTTTCTGCTGTCTTTTTTTATTTATTTATTTGATTTCTTTTTTTGGGTAGTATAATTTAGCAAATTATTTGGTTTCTTATCAAAAATTATTTTACTATATTGGTTATAATTCTGGATAGCAAGAGGAGATACAGCAGACTAGTACCCACATCACTCAGAATTCATTATAATGTTCTATTGTTTTTTTTTTTATTCCAAGACATTCTTTACACGTTTTTTTTTTTTTACTATTTTTGTTTTTCTTTTCTTTGATTTCAAATTCAGATTTTGCTATCTTTCTCTGTTTTTGCTAGATATGCTAAAGTATTTTCTTTCCTAATCATTGTTGAACTTTAATTTTTTCATTTGTTGTTTTCGTACATCCTTGTCTGTATTGCTTGCTAATTTTTTTTTTATCATTTTTTTGCTTTCTAATTCTCTTACTAAGTATTCACATCTTTTGTAGTATTATCTTATATTCTTCGTGTTTTTTTTTGTTTTTGTTTTTTTTCAGTGTCTTTCTTTCATTCTTTATTCAAATCTTACCGACATTAATATTGAAAGTTTATTATTTTGAGTAATTCAATTGACAAATACTTTTTCTTTGTTTCTTAAAGACTATTTGCTTTCCAACAGGATTAGTTTTTACAATTTTTTAAAAAGTTGCATATACAGCGTGATCAAATAGGACTGTTTGAGATAGCAATCCTACAATTGCTTTATCTAACTTTTTTTATTGCTTTTATTATATTTTTTTTTAATTATTTTTTGTGCTGTTTTGTATCTTTTCTTGCTGTTTAACAGTTCTATATTTTACTGCTTGTTTTTTTATGTGTTGTCATTTTTTTATTTATTTGTTTTCTCTATGCAGGATATATAGCTTTGTAAAGCAATTTATGTTTTTCTGCTTCTACCGTTCTTCTTCACATTTCTTTATTATCATTTTCTTTGTGATTTTTTTTTGTTATTGTTTTTATTACTTTTTTGTACTGTTTAGCAATTTACTTTTTTATTTACTGTTGTACTTTTTTCATTTTGTTGTTATTATTATTATTTGTGTTGTCTTCTTTTTTTTATTTATTTGATAACTTTTTTGTGTAGTAAAATGTGCAAATCTCGTTTAGCAAATTATCTGATCACTTATCAAAAATTATTTTAAGGTTGATTAACTAAGCTTTAGAGGTTAAGAATTAAGACTAAGATTAAAGAATATAATGGTTATAATTTTGGCTAACCGTAGGAGGTACAGCAGATTAGTACCGCATCACAAAGAATTCATTATAATGTTCTATTGTATTTTTTTTATTCCTAACCATTCTTTACACACTTTCTTTTTTTTTTTTTATTTTTTGTTTTTCTTCTCTTTGTTTTCAAATTCAGATCTTTTTCTGCTTTCTGTAGGTATGTTGGCAATTTTTCTATCGTAATCATTGTTGAACTTTAATTCTTTTATTTCTTGTCTCTGTACATCCTTGTCTGTATTGCTTGCTAATTTTTTTCTATTATTTCTTTGCTTTCTGTTTCTTTTACTAAGTAGTTGCATCTTTTGTAGCATTATCTCATATTCTTCGTGTCTTTCTTGTTTTGTTTTTTTTCAGTGTCTTTTTTTCATTCTTTATTCAGTTTAAAAGTGTATTATTTTGAGTATTTTAATTGACAAATATTTTTTTTTTGTCTGATCTTGCTTTCCAACAGGATTTGTTTTTACAATTTTTCAAAAAGTTGCATATTCAGCGTGACCAAATAGGGCTGTTTGAGTTGGCTATCCTACATTTCATTTTAAAATGGTACAACTGCAACCACTTCCTATTATTGGCGGGTGACACCTTTGACACTGACAATATCATTAACAGATGACAATTAAAAAAATAGTTGCTGTGACATAACCTACAATTTTTTTGTAAGTGTTATGTCAAATAATTGTAAAGCGTACCCGGCTACAGTGTTGCAACTAAGCAAATACAAAAAGTCTCTAAAAAGTGTTGCTAACTCAAACAGTCATTGTTGCTGTATTTGCCGAGAAACACCACTTGTTAGGGATTAAAATTGGAATTGAAAAAATAAACTGTCTTAATCCTACCCCAGGCATTATTATTATTTAAGATTATTTTTCAAAAATTTTGTAAACATTTTTTCTGCTTTTTTTGAAGATTATTATTTTTTTGGTTCTATTCGCCTCAATTCGTTTTCTCACCGGGATTATGTATTCAGATTTGCTGAAGAACTTCACTTGAAAAAGATTATTTGAATTGAGTAGAAGACCCCTACTGCACTACCCCATCTATATCCATTTATTAATATTAAAACATCATATTTTGACAATAATTTGTATATATATATAATATAAATAAATTATATAAATTTATTTATATAATTTATTTAAATTTATATAATTATTCATATAAATAAAAAAAATTTATAGAAATAATTATCAAAATATAAGCAATTATTTTTGTATATAATTATGTAAACAAAATATAAGCATTTGTTGTCAATAAGTGGGGTATAAGTCAGGTGGTGTAGTCGAGATAGATGGGGTAGATAATATATTTTGAACGCTTTTCTAATAGTAGTATGTAACTTTTCTATAAGCTGTTTTTTGAAAAAATAATTTTTCTGCTCTTGCTTGCCTTGATTCTGCTTCCCATCTGGATTGGGTCCACAAAGGTGCTCAGATTTGCTGGAAAACACCACCTAAAGGAGAGGGTTAGAGTCGAGTAGACTATAGTACCCCATCTACACCCCAGTCGAAAGATTATATTTTGACAATAATTTATATATATATACATACAATAAGCTTTTGCTGTTTATAACTGGGGTATGTATAAATGAGGTACAAATGAGGTAGAAGAGGACTCTTTCTCAATTCTGACCATATTACCATTATATATATATATATATATATATATATATAATACCTTTTTGGTATAAATATATTATATATATATATATATATATTTATAACCTTTTTGGATTTTTTATTTACATTGATGGTGGTGGCACCACTATTAGGCCAAAATCTCTTGCGAACTTTGCAGATTTTAAAGCTATTTACAGTTTTATTTGTACCATTGTATATATATATATATATAATGTATAATGTACCATTAAGTTTTTGGCTTAATAGTGGTGCCACCACCATCAATGTAAATAAAAAATCCAAAAAGGTCAAAAACTTTGGTTCAAATAAGCATCTTTCATCTTTGGTTAAAATCAAAGAAAGTGCATTTGATTAGCAAACACCTACGATAGGTGAATGCCCTGTTCACTTGGTCACTGTACCATTGTTGAAGAGCACCTCTAAGATACATTTACATAAAGACTACAATTTTCTAAATACGGATGACCCCGTTTTGCGCGAATAACGGATTCCGCTATTAAGAAGGCCACTATAGGTACTGGGCGTCCGGTATATCCGGTAAATCATCCCCTATGCCCTATAGCGTCCGCGGTTGCTGCTAAAAATAGCCTTTTGGTTCAACGAACCCGCAGATGGTAAAAAATAATGTAGGTTGCGCGCTTTTTATAATTTTTATTTATTTCCGCATGGGCAACCTTGTGTCTTTTCGGTTTCGCTTGAAACTTTAAATCTGTTCCAGTTTTGGACACGATGAAACGGTATAGGAACTGGTTCGACGTATGTCGAATCTGCACCCGTATGTACCGTAATTTCAATTGTATAGTGGTACCGTATTTTTTGTTTATTTCCCTATAGTGTTATTAGTGTTAGTAAGATTCACAGTCACGGTCAGGCGGATGCAAAAGTACCATTAATATGATTTCCAAAAAATGAACCACTTTTTTTTGGTTCAAAATTTTTCGAAATTATATAAATATCTCCCTTTTATAGTATTTTTGCAACTTATTAGGAAAAAATTGAACCATTGTCTGGTGGTACAATTCCAAAAAACTTGGTTCACAATTTTTGGTAGTTGATATTTTTTGCCGCTTTGTCAACACCTGGTTCTGAATCTAAGTAGTGGTGGTGCAAGTGATATGGTCCATGAACCGTGTTCTGCTTCTTCACACTTCTCTTCTTCATCATCTTAAGATACGGTTCTTCTCCAAAAATTCTTTGTCAAAAACATTTCCGAAAAACGATGCTTTTTACCGTTGCTGGTACGCAGCGTTGTGTTGTTCAACTGTGAACGGTGATCAGTGTTTTTGATCAGTTAGGGTTGTGATCATGGACGCCGTTATTTTCAAAACCAAAGATTTGATTAAGCAACTTCAAAGTACAAAGAAAAATGAAAACAAAACGAAGAAAAAAGTCAAAAATAGCCGAAGGTGGAGCAATTGTGAGCGGAGTTTTTTTGAAAAAAATCACAAATTCTATAAATAATTTGGTTCATTTTTGTTACAGTGGACGATATGGAGCAGTATCTTCATTACATAGGGGGCGGTGCAGGGGCACTGGCTCTGACGGGCGTCGCGGCGGCATCAGCCTTCTATTTGGCAAGCAGACCAGCGTCCCAAAAGCCTCTATTTCCATTAGACAGCCAATGTTTGGTTGAACCGGTAAGTTTTCATCTGTTTTTTATTTTTTCTATAATATCAAAATTATAGAAGATTTTTGACGTCATCTAATGCCAAATTTAGATAAGATTATTATGTTCGAAGTCAATCTTTAAAATAGCATACAGTGGCATTAAGCCAAATCGGTAAATGTCATGATCTGCTCATGTTCGTGTTTATAAATGTAAAATTTTTTTATAAAAATTAATTATTATCATTAATTTATTGCTGATTAAAAAAATAATTTTTTTGAAAGATATTTCTACTCAACTTTACTCTATTTAAAGTATCAACTTAAAAATATTTTTTTTTATTAAAGTGAGATCTTCCTCAAGCGAGTTAAGATCTAGAGACCGTGCTGGCTAGTTTACAGAGCCTCCTCTCCCTATCCATCTATCTTAAATTTGCTTTTTAATATAGTCTTTGCTACATTGGATAAATAAAAATATGAGCCAATAGAAGTTGATAGTATCGGATAATACAAATACAAGAGTACAAACTACAAAAACCTAACCTAACTTTTAAATAAACTATATCAGATAAGTAACTACACTAAATTACAGTAATAAAACTAACCCTGCTACATTATGTTAGTTAGACTCAATCAATTGAACAACAATACCTAATCTCGAATATTAAATTAAAACAAGCTTAAAAAATTTGATTAACTAAACTAGTTTTGATTGAAATAGTAGAGTAAGTTAAGCTACTAGCTAGATATTTTAATAATAACTCAATCAAGTTACATGATGAAAATAAACGTAATTGAAACATATTAACTGAACAAGATTAAATAAATTTAATTTAGCTACATTTTTGATTTTCATTGAACTAGCTTCAGTTAAAATAGCTAAGTAAACTGAGCTAGTTTTAGTAATATTTACTCAGTTAAATTAGCTAAAGTAAATATAATTTATTGTAGCTTATTAATTAAACTAGATCCAATAGAACAAATCAATTAAGTTTAGCTAATCAAAATAGAGTGACTCGACTAAATTAACTAAGTTTAAGTACTTAACTGATTTTGACTTATTAATACAAATGTTATAAAGTTTATTAACTAAATCTGATAACTTAAAATTGCATTAAATGACCTAAATTAGTTAAATAAGAAACTATTAAACAAGATTAATATTACAATAATAAATTAACTAAATATAAACAATAACTAAATTCATCATTTAACTAACTAAACTACAAAAACCCAACAAGACTTCTAAACAAATCAAATCAGAGAAGTAACTAGACTAAATTAACTTGCGCAATCATTCAGTTATAGTACAGTAACAAAACTAACCCAGCTTTATTATATTAGTTAGATTTAATTAATTGAACAACAATAACTAATCTAGAATAATAATAAAAACAAGTTTAAAAAATTTAGTTAACTAAACCAGATAAATGGCAATATATTAGCTAAACTAGTTTCGGATAGAGCATTATCCTGGAATAACTAAACTAAATCTACCAAAACAAACTTTGACTAAATTAAATAAGCTGCATCAAATTAACTAAACTAGTTTTAATTACAATGGTTACTTAACTATTGTAATTAAAGCTAGACTGAACTAGTTTTTTGTAATATGTACTCAGTTAAATTACTTAAAATAAATAAAATTTGCTTAATTATATTAATTAAACTAAATCAAATAGAACAAATAAACTAAATATAGCTTATCAAAATAGACTAACTAGACTAAATTAATTAAGATTGAGTACTAAAGTGAACTAGATCTATCAATACAAATTTTATAAAATTTATTAGCTAAATTGGTTGAAATAGTTAAGTAGAAAACTAATAAACTAGATATTCTAATGAAAAAACAATTAAAAATAAAAAAAATTAAAATATTTTTTTAACAATTTTTTTTGTTTATTTTATTTTACAAGTAGTTGCTTAAAAAATGTTTTCTTATTTTAATAAATTAATTAAATTATTTCAAGTAAATAAATCCAATTAAATAATATTGATTGAACTAGATCCAATAGAAAAATAACTAGATTTAAGATTTGACTAACTAAATTATCTGTAAAAATAAATCTCGTAAATTTATTGTAAATTAAATAAACTACATTTGTTTAACTGAACTATTAATTGATTGGTTTGGAATTTTTGACATTATACCAACAAATTCGTTTATTAGATCTCGGGAGCTCTTTCGACCACCAAGTGGTCATAAATAAAACTAAGCTTTATTGTTTGTTTCCTGCTGATGATGATGATAATACCTTGGTAATCGAAAAAGCTCACAAAATCTAATAAACAAACTTTTTAGCAAGTGGTAAACCTGTGTGAATAGTTAACTAAACTAGACTAGATTTAAGCAAAACAGTTAAGTAGAATAGACTTTTGGACTAGATTAAGTCATAAAATAGAAAAAAAAATTATGCCAAATTAACTAACCCTGATTAGGTTTATGTAAACTAGATTTGGCTAAACACAATTAAATAACTAAGACTAAATTAACTAAGCTGTAGTATTAAGCGTAGCTAGCTAAACTATTTTCATGAAGTTTTTGAACTACATTAAATCAACTAAACTGGACTCAATTAAAATAGTTAAATAAAATAAAATATTTGATCAGACTTTAAAACAATTAAATTAAACCAATTAAATGTAATTAACTAAACCAAATAAAATAAACTAGATTCAGCTAAAAAAAATTAAGTAATTAGCCGAAATTAGCTATTAACTATGATCTAATAATAATCGGTTAAACTAAACCTATTACACCAAATTTAAAATAAAAAGCAAACTAGCAATAGAATAAACTATTAAACTATAATAAGTCAATTAAATAACTAAAAAAAAAATAAAACTGATTAAATAAAATTAACTAAACTAAAATTAAATTAAATTATTAACTAAATTAGATTAAATACCACAAGTGAACTAAATTTAACTAAAAAATTGATGCAACTACGCTAAATTAACTGATTTGAAGTTATATTAACTGAAATAACTAAGCTAGATCTACACTTAAACCCTAAAAATGTCATTATCTAAATTAGTTAAGCTTAGAAACTAATCTTAATTACAATTGATCTAAACTGTACTATATATTTAAATAGTAAGTCAGTTAAATAATAATTAATTTAAACCAATAAAATTATTTGAACTTAATTAACTAGATATAACTAACCAATATAGAATAGCTACACTAAATAACCTAAACTAGAGAACAAAAATTAGCTAATTGGCTATAGATCTATTAAATCTAAAAAAGTTAACTATATAAAAAAAATTTTTTCAAAAAAAATTTTTGAATTTAAATTGCTAAATAATTTTGTGTTTAAAATAAAGTTTTTAATAGCGGTTGTTGACCATCTTAAAATATATTATTAGATTGATAAATAACAGTTAAATTCCACCGAAAAATGTTTATTCGATAATTATTTTGAATAAATTAATGGCCATTTTGAGGTTAAATGCTAAAAGCAGATGAATATAATTTGAAGTTTAATCAACTTTATTTTATATTCACTGATAAATTAGGTATAAAAATATATAATAATTTTATTTGAATTAAATTAAATTATTTTATTTGACAGTAGTCATATTAGATCAGTAATGTTTTTGTTATTTTTTTATTATTGAAGCAGGGTTTCATAGTAGACAACTTAAATATTTAAGTTAATTTGTTACATGATTTTAATTAATTAACGTAATTTTAGATTAATTTGCTTCGTGTAAACCTTTTTAGTGATGTGTTTAGCATTTTTTCTTTATTATTTTGTGTATAAAATCAAAAGAGGGTTTATAGTAGACGAAATAAATATTAAAGGTAATTTGTTACGTGATTGTAATTAATTAACGTAATTTAAGATTAATATACTTTCTGTGATCCCACCTTAAGTTTTTATAATATTTATTTAGTTAACTTTGTATTTTGTTTATTTTCTCAATTTGTCTTTGTTTATCTATTTGTTAAGTGCTGTTTTTAGAAAAAAAAATTATATGTTTTTTTAGAATAAAAATTATATGTTTTTTTATAAAAAAAAATTAACAATGAAAAATAATTTGTTAGACAGTGGTAGAACATCAGTGAGGTTTATAGTATTTTTTTTATCATTTTGTTCATAAAATCAAAAGAGGTTTTATAGTAGATAAATTAAATATTTTACTAAAATTAAAATTAATTTGTTACGTGATTTCAATTAATTAACGTAATTTTAAATTAATTTACTTTCTGCAACTCTTAAAAGATTCTTATACTTATTTGCTTCGCTTTTTATCATGTTTATCGGTTTTCTGTGTTTGTTTTTCTATCTGTAAAGTGGCATTTTTATAAAAAAAATTACTTATTCTCTCATTACAAAAAATTAACGCTAAAAAACCAATTTATTTAACATTGGTAAAAAATAAATGATGTTTTCTTGTTTTTTTATCATTTCGTGTATAAAATTTAAAAAAAGTTTATGACGAATTTAATATTTTATCAAAATTGAAGAAAATTTGTTACGTGATTTTAATTAATTAACGTAATTTAAAATTAATTTACTTTCTGCAACCCCATTCCTAAGAGTTTGTAATATTTATTTGCTTAGCTTTTTATCTAGTTTATCTGTTTTCTGTCTTTGTTTTTCTATTTGTTAAGCGCGGTTTTTAAGAGAAAAAATATACTTATTTTTTCATTACCAAAAATAAGCGCTATAAAATTTATTTATTCAAAAATGATAGAAGTTCAGTATTGTTTTTAGTGTTTTTTTAATCATTTTGTGTATAAAATCAAAAGAGGGTTTATAAACTAATTAAATATTTAATTAAAATTGAAGTTAATTCGTTACGTGATTTTAATTAATTAACATAATTTTAGATTAGTTTACTTTCTGCGACCTTTCTCTAAGTGTTTATAATTCTTATTTAATTAACATCTTATTTTGTTTATCTTTTTAATCAAATTTTTGTTATTTCATTTGTTTTGTTCAGCTCTTAACTTCTATTTTTTGTTAATTTTAATGTTTCTTTATAATTTTATCTAGCTTTTGAAAAAAATTTTGTTTTGCTGTCTTTTCTATCTTGTCATTTAATTGTAGTCTTATCTCTACAGAAGAGGAGATAACAGCCGAACCAAGCACTTGATTGGTTTCTTTTCATGACGTCATTAATGACGTGCAGCTCTTTTTATTTTGGATGACCTATAGTCCGTGCTACGGAGTGGGATAAACTCGGACTATTTTCGTCCGTTTTTTCCCTCAGGACGTCAGTTGAAATTGCTCAGACAAATCGGGCTTTTTCATTTTTCATAAAAATATAATTACTAATTTAATTAGTAATTAAATTAAGTGCTTTTCAATGTCATTAGAAGATGTTACATAAAAATTGTGATCTTGACGATACGCCAATCTAATTTTTACGCTTTTAAAAATGTTCAATGAGTTTAAAAATACTTTTTGTAAATTTCAAATAGTTTAACAAGTGTAAAATAATATAGAAGAGAAACATGTGTAATTGGTGCTGTGCCTCGGCACTTCCAGTGCATGTGCCATTAAATCTTAATCATCAATCTGATATATGCTCTTACAAAGTGAGTGAGTTATAGCAATTTTTTTGTTTTTGTAAAATTTCAAACACATTTTTTTATAATATTTGCCCCCATTTACAAGTGTAATTTTTTTTATTTTATATATTTTTTTGGCTTTTTTCCAAAATCAAGACGCATTTTTTTTTTTATTACAGGGTCCCGAACTAATTCGAGTTTCAAGATTCTATAAAGAAGCGAAAGATGGAAAATTCGTTAATTATCTTTATTCGGACGCCAAAACGCTCTACGAGAGCTTTCGAAGGGGGTCGAAAGAGTCAAGTAAGTAGTGCCTTTTTGATCGCTTTATTATTTATATTTTCTGGCTTAAGCGTGGCTGACATTCTACTTTATGATTGCTTTTTAAATAGAAATCACAACCTTAGACGTGTTTACTTTGTGGTAAATCCCTGTGATATATTTAAAACATTTTGTTTTTAAATATTTTGACTAAATTAACTTTTTCTAAAACATTTTGCATTCAATATTTTCAAGCACTCACCACAAATTTTTTGTTGAACTTAAGTCTGGAAGATTGCTGGCTGATTATGTGATCTATTGCTCCAAAATGATTCATGATTCTATTACCGTATTTCAAAGATGGATACAAAACCATCCAATACAAAAGAAAATAAATGAGACAAAAGGATTATTTACATAAAACACTGCTTCATGTAACAAAATAGATACGAGAATTATAAACCAATAACATCAAAATATAAGTTTTAAAAAAAAATCGAAAAAGTGATTTAGAGAAAACAAAAAAGCTTAAGAATATAGATCTTAAGATGCGTAAAAAATTCAAAAAACAATAGCAATAATTTTCTATGATATTCAAAAACAATTGGTTTTATTAAATATTTTTTCTAAATTATCTTTTTGCAATAGATTTTATATTAAATACAAGTAATTGATACGAAAGTATGCATAAAACCAACAAAAAGTAGTATTATCTTATAAAAGTCATTATTTTTTTGTTGGACTTAAGTCTGGCGGATTGCTGGCTGATTATGTGATCTAGTACTCCAAAATAATTAATGATTTTACTACCAAATTTTAAAGATGCATACAACGACGACCAAAACGGAAAAAACCCATGAGAAAAAAGATTATTATGTACATAAAACTATGTCTCATGAAACAAAAAAGATAAAAAAGTTAGAAACTTACAACATTTAAATAGAAGTTTTGGCAAAAAAAATTAAAAATAAAAGCAATTAATTTAGAAAAAAAAAACAAAATACATAAAAAGATAGATCTTTAGATACGCAAAAAATACAAGAAACAATAGCAATAATTTTCTATGGGGTATTTAAAATAAGAAAAAACAATTTTTCTTATAAATGTTTGGTCTAAATTAACTTTTTGCAATAGATTTTATATTTAATACAGGCAGTTGATACAAAAGTATGCATATAACGATTTTATTTTCTTATAAAGACCATTAATTTTTTGTTGGACTTAAGTCTGGAAAATTGCTGGTTGATTATGTGATTTATTGCTCTAAAATGATTCTTGATTTTATTACCGAATTTCAAAGATGAATACAAAAACAATTGATACAAAAAAAAACAATAAAAAAGTTATTATGTACATACATAAAACATGGTCTCATGAAAAAAAAGAGGTAAGAGAATTAGAAAGATATAGTATCAAAATATAAATCTTTAACAAAAAAAAAGTACAGAAAAAGAAAGCAAAGTTTCTAGAAAAATACAAAAAGTTTAGAAAGATAGATCTTAAAGTACGCAAAAAATACAACAAACAATAGCTATAATTTTCTATATTTATTTT
Source organism: Lagria hirta (assembly GCA_947359425.1). Lineage (NCBI taxonomy): Eukaryota > Metazoa > Arthropoda > Insecta > Coleoptera > Tenebrionidae > Lagria > Lagria hirta. Next base: position 11,145,917 of record OX375804.1, on the reverse strand, counting down.
AAAAACGATCGTTTTTATTAAATATTTTGTCTAAATTATCTTTCTGCAATAGATTTTATATTTAATACAAGTAATTGATACAAAAGTATGCATAAAACAAATAAAAAATAGTATTATCTTATAAAAGCCACTATTTTTTTGTTGGACTTAAGTCTGGCGGACTGCTGGCTGATTATGTAATCTAGTGTTCCAAAATAATTAATGATTTTACTACCAAATTTTAAAGGTGCATACAAAGACGACCAAAACGGAAAAGAACCATGTTTTAAATATAACAATTTTATCTTTTTTAAAAAAAAAAGATAAAAAAGTTAGAAACTTACATCATTTAAATAGAAGTTTTGGCAAAAAAAATTAAAAAAAAAGCAATTAATTTAGAAAAAAAAACAAAATACTTAAAAAAATAGATCTTTAGATTCGCAAAAAATACAAGAAACAATAGCAATAATTTTCTATGGAATATTTAAAATACGAAAAAACGATTATTTTTTTTATAAATATTTTGTCTAAATTAACTTTTTGCAATAGATTTTATATTTAATAGAAGCAATTGATACGAAAGTACGCATATACCAATTTTATTTTCTTATAAAGACCATTAATTTTTTGTTAGACTTAAGTCTGGAAAATTGCTGGCTGATTATGTGATTTATTGCTCCAAAATGATTCTTGATTTTATTACCGAATTTCAAAGATAGATACAAAATCAACTAATACAAAATAAAAACAATGAAACAAAGTTACTATTTACATAAAACATTGGTTCTTGACACAAAATAGATACGAGAATTAGAAACCTATAACATCAAAATATAAATTTTGAAAAAAAAAAAAGAAAAAGAAAGCAAGCGATTTAGAGAAAACAAAAATCTTAAGAAGATAGATCTAAAGATACGCAAGGAATACCAAAAACAATAGCAATAATTTTCTATGGGATATTTAAAATAAAAAAAACAATTTTTTTCATAAATATTTTGTCTAAATTATCTTTTTGCAACAGATTTTATATTTAATACAAGCAATTGATACGAAATTATGCATATAACAATTTATTTTCTTATAAAGACCATTAATTTTTTGTTGGACTTAAGTCTGGAGGATTGCTGGTTGATTATGCTATTTATTGCTCCAAAATTATTCATGATTTTATTATTATTATTGTATTTTAAAGATGGATACAAAATCAACTAATACAAAATAAAAACAAAGAAACAAAATGATTATTTACATGAAACATTGGTTCATGAAACAAAATAGATATGAGAATTAGAAACCTATAACATCAAAATATAAGTTTAGACAAAAAAAAAAGAAAAAAAAAGCAAGCGATTTAGAGAAAACAAAAAAGTTTAAGAAGATAGATCTTAAGATACGCAAAAAATACAAAAAACAATCGCAATACTTTTCTAGAATATTAAAAAATTGTTTTTTTTTATTAAATACTTTGTCTAAATTATCTTTTTGCAATAGATTTTATATTAAATACAAGTAATTGATACAAAAGTATGCATAAAACAAACATAAAGTAGTATTATCTTATAAAAGCCATTATTTTTTTGTTGGACTTAAGTCTGGAGGATTGCTGGCTGATTACGTGATCTATTGTCTTAAACCGATTCATCCTTTTATTACTAAACTTCAAAGATGGACACAAAGACAACTACATACAATACAAAAAAACAATAAGAAAAAAATTATTTTCTACATGAGACATTGTTTTGATGAAAGAAAAAAGATACGAGAATTATAAACACGTAACAACAAAATATAAGTTTTTAGAAAAAAAAAAGTAAAGAAACGGTAAGCATGTGATCTAAAAAAACAAAAAAGCTTTAGAAGATGGACCTTCTGATACTTCAAAAATTTTAAAAAACAAAGCAGCAAATTTTTTTGGAATATTTAAAATACGAAAACAATTTGATTTTTTATACATATTTTGTCTAAATCAACATTCTGTAATAGAAACAAAGTATGCATAAACTTTACAAAAAGTAGTTTTTTCTTTTATAAAAACCATTAATTCTTTGTTGGACTTAAGTCTGGAGGATTGCTGGCTGGTTATCTGATCTATTGCTCCAAAATGAATAATGATTTTATTACCACACTTCAAAAATGGATACAAAAACCACCAATACGGCAAAAGACAATGAAAACAAAATTATTGAGTAGGTACATGAAACATTGTCTCATGAAACAAAAGTGGTACGAGAATTAGCAACCCATAACATAAAAATAGTTAAGAAAAAGAAAGCAAGAGATCTAGAAAAAACAAAAAAGCTTTAGATACGCAAAAAATTTAAAAAACAAAAGCAATATATTTCCATGGTATATTTAAGATACGTTACAACATTTTTTTTATAAATATTTTGTCTAAATTGACTTTCTGCAACAAATTGCTATATTAATTACAATTGTTTTCAATTGATAGTTGAAAAGATAAAACAAAACAAAAGTAGTAAAGTAGTTTCATTGTCTTATAAAAACCATACATTTTTTGTTGGACTTAAATCTGGAGAATTGTTGGCTGATTGAATAAATTTACTAAAAATTGCCACATAAAACATTGGTTTTTGGAACTAAAAGCTTTAAGCATTAGAAGATCATAACACTAAAATATAACATCTAAACAAAACAAACAAAAAGCCAACTCGATTAGAGCAGAACAAAAGACTCGACAAGATGTGGTCTTCTGATACACAAAAAACATAAAAGCAAATAATACGTAAAAAACACTTTTTTTTCTGGAATATTTTGACAAAATTTTTTTTTTTAGAATTATATCAAATAATAATTTTTATTTATTATAATAAATTTATTATATTAAATACAAGATCTTGGTACAAAAGTATGCATAAAATCATGTTAAATTAATTATTTTTAGAGACCACTAAGTTTTTGTTAGACTTAAGTCTACAGAATTGCTGAGAATAAAAATAAAAAAAAGAATAATTTAAGTAAAACAAAAAAATATATGGTAGAATAGAAAAATGTAAAAGAAAAAAACCAGATACAAGTAAAAAATTAAAAAAAATCAAGTATTTAAAAAAAAACAAAAAAGATAGAAAACAGAGCATTAAACAAGTGTACACAGATATGAAAAAAAGAGATGAACATAACGTTAGAATAATGAAGAACAGTATAGAAATGAAAAAAAAAAAAAGAAAAGAAAAAAAAGAGTTATTCACTTAATTATTATGAAATTCTGCACACACATTGTCATAAAATTAAAAAAAAATTAAGTAATCTTTTGTTTTGCATTTAAAAAATCCAAAAAAATACAATTACAAATTCAGTGATGCCAAAGTAAAATGTAGTTAAAAAAATATATTTATCAACCACAAATAAAAATTATTGATTCTTGTTGTTGTCATAAATAATAAGCAATATTGATTTACATCATGAATCGACACGTCATTTATAATCGATTATATCATTAATTTATTATTTAATTTGTACTATTTCTAAAAATAATTTATATTAATAGGGCGTCTGCACGACAAATAATACTTATAAATGCCATTAATTTGATTAATTATTAAATTGTAAGAGAATTTAAAATTAAAATAATGGTTTTTTTCTTGTCGATCTATTATGCTTAATTATACTTCGTTTATTTCATCAATAATGTTGAATTTAACATTGGTCAACATTGTGGCGCAGCCTCACAATGAAAATAAATAAACTTTTTTGAGCAAATATTGCTACAATGCAATGACCAAAAGTTGTTTATTTGTTATAATAAGAAAAAAATTTGATATTAAATTAATTTGAATTTAAATTTAATTGAAACAGATACTAAACAACACTACTAATTTAAAAAAATAATATTATAAGCTTGTAATAGGTATATAGGTAAGAATAATTAACAAAAAACAGGAAAAAGTAAAAAAAAAATCTTAAAAAAAAAGAAAATAAAAGAAGACAAAGCAAAAGAGAAACAGACTATAAGACATAAAATAAAAAAAGTATAAATAATAGATATATATAAAAAAAACAGGAAGAGATTTAATAATAAATTATACAGTAACAAATCACAAAGCATGGAAAATTGATAAAGATTTGAATTAAAAAAAAACACAGACAACAAAGAGACAAATATGAAAAATAAAAAATTAATAAAAATGTTCAAAAGCAAACTAGAATGAAAAAACAACAAAAAGAAAGCAAAGTAGAAAATAGAATAAAAAATGCCGCCTAAGAAACTAATAAGAAAAAAAATGATAAATGATAAAGAATACAAAGTAAAATAATGAATGTTTGTTTGAATTATTTTACTCTGATTGTACCTTTTGCTAAAAATACTTTCATTTGCAGATAATGGACCTTGCTTAGGTTGGCGGGAAACCTACACCAAACCCTACCAATGGTTGAGTTATAACGAAGCTCTTCTTCGTGCAAAAAACTTTGGGTCTGGTTTAATAGCTCAAGGTTTAAATTCTGGTTCTAATACGCTTATAGGCATTTATTCCCAAAATTGTCCCGAATGGATTCTCACGGAACAAGGGGCGTATTGCTACAACATGGTGATTGTACCTCTTTACGATACACTAGGTCCTGATGCATGTGCCTTCATAATTAAGCAAGGTAAGATTAGTTATTGCAAAAACAGCTATAAAGTTAAGCCGATTGTCACAAAAGGTTTTGGTAGTAAAGACTCCACTTGTAAAAATTTCTCAATCTTTAATAACTGCGATTAGTGCCTATTAATTACAATCATTTTGACTAAATTAATTTTTTTTCTTAATCCGTTTTACCAAAATAATAAACCTTGAATCATAAAGTTTAAGTCACAATTGAAGAGTTAACTTAAAGAAATGAAGAGGCTGTTAGCTATATAGTTCATTGTGCTTTTCAAACCTTCTCAGAGTGTTTTTCTAGGAGAGATCAGTGTAGTCGTATGCGAAAATGATCAGAAATGCAATCTCCTTTTGGACAAATCACCTCGTTGCTTAAAAAAACTTATCGTTTTCAAAGACGTTCGACCAGCTACAAAACAAAGGGCAAAAAATCGAGGAGTAGAAATTGTCAAATTTCTTGACATTGAAGTTTTAGGCTCTAAATCTTCATATCCCGAAATAGTAAGTCATAAAACTTTCCATGGATAAGGTAAAGATGCTCAATGTTTTAGCCTCCCAAACCTACAGATCTTTGTACGATTTGTTACACTAGTGGCACTACTGGAAACCCAAAAGGAGTTATGTTAACTCATGAAAACGTTGTGGCTTCCATGAGTGCTGTACTGATGCAAATGGGGGATTATACACTTGGAAGTAGTGATGTCTTAATTTCCTTCCTCCCATTGGCGCATATGCTTGAACGTTGTTCTGAAGTAAGTAAAAATGTACTGTTAGCTAGGTTTACTCTACAAAACTACTAATTTTTTTTTTTATAAAAAATTATCTAACTTGCGCCGAGACCAAATCAAGTAAATTGTACTTGCGCCATGTTTGCGCCGCTACCGGAATAAACTTGCGCTGACGCTAAACTCTAGCCTTCTTGTTCGGCTGTCGTCACTTATCTTACGATCATAATGCTCTTTTTGCACCCAGCAGTAATTCATGATTTAACTTGCGCCGAGACCAAATCAAGTAAATTGGACTTGCGACAAATTCGGATTATGTTTGCTCCGCAACCGGAGTAATCTTGCGCCGACGCTAAACTCTATTGGCTTTCGTCACTTATCTTACGTTTATAATGTTCTTTTTACGCCCAACAGTGATTCATGTTTTAAGATGTCGCTTAGCTAGGTTTACTTTACAAAACTACTAAATTATTTTTAACAATTTTTTTTTTATAAAAAGCGATTAATTTGCGCCGAGGCCAAACAAAGTAAATTGTACTTATGCTAAATCCGGATTATGTTTGCGCCGCAACCTGTGTAAATTTGCGCCGACGCTAAACTCTAGCCTTCCTATTGGCTTTCGCACTTATCTTACGTTTATAATGTTCTTTTTACGCGCCCAGCAGTGATTCATGTTTTAAGTTGTCGCTAAGCTAGGTTTACTTTACAAAATTACTAAATTATTTTTAACAATTTTTTTTTTATAAAAAGCGATTAATTTGCGCCGAGGCCAAACAAAGTAAATTGTACTTATGCTAAATCCGGATTATGTTTGCGCCGCAACCTGTGTAAATTTGCGCTGATGCTAAACTCTAGCCTTCCTATTGGGTTTTTGTCCTTCATCTTACGATCTAAATGTTCTTTTTGCACCCAGCAGTAATTCATGATTTAACTTGCGCGATGACCAAACCAAGTAAATTGGACTTGCGCCAAATTTAGATTATATTTGCTTCGCAACCGGATTAATCTTGCGCCGACGCTAAACTCTAGCTTTCCTATTGAGCTTTTGTCATTTACCTTACGTTTATAATGTTTTTTTTACGCCCAGAAATATAATTCATGTTTTAAGATGTCGCTTAGCTAGGCTTACTTTACAAAACTACTAAATTATTTTCTACAATTTTTTTTTATAAAAAGTGATTTAACTCACGCCAGGGCTAAACCAAGTAAATTGTACTTGCACCAAATCCGAATTATTTTTGCGCCGCAACAACTTGCGCTGACGCTAATCTCTAACATGCCTATTGGGCTTTTGTCACTTATCTTACGTTTATAATGTTTTTTTTACGCCCAGCAGTGATTCATGTTTTAAGTGGTCGCTCAGATAGATTTACTTTACAAAACTACTCAATTATTTTTTACAATTTTTTTTTAATAAAAAATGATCTAACTTGCGCCGAGGCCAAACAAAGTAAATTGTACTTACAGGCCAAATCCGGGTTATGTTTGCGCCGCAACCTGAGTAAACGTGCGCTTACGCTAAACTCTAGCCTTTCAATTGGGCTTTCGTCACTTATCTTACGCACAATGTTCTTTTTGCACGCAGCAGTAAATAATTATTCAACTTGCGCCGAGGCTAAACCAAGTATATTATACTTGCGCCAAATCCGGATTATGTTCGCCCCGCAACCGGAGTAAACTTGCGCCGACGCTAAATTCTAGCCTTCCTATTGGGCTTTCGGCACTTATCTTACGTTTATAATGTTCTTTTCACGCCCAACAGTGATTCATGTTTTAAGTTGTCGCTAAGCTAGGTTTACTTTACAAAAATACTAAATTACTTTTTTCAATTTTTTTTTTATAAAGAGTGATTCATCTTGCGCCGAGGCCAAACCAAGTAAATTGTATTTGCGCCAAATCCTGATTATGTTTGCGCCGCAACCTGAGTAAACTTGCGCCGACGCTAAACTTTAGCTTCCCTATTAGGCATTCGGCACTTATCTTACGTTTATAATGTTCTTTTCACGGCCAACAGTGATTTATGTTTTAAGTTGTCGCTTAGCTAGGTTTACTTTACAAAACTACTAAATTATTTTTTACAATTTTTTTTTTTATAAAGAGTGATTCAACTTGCGCCAAGGCGCAAGTAAATTGTACTTGCGCCAAATCCTGATTATGTTTGCGCCGCAACCTGAGTAAACTTGCGCTTACGCTAAACTCTAGCTCTTCTATTGGGCTTTCCTCGCTTATCTTACAATCATAATGTTCTTTTTGCACCCAGCAGTAAATAATGATTCACGTTGCGCCGATGCCAAATCAAGTAAATTGTACTTACGCCAAATCCGAATTATGTCGGCTTTGCAACCGGATCAAACTGGCGCCGACGCTAAATTCTAGCCTTTCTATTGGGCTTTTGTCATTTACCTTAGGTTTATAATGTTTCTTTTACGCCCAGCAGTGATTCATGTTTTATTGTCTCTTAGCTAGGTTTACTTTACAAAACTACTAAATTATATTTAACAATTTTTTTTTTATAAAAAGTGATTTAACTTGCGCCGAGGCCAAAGCAAGTAAATTGTACTTGCGCCAAATCCGGATTTTGTTTGCGCCACAACCGGAGTAAACTTGCGCGAACGCTAAACCCAAGTTTTCTTATTGGGCTTTTGTCACTAATCTTACGATTACGATCATAATGTTCTTTTTGCACTCAGCAGTAATTCATGATTTAACTTGCGCCGAGACCAAATCAAGTAAATTGTACTTAGGCCATATCCGGATTATGTTTGCACCGCAACCGGAGTAAACTTGCGCCGACGTTAAATTCTTGAGTTTTCGATACTTATCTTACGTTTATAATCTTCTTTTTACGCCCAGCAGTGATTCATGTTTTGAGTTGTCGCTCAGCTAGGTTTAATTTACAAAACTACTAAATTATTTTCCACAATTTTTTTTTATAAAAAGTGATCTAACTTACGCCGACGCCACACCAACTAAATTGTACTTGCGCCAAATCCGAATTATGTTTGCGCCGCAACCTGAGTAAACTTGCGCTGACGCTAAACTCTAGCCTCTCTATTGGGCTTTTGTCACTTATCTTACGATCATAATATTCTTTTTTCACCCAGCAGTAATTCATGATTTAACTTGCGCCAAATCCGGATTATGTCGGCTTTGCAACCGGAGTAAACTTGAGCCGACGCTAAATTTTAGCCTTCCTATTGAGTTTTTGTCACTTAACTTACGTTTATAATGTTCTTTTTGCACGCAGCAGTAATTCATGATTTAACTTGCGCCGAGGCCAAATAAAGTGAATTGTACTTGCGCCAAATTCGTATTATGTTTGCGCCGCAACCTGAATAAACTTGCGCTGACGCTAAACTCTAGCCTTCCCATTGGGCTTTTGTCACTTATATTCCGATCATAATGATTCTTTTTCACCCAGCAGTAATTTATGATTTAACTTGCGCCAAGGCCAAATCAAGTAAATTGTACTTACACCAAATCCGGATTATGTTTGCCCCGCAACCGGATTAAACTTGCGTCGACGTTAAATTCTTGGGTTTTCAACACTTATCTTATGTTTATAATCTTCTTTTTACGCCCATTCATGTTTTAAGTTGATGCTCAGCTAGGTTTAATTTACAAAACTACTAAATTATTTTTGACAATTTTTTTTTATGAAAAGTGATTTAACTTGCGCCGACGCTACACCAACTAAATTGTACTTGCGCCAAATCCGTATTATGTTTGCGCCGCAACCTGAGTAAACTTGCGCTTACGCTAAACTCAAGCCTCTCTATTGGGCTTTTGTCACTTATCTTACGATCATAATGATCTTTTTTCACCCAGCAGTAATTTATGATTTAACTTGCGCCAAGGCCAAATCAAGTAAATTAAACTTGCGCTAAATCCGGATTATGTCGGCTTTGCAACCGGAGTAAACTTGAGCCGACGCTAAATTCTAGCCTTCCTATCGGGCTTTCGTCACTTATCTTACGATCATAATGTTCTTTTTGCACTTATCAGTAATTCATGATTTAACTTGCGCCGAGGTCAAATCAAGTAAATTGTACTTGCGCCAAATCCGGATTATGTTTGCCCCGCAACCGGAGTAAACTTAAGCCGACGCTAAATTCTAGCTTTCAAGTTTTTGTCACTTAACTTAATTACGTTTATAATGTTCTTTTTACGTCCAGTAGTAATTTATGTTGTTTTAAGTTGTCTCTCTCGAACCAAGTCAAATCAAATTTTTTTTATCGTTTTGTCAAAAAGCTAAGTTTGGTAAAAGTATATTATTTAAAAAAATATAACTTGTATTAGATCGTGCCATAGGCGAGTAAAGCTTTCGCCAAGCCGGATCGTTTTTGCGCCAGAGACGAGTGATGTTTGCGTCGAGCCTAATACAAGCTCTTTGAGATATTACGGTAGAACCTTGATCAAACTAATTATTTGTACGCTTTAAGCCAGATTGTTTTATTATTGTTTATTTACTTTACACTGCTAACCGAATCTAGGTGTCGTTGCCTAACTTGGCCTAGCCTGATTTTTTCATTATTCTCAAAAAAAAATCTTATATAAAATTTGTCCACTGCGTCATAGCCTAGTAATGCTTGCGCAAAGCACAGCTTTCTTGCGCCGGCACCAAAGCGTGTTTGCGCCAGAGTCCGGACTGGCGCAAAATCTTACACCGTGCATTAAATTTTATCCATTTTTTGGTTCTCTTGTTGTAGAATGCCATGTATATGGTTGGAGGCTCCGTCGGTTTTTTCTTAGGCGACATTAGACGTTTATCGGACGATATGAAAGCCCTTAAGCCAACTGTTACCCCGGCAGTTCCTCGACTCCTGAACAGAATTTACGATAAAGTTCAAGGAGAAGTGAACCGAAGCTGTATCAAACGCGTACTTTTCAACATGGCAATGAGTGCCAAAGAAAGTGAAATAAAAAGAGGCGTACTCAGAAGTAATAGCTTCTGGGATATGTTGGTCTTCAGAAAGGTGCAGGAAGGAATGGGGGGACGGTTACGTCTAATGCTAGTAGGATCTGCTCCGCTTGCCGAAAATGTGTTGACATTTACAAGATGCGCATTGGGATGTTTGGTAAAGCATAAATTTTTGAATTTTCAATACTCAAATTTGGTTTTTTAAAGGTAATTGAAGGTTATGGGCAAACGGAGTGTTGTGCCCCAATTACACTTAGTATTCAAGGAGATCATGTACCAGGGCATGTTGGTCCTCCAGTCAGTTGCTGTTGTGTCAAATTGGTAGATGTTCCTGAAATGGAATATTGGGCTTCTAACAATCAGGGAGAAGTTTGTGTTAAAGGCACTAACGTTTTTCAGGGATATTTTAAAGAGCCAGAAAAGACAGCTGAGACTATTGACGAACTAGGTTGGCATCACACTGGAGATGTCGGCATGTGGATGCCAGTAAGTCACAAAAAACTGCAATTTTCTCATACTTGATTCTTGAAATAATCAAGCGAATTACGCTGTTTTAAATTTTTGATTATCAAGTAGAGCTTATTTGTTTTCTGTTGGTGGGTCACGTGTTCATGCGCATAAGCTGTAATTGGTAGTTCTTTGCTATTACTAACTAAACTAAAAACGTCAGCTAAATCTTAAATTATTTGCTTGCTTGATTTAATATAAATAGAACAACCTCAATACTTACAGCATATTAGCACAGTAATTTAATTTAGAACACATAAATTACATTAATTTAATTTTGAGCGGTTCAAAAGATGGTCGAATGTTTTCAGCGCTCACTTATTTCATCAGCTGTCAATGTTCGCGCAGATTAGTGACGTCACAGCCGCCAAGAGAAAACAAATAAGCTCTAGCTCTTGATTGAACATGACAGTTTTGTTTACATTTTTTTGTGTTTTTAGAATGGAACATTAAAAATTATTGACCGCAGAAAACATATCTTCAAACTGTCACAAGGGGAGTACATAGTTCCTGAAAAAATCGAAAATGTGTATATACGATCTCAATACGTCAGTCAAGTCTATATTCATGGCGAATCATTAAAAGTTTGTTATAGTTTACTTTTATTTCGACTACAATGTAGTCATCTTTAGCTCAAAAGGCGACTGCAATTGTAGTAAACAAAAAAACTTTTGGTAAACAATTTGTTTCAGTCATGTATTATTGCAATCGTCGTCCCGGATGTAGATGTTATCAAATGTTGGGCATCAGAAAATGGGATACCTGGAACATTCAGTGTGTTGTGTAACAATTCTGAAGTTAAGCAATTGATAATCGACGATATGGTAGCCTGGGGGAAAGAAGCTGGTCTTAAATCTTTTGAACAGGTAATGTATACTTGACCTGACCTGACCTGACTTGTGTGATGTTTCTGATTTTGTACAGGTAAAAGACATCTATCTACACCCTGATCCGTTCAGCGTTCAAAACGGCTTACTAACTCCAACATTAAAATCAAAACGTCCTCAATTGAAAGCCTATTTCAAGCCACAAATAGAAGACATGTACAGCAAATTGACGTAAAATCAAAATACGTTATAGTTTTGCTAGATCTAGAACAGCACCAAAAAAAAAAAGCAAAACATTTACTCTCTTCTACTAGCAGCAATATAAATCGACTTAACTTGCAATATATTTTGCATATCTCTCAACTGAAACAACGTCCACCAATCGGGGACAATAATGTTGCCAAAATGGTTATTTTGATACACTTTAGATTCTTTACCCCATTTTGTCAATTACCTTCGCGTTATCTTGCCTTCTAGACATTAGGTTTAGACATTGTTGATTCAAGTTAAATTGATAATGTAGATTACATCATTTGGTGATCGAGTAGACGAGTTTATTTATTGTTACTTGTTACAGTCTACAAGAAAACTTAATAAAAATATTATTTAAATGTTTGGTTTTTTATTTTGAGGTTAGGTTTGCGTCACTTATAGTCTCTCATCTCTTCATCCCAACTATCCGCTAAACATTAAAGTTAACGATAGGCGATTACCAAACTCAATGAAACTAAAAAAGCCTCTAAAGTAAACTCACAGTTGTCTCTACTTAACAAGCCGTGAACAGCAAAATGTGGCAACGCTGCCAGCGGGTATTCACTTCTTCTAGTTTCAAGTGAATACTACTATTGTTTGAAACTTCAAATAAGTGAAATTGTTTGTGGTTTATGTGTCTTTTGTAAGTATTATTTAGCAAAAGCAAATTTTTTGAAGCTAAGTGCGTCAAGCCGACTGCCACAATAGACCTACTAACGCTGTTGCCAAGTTGATGCTCACGCCTTGTTAAACTGCTCAAATATACAACAGTATAAGATTAGGTGTATATTTAAGCAATTTTAAACCAAAATGACAAATATAGCTACCCTATCTTCAACTAAAACAGCAAACTGCTGAAAACTGTAATAAAATAAATTTACAATTGTGCATTTTGTAATTTAAAAGTTGTCTAACAATTTTAAGTATTTTTAGACATAAAATAAATATATCGTATGACAGACAAGCTATTTGGCTTTATTTTAATTTTATCATAAGAGTTCTCTATTTTTTATATTTCATAAGGGTTTAATTTGATTGAAAAAGCTTTAAATTCTGCTGTAAAAACTATAGATTTAAATGATCACCTGGTAGATATGCTGGCTTAATTGCAAGCTGTTTCATTTTTAATTTGATTAAAAGAGCTTTATATTCTGCTGTAAAAACTATAGATTTAAATGATCACCTGGTAGTTATGCTGGCTTAATTGCAAGCTGTTCTCTTTCAAGAATTACTTAAAAATTATTTAAAATTATAATTATTTATTAAATTTTAATTGCAATTTTTGTTAATTTAAGCCTTTAAAATAAACTTTTTATAATATTTGTTTAATATGTATTAAATTAGAAACAAATAAATATGGGAATAATATTTACAAGCTGTGTGTATGTGTGTTGCTGTCAACTGTCAAGTATAAGTTGGTAACTCTCATTGACAGAAGGCTGCTCGCTAAAGTTCCTAGATTCTTTCTCATCGTGTGTTGGACATTGTCAGGTGCGTGAGAACATTTTCGTAATACTTTATCTTGAATCATCTTTTTTTGTAATGAACTAAGTTATTGCAAATTGTTTTTAATCTTTAATTGATTGTCGCGTTAATGTAATTTTGTGGATATATTTTGTTTTTTATTTTTAGGGACAATGGTGCAGCGACTTGTCTTTAGACGGCGTTTGTCGTACAACACAAAATCAAATAGGAGACACATGTAAGTAGGGCTTAAAATCTTGAATTTGGCTGTAAAAGTGTATTTTTGGTGCAATGTGTAGGTTATGTATGTTTTCTTATGATGAACTTTTGGCTAGAGTACTGAATTTCGTAATGAACGTAAACCTATTCGTTCGACTTCTGACTGTTTCATTCTTTTAAATTTTGGGTGTTAAAGTGGAATGTTGTGTACTGATTGGGTTTTTTTATTTTTAGTGTTCGAACCCCTGGTGGAAAATTGGTCTACCAATACCTGAAAAAGCCCAGGAAGATTCCAAAATGCGGGCAATGTAAGGATAAATTGAGAGGTATTTTGCCAGCTCGCCCCCAGGAACGTTCCCGTTTGTGCAGAAGAAAGAAGACCGTGAAACGTTCGTACGGCGGTGTATTGTGTCACAAGTGTGTGAAAGAGAAGATTGTTAGGGCTTTCCTCATTGAAGAGCAAAAGATTGTTGTTAAAGTGTTGAAAGCACAGCAAGCTGTTGTTAAAACAAAGAAATAAATGAAGATAATAAATTGTGGGTTTCGATACTTTTCAAAGTTTGTTTTTAATACCCTTAACGTTCATGTGTACAGTTTAATTTAAATTTTAAAATCAAATTCAAATTTAGTAGGCTTTATTTCTCCTTCGTAGGAAAACCTAACACAACAAACTCTTTGAATAATATGGTATATTAAAAAACTAGTTTTATAAAGGTTGATTTGGGGCAGTCTCACACACGTGCGGCAATACTTAAAAAAGCGGTTTTTTGGGTATATTTTAAATTTGGCGCTTTTATTTTTTCATATAAAAATAATATTAGGTTTTGGGAAATTTTGTTGCTGACGGCAACAAGTTTAAAGCTTTTGTTTGACAATTTAATTTTTAAGCAAAAATTAACATTGGAAAGAACGGAATAAGATGAAACAGTAATAACTCTTAAGAGAAAAAATGTTATAATGACATTGACGGCTGAAGTAGTTATGTTTTAAAAACTGACAACAATAACTATAAGAACTTAAAACACTCATAAAAAAAATTGTAGGTTATGTCGCAAAACTAGCTTTTAATCGGCATCTGTCAATGATGTTGTCAGTGTCAAAAGTGTGTCCGAGAACTTACTTTCTTCATGTTCTATGTATTTCTTCATGTTCTATGTAGCTAAAATTGTTTTAAGTTGGTGACCATTTAATGTTTGCTATGAAATAAAATTAATAAAACTGCGCAAAGCTTGAATTATTACTTTCATTTTTTTATTTACAGCGTGGTCAACAATGACTATTTGAGTTGGTAACATTTTTAAGATTTTTTTTGTCTAGTTGCAACATTGTAACCGGATACGGTTATTTAACAAACATTTGACATAACATTTATAAAAAACATTGTAGGTTATGTCACAGGAACTAACTTATCAATTGTCATCTGTCAATGTTGTTGTCAGAAAAGTGTTACCCGTAACAGCAGAAAGTGGTTGCAGTTGTGATTTCCAATTCAAATAGTCATTGTTGACCAAGCTATATTATAAATTAGCTGTCAATAATAGTTTTAATATGATTGCAGCGCTATTTAAAATTGGTTGTAACTAATGAGAAGTAAAAACTTAAAATAAATAAAAACAAGGAGAAACTTATAATTTATTTGAAAGAAACGTAACGAAAATAAAATTTTGGATTAGAATTACAGAAACACAAAAAGGTCTTTTAATCAAAAAAGACCTTTTTGTCAAACAAAGTATGAGCTTTTTAAAAAGTCAAGCGTAAAAATGGTGACATTAGCCTACACTAAAGCGCTTTCTCTTTTAATTTTTCTTTGATAAAACTTGTTGACAGCTGACATTTAATCAACCAAAAATGACAGATATCATTTTTTTAAAAGGGAGAAAATGTAAGGTTATATTCTTTCGTATTTTAATTTTTTGTAAAAACAAATAAAAAACTTTGTATTTGAATCACAGAAACACAAAGAGGTCTTTTAGTCAAAAAAGGCCTTTCGTCCTCTGCAATTCTTAGTAAAATAAACTTTTTTCAATGTTGTATTCAATGCAATCATGGTATTTTACGTGTTTAGTGTAATATTAAATTTATTTGTCTTAAATTCTAAATAAAAAACCAAAAAAAGTAATGCAAAACATTATAACCTAACTTTTTCATGCTGTTCAAAGTGACAAGAAATGACACCTGTAATTTTTAGTTAACAAAACGTCAAAGCTGTCAAAGAGTTTTATCAAGAAATATAAAAAGAAAGTACGCTATGATTTACTGTGCGTCAATTAAATGTCGCCATTTTTACGTTTTGAGAAAAACATGAATTATAGAAAATCATGTTTAACCTATAATTTTAAACAAATTATTAAAAAAAAACTGCTAAAAGTTACTTAAAAGCAAATTTTTTATAAGAAAAGCACACAGACATGCTTTCCAATTAACATTTTTGCAATTTCAATTATAATGTCGTATAAAAAATACTAAAGACAAATATAAATAAAATTTTTCAATTATTAAAATCTATTACAATTTTAATTTGTAACACAAAAAGACATTGAAAAAAAACCTCAGTATAAGCTTTTTAAAAATTCCTAAAAAGTTAAGCTTAAAAATGGTGACGTTCAATTAGCTTACACTAGAGCGCTTTCTTTTCTTTTTTCTTTCTGATAAAATTTGTTGACAACTGACATTTAGTCAACAAAAAATGACAAATGCCTTAGCAAAAATGGCAGATGTCATTTTTTAAAAATAAGAAAATGTAAGGTTATATTCTTTCGTATTTTAATTTTTTGTAAAAACAAAAAGACAAATAAAAAATTTTAAATTAGGATTACAGAAACACAAAGAAGTTTTTCGGTCAAAAAAAAACCTTTTTGCGTTTCTGTGCTCCCGATAAAAATTTTAAATTCTTTAAAAAAACCAAAAAAAAAATTTTAGATTAGAGTCACAGAAACACAAAGAGGTCTTATGGTTAAAAAAAAACCTTTAAGCTTTTCTGTGCTCCTGATACAAATTTTTGGAAAAACAAAAAGAAAATTTTGGATTAGGATCACAGAAACACAAAGAGGTCTTTTAGTCATAAAAAACTTTTTTGCTTTTCTGTGCTCCTGATACAAATTTTAAAATTTTTGAAAAAACAAAAAGAAAAATTAAAAGTTTTGTATTAGGATCACAGAAACACAAAGAGGTCTTTTGGTTACAAAAAAACCTTTTTGCTTTTCTGTGCTCCTGATACAAATTTTTGGAAAAACAAAAAAAAAAGTTAAAATTTTGTATTAGGATCACAGAAACACAAAGAGGTCTTTCAGTCAAAAAAGGCCTTTTTGCGTTTCTGTGCTCCTGATACAAATTTTAAATTTTTTAAAAAAACTAATAAAAAAATTAAAAATTTTGTATTAGGATCACAAAAACACAAAGAGGTCTTTTAGTCAAAAAAGACCTTTTTACGTTTCTGTGCTCCAGGGGGCCGATTCTAACCACTATCGAAAATATTCGAGTCGAAAAGAATGCGATGTCGCATGTGACGTCACTCTTTTTCGATAGTGGAAAAAATGTCAAAAAATGCCAGTGACAAATAAATGTTGTGTTGGTAGTTTTGCACCCTAAAGGTTGGTAAACATGGGTAAACAGCAGTATATATGTGCACATGTGCAGTTGTGCACACTGTTTGCCTCTTCATTCCTATCATAGATTTCCTATTCTAATTTCTACCATCTACCGGCGTTTGTAGTGCAAAAATCAGCTGCTTCCACAATAATGGAAAAATACGACTCGCGAATTTCTCTGGAACAAAAAGAAGTTATGGTCTCCTTTATGGAGGAGCATCTCGAATTTGCCACCGGCAAATTGCTCGGCGTAGAAGGGCGCAAACGAAAGCAAGCCCTTTGGGGAAACGACACCTACCAGTAAGTGTGCAAGTAAAAAAGAATTTGCATAATATAATGATACCCTTGCAGGAAAGAAACGTAAGCGTAGTACAGGTAACCAAGCAGTTGAACCTGTAAAGCAATTTTCCGTCTTAGGGACGACTTTAAACACACAAATACAGAAGATGGGTGCAACGATGCAGGAGATGAGTGCAAAAATGGATGTTTTAATTACAGAAAAGATTAGAACCAATGATTTATTTATTTGATAAGATGTAACTTTATATTACAAATATTGATTAATATAGTCTTCTCTACATTGTTGTCCCCTTCTCCATATTGTTGTCCCCTTCTCCGCTCTTGAAGATCATTTCTACCCTCTTGTATCTGGGGTACTGGCAGGGGCTCTAAATCTATTTCATCCCACATGAGTTGGGGGTCCCTGTTAGATGCCCTGAAGGGGTCTTGTGCATCCCGCACCATTCGTCGAAACAATCTTGTGCGATTCCGTTCTTCTCGCTCTAATTCGTCAATAAGAAGAAACTGCGCTGTGGAAAAGTACTTTTCGATATCGAAAATCCATGACGTCATATGCTACCTTTCTGTGAAAGCCGTCAGGTGGCTACGTGTTGTTTTTCTATCCAAAATGGTTGAATTTGACAGATTTCGAGTCGAAAAGCTTTTCGATAGTGGTTAGAATCGGCCCCCTGATACAAATTTTAAAATTTCTGAAAAATTAAAGAAAAAAATTTAGAATTTTGGATTAGGATCACAAAAACACAAATACACGAAGAGGTCTTTCAGTCAAAAAAGACCTTTCGTCCTCTGTAATCTTTAGAAAAATAAACGTTTTTCAATGTTGTATTCAATGCAATCATGTTATTTTACGTGTTTAGTGTAATATTAGGATTATTCGTCTCAAATTCTCAATAAAAATCCAAAAAAATTAATGCAAAACATTATAACCTAACTTTTCCAAACTGTTAAAAATGACAACAAATGACACTCTGTTAATTTTTAGTAAACAAAACGTCAAAGCTGTCAAAGAGTTTTATCAGAGAATATAAAAAGAAAGTACGCTATAGCTTACTGTGCGTCAATAAAACGTCGCCATTTTTACGTTTTAAAAAACAAATAATTTATAGAAAATTATGTTTAACCTATAATTTTAAACAAATTATTAAAGAAAAAACTGCTAAGAATTATTTAAAAACCAATTTTTTATAATGAAAGTACACAGACATGCTTTTTAATTAACATTTTTGCAATTACAATTATAATGTCGTATGAAAAATATTAATGACAAATATAAATAACGTTTTCCTATTTTTATTGTTTATTACAAATGTAATTTGTAACAAAAAATGCTAAAAAATAAGCTAAAGTATAAGCTTTTAAAATTTTTAAAAAATTAAGCGTAAGAATGGTGACGTTTAATTAGTTTACACTAAAGCGCTGTCTCTTCTGTTTTCTCTCTGATAAAACTTGTTGACAGCTGACATTTACTCAACTAAAATGGCAAATGTAATTTTTTATTTTTTCATCTTTGTAATCTTTTAGTCAAAAAAGACCTTTTAGCGTTTCTCTCCTCCTGATACAAATTTTAAAGTTTTTGGAAAATCAAAGAGAAAGTATTATAAACAATTGTGAAACAGTTCTAATGTTGGCAAGGCCATTTAAAAGTAGATGTCAAGAGCGTTTGACATTTACTTTTAAATAGTATTGCCAACATGAAAACTGTTTGACAATTGTCTAGACTATACAGAGTGATAAGAAAAATACAAATTAAAAAATTATTTTTAATTAATTAAAAAAAAATCGATTAGTTACATATATTTCGAAAATATACGTTTGAGACAAAAGACGTAAAAAGACGTCATAACTTGATCTTTTAACCAGCGATATAAATTTCTGTTTTAATTTGTGCCTATCAACACTGACATCTCTCAGAGTTTAAACTATTTGCATTTATAAACATGTAGAAAGCTTTCTCTTAAACTGTTTGGTGCAAGCTTGCTTCTAATAGATGGCGCTAAGCTATGTTAGAACAACTACTAACAGTATTAAATTTAGAGAAAGAAATCTATTAGTTACTCAGTCACCCAGTAAAATTGTTTTCGACACAGCTTGCTAGATGGCACAAGTGTGGAATTTAAAAGATTTAAGGCTCAAATTTTAAATAAAAAACGGTTAGAAGTTTGTTATTTAGTTGTTTTATATATTTATTAAAATATATGATAATTTTTGATTATTAACAACAAATAAAATATAATTTCACGTATTAAACACGTTTACGTCTTTTCTGCTATTATTTGTTTATAGTTCAAATAATTTAGTATAATTATTTTTTTAATTTAATTAATAATTAAATAACCATATAATAAATAAAATACTTAACGATAATTAATTTTTTTAATTTAATTATACTAAACTGTGCAATATATTTTATTGCTCATAATGAGAAAGACAGGCAACAAATGTGAAAAAGATTTACAATCCAAAGTGGCTCGTGCCTTAGAATTATGAATAGAAGCTTAGTGAATATGACTGGGGTTTCAGTTGTCAAATTATTCCCTCAAGATTCTAGGTGTAGACTCTTATTTTACTCAGACTTTTTAGACTCGGTGACAAGGGTTTAAAAAGTTGTTAAATTTAAGTGATTTAAAGATAAAATTAATTTTAAATATAATTTGTTATTTGATTATAAATAAAAAATGTAAATATATATTATTTATAATTTTATAAATTGGACAACTAAAACAATTTTGAGTTGTTTATATTTCTTAAAATGGCTGATAATAATTGATTATTAGCTATTCACACACTTTTACCAATTGCCAAAAGGTTTTTTTATTAGATCTCGAGAGCTCTTTCTGAATAAAACTGTTTGCTTAATTTTACGTTTCTGTGAATTTTAATGAGTTCGGCGGCGTCTAGATCTTTTGTTTTTTGTCTTTGACATTTGTTTTAAATTTTTGATATTTTATAATTATATTTACTAATTTTTAAGTATATTTGTCAATATTAGCTCTTTTTGAGATAAGTGCTTTTTTATTATTCAAGTTTTTTTGACTTAAAGAAAAGTTAATTAATATATTTACTAAAAAAGTTAAACTTGCTATTTTATGTTGAAAATATTGATTTGAGTCATTAGGTATTATTTTGCCGCCATCTTGATTAAAAGTTTAATTTTTTTGTTTTTCTAAAATAACTCGTTAAATTGCAACTTTACAGCAAAAATGGTAGTATCCAAAGTTGTTGGAAATTTATTTTTCTACAAGTTTAGTTCCTATAGTTTTTACACTAAAATTAATATTTGCTGAGTTATAAGTAGTAAACTAACGATAAGTTTTAGAAAAACATAAAAATTAATATTAAATCAAGATGGCGGCGGAATTGTTCCAAAGTTTAAGATTTAAATTTCCAACCACTCTCTTCGACGTTAAAAAAAACGTTCTAATTTTTTCCATTTCAATATCTATTTCGACTGGACTATTGTTTCTTCTCTGAATATATCAAATTCTAAATCGCCTGCTGTTTTTTAATGACGTTTACATAGTGAACGTAATTAAACAACTTTCTTGGCAAGTGGTAAAATTGTGTAAATACCTTATAGCGCTAAAGATTACAAACCAATCAATTAATTGGTAAATAACAATAAATAAAATATAATTTTAATTATTATATTAATCATTTGTTTATAGTCTAAATAATTTAGTAACATTTTTATTATATAATTTAAATTATTCTATACTCTTATTTTACTCAGACTCTTTAGACTCACTGACAAGAGTGTTGAATTTGAATGATTCAAAGTTGAATTCTAATGTAATAAAAATAGAATATACAGGCTGGAACAAAATTGTCAAATAATGACTGTAATTTTTAATTTGAAGACAAAACTTGTTTTGTACATTCCCCTATTGATCTATATAGTTTATATGTGATGTCTTTTGTTTTTTTCTATAACAACTGACTTTGTTTTTTCCAATGGTACCTAGATTTTTTTAAACAAGCCTATTTTGCCCTATTTAACAGAACAGTTTAGCTATAATAAAAAAAAACAAAACTAAGATCTTGTGAAGACGATTACATTTTAATAAAAAAAATATATATTAAAAATAAATATTTGTTATTCTTTTATTTTAATAAGTTTTTGTTTAACTGTCATTGTCAAATTCCCATAGCCATCTTTAATAAACATAGCTTTGTTTTATTATTAAATTTGTGTTGTTTTTTTGTAATTTTTCTATTTGATTGCAAATGATTAAAAAATTGCACGGCAGAATAGATAAGAACACCAAAAAAAGTAAAGATAAAATAAAAAAAAACACATTTTATATCATAGCAGCAAAACAAAGGAAGATATAAATAAACAAAAAAGAAAAATTTTTTATGACTTTTTCAAATTAAGAAGTTGCAACTATTACTTGATATTCTGAATATTTTTTAGATATTTAATATAATATTTTAATAAAATCAATTGTTTTAAAAATAATGATTACAAAATCTGACAAATTGGTAAGGAATTAGTTGTAGAACTTTTTCTAAAAATTAATAATCCATTGCGGCCGTCTCCATTTCCTAAAGACGCCAAAATTGCCGAAACAGCTTGAGCAAAGTAATAAAACTTGTACAAAACTAAGGGCTGTTTTCTGACATCGTTTGATATCTCCAGGAGACACCCCAGAAAGTTAAGGGTGCGCACCATTAACCAAAGCCTCTGTTCCGTTCATCATGCCGGGGGGTGTGACAACACATTTCTTCGATGAAAAATCGGGTTTGGGCTCAATTTTAAATCAAACCAAAATTTGATTTTCATTTCATTGTGAAAGCTGTGTGTATTGAATTTAGAATAATACACAAACTACTCCGCCCCCTTTCGTCCATAAATCACGGAAAAGTGTCACAAAATTTGCAGTAGCCTCTCGCTACGCCCCAAAAACATCAATATTCGGCGAAGGTCCGCTTTGATTTAATTTTGAAAATGGGATGAATAAACAGCTGCTAACGTCTTTAAGAAACCGTGCCAACAGCGCCAGACGAATAATAAACAAGGAAAAAAGAATATTTATTAAAAAACTAATCTTATCCGTTTTTCAGAAATCAATTTATTTAAGCTCAATATTTTAAGTTGTTACAAATAGATGAAGGGCTAATTTTATACAGAGTGTTTGAATAATAATTATTAACCGACTGCAAGAAAAGAGGAAAGTTCTCATTTTTTATTTACGTGTGAATAACTTTTTTTTTGAGTGAACCAAATTTGGTTTTTTTTATTTGAAAACTGGTGCTTTCCATTTAGTCCCTTTTAAATTTGACCAAGTACTTTTTAAGTTATTCTTGTTAATGCTTTTTTTGACATATATTTTTGACACTTTAATTAATTATAAAAATTTGTAAAAAATTAATAAAATATATTAATATACCTAATTGAATAATAATCTATTAATGGAATTAAAAGTGTTACAAAATTTGCAGTAGCCTCTCGTTAAGCACCAAAATCGTCAATATTTGGCGAAAGTCCGTTTTAATTTAATTTTGAAAATAGGATAAAAAAACAGCTGCCAACGTCTTTAAGAAACCGGGCCAACAGCACCAAACGAATACTGACAGGAAAAATAGATAATTTATTAAAAAACTAATCTTATCCGTTTTTCATAAACCAATTTATTTAAGCTCAATATTTTAATCTTTATCCTAATCTGTTACAAAAAAATAAAGGGCTAAGTTTATACAGAGTGTTTGAATAATAATTATTAACCGACTTCAAAAAAAGAGAATAGTTCTCATTTTTTATTTACGTGTGAATAACTTTTTTTTGAGTAAACCAAATTTAATTTTTTTTATTTGGAAGCTGGTGCTTTTTATTTACTTTCATTTAAATTTGATCAAGGTTTGACCAGTAGTTTTTGAGTTATTCTTATTAATGCTTTTTTTTGACATATATTTTTGACACTTCAAAGGATTATAAGAAATTAAAAAAAATAAATCAATATATTTGAATAATAATCTATTTATTTAATTAAAAGTATTACAATATTTTGCAGTAGCTCCAAAATCATCAATATTCGGGGAAAGTCCGCTTTGATTTTATTTTGAAAATGGGATGAATAAACAGCTGCTAACGTCTTTAAGAAACCGTGCCAACAGCGCCAGACGAATAATAAACAAGAAAAAAAGAAAATTTATTAAATAACTAATCTTATCCGTGTTTCATAAATCAATTTATTTAAGCTCAATATTTTAATGTTTATCTTAATCTGTTACAAATAGATAAAGGGCTAATATTATACAGAGTGTTTGAATAATAATTATTAACCGACTTCAAAAAAAGTGAGAGGTTTTCATTTTTTATTTACGTGTGAATAACTTTTTTTTGAGTGAACCAAATTTGATTTTTTTTATTTGGAAGCTGGTGCTTTTTATTTACTTTCATTTAAATTTGATCAAGATCTGACCAGTAGTTTTTGAGTTATCAATGCTTTATTTGACATATATTTTTGACACTTCAATTGATCATAAAAATTTGTAAAAAATTAAAAAAATAAATTAATATAATTGAATAATAATCTATTTATTTAGTTAAAAGTGTTACAAAATTTGCAGTAGCCTCTCGTTAAGCACCAAAGATATCAATATTCGGCCAAAGTCCGTTTTAATTTAAATTTGAAAATAGGATAAATAAACAGCTGCCAACGTCTTTAAGAAACCGTGTCAACAGCGCTAAACAAATACTCACAAAGAAATTAGAAAATTTATTAAAAAACTAATCTTATCCGTATTTCAGAAATCAATTTATTTAAGCTCAATATTTTAATCTGTTACAAATAGATAAAAGGCTAATTTTATATAGAGTGTTTGAATAATAATTATTAACCGACTTCAAGAAAAGAGAGAAGTTCTTATTTTTTATTTACGAATAAAATTTATGAATAACTTTTTTTTTGAGTGAATCCAATTTGATTTTTTTTATTTGAAAGCTGGTGCTTTTTTTTGCTTTCATTCGAATTTGATCAAAACCTGACTAGTAGTTTTTGAGTTATTCATATCAATGCTTTTTTTTGACATATATTTTTGACACATCAATTAATTAGAAAAATTTCTAAAAAATTTAAAAAAATATCTCAATATAATTGAATAATAATCTATTTATTGAATTAAAAGTGTTACAAAATTTGCAGTAGCCTCTCGTTACGCTCCAAAAACATTAATTTTGGCAAAAGGGCCCCTTTTGATTTAATTTTAAAAATGGGATAACTAAACAGCTGTTAACGTTGTTAAGAAACCGTGCCAACAGCGCTAAACGAATACTAACAGGAAAAACAGAAAATTTATTAAAAAACTAATCTTATCCGTTTTTCAGAAATCAATTTATTTAAGCTCAATATTTTAATGTTTATCCTAATCTGTTACAAATAGATAAAAAGCTAATTTTATACAGAGTGTTTGAATAATAATTATTAACCGACTTCAAAAAAAGAAAAAGATTTTTATTTTTTATTTATGTGTTACTTAATAACTTTTTTCTGGGTAAAACAAATTTGATAATTTTTTTTTATTTGGAAGCTGGTGCTTTTTGTTTGACCCCATTCAAATTTGATCAAGATCTGACCAGTAGTTTTTGAGTTATTCTTATTAATGCTTTTTTTGACATTTATTTTTGACAAAATTTGTGAGAAATTAAGAAAAATTCAATATAATTAAATAATAATCTAATTATTTAATTAGTTTGAGTAATTTTGAATCAATTAATAAATAAATAAAATAATTATTAATCATATTGAATTTGATTTTTTCCAAATTTTTAATTTGTATTATACACAAACAGTATATATAGTAGATACTTTTGAGATAAGCGTTTAGAACCCGGCAATATATTTTATTGCTCATAATGAGAGAGACAGGCTACAAATGTGAAAAATATTTACAATCCAATGTGTCTCGTGCCTTGATTTATAAATACAACCAACTAAGTACCTGAGTACTGTAATTTGCTAAAATAATAAATTACTTTTAGTTTAATAGAAACATCATCTTCTTTACCTTTGTGTACTCATTCTGTTTGATTAAAATGCCAAATGATTAACATAGATAAGCCTGGAACAAAATTATTTAAGTTTAAAAATTGTATAAATTGAGATTAAAGCAAACAAAGCGTCTTGCATACATACAATGAACACTCAAAGCAAATAGTGCATTATATTCGAAGTAGTGCTAGATTATGTAATTAGTTTTTTGATGCTGTTTTGTTTAGTAGGCTGCAACTTTTAAGATAACAACAAAATGCAATTAATAGAAACAATTGCAATTAATTTTGCTATATATTTTTAATAATAATGTTTTTACAATTAAAATTGTACAAGTATTGTTTAACAAGCTGAGGACAGTGGCACACTGCTCCAGTTGCACACAATTTGACATTTTTTATTTGTTATTAACATAAATAAAATGTGTGTTTGTTAAATATTAACTAAAATGGTGTAGGTTAGGTAAAGCGCTGATTAACTAAAATTCATAAAAACCCTTGCTAAACCAACTATTATCAGAATTATCTCATAATTTCATAATAACATATATACTTTGTGTTTCACGTGAAAGTACGAGCCTGATTTCATAAGAAATTCCACTAAAATGTGGAGTTTCTTAAGGTTCTACATTGAAGGGCTTGGAACATTTTCTAGTGCCATAATTAAATAGATTATGCCTTTAATACATAAATAGCTGTTATTTGCTATATTACTTACGACTGTAGAGAAAAAAATACTATGATTCAGAATCTAGTACATTATTTTTCTAAAAGCATATTATATTTAAAGAACGCAAGGAATTTTGAATATAAAAAAAAATATGTATTTACGAAATTTTGTCGGAATATTATGAAATCATAAGTGTTTACAACATCCTTAAGGCTACAGGTGAGTTAATTTACCAAATCTGATTTTAATTATTCGTTTGAAACCGCTGGAGGTCGCACTAAAATTCAGTACAGTTGAATAGGTGACTAATCCGAGTTATAACAAAATAGATAAATAATAAAAAAAAAACAAAACAAAGCAACGATAATAAATGTAGAACATTTTTTATTGGAATTTTGAAGATGATTTACTGGCGAGGCGACTTTGGCTGAGTAAAGTCTTTTTCTTTGAAGAGATTTTCTCTGACCGTCATAAAATTCAAATGACGGTCATCACTCACTCTCTGTTGTGATTCAAATCACAAAAACTCGG
Source organism: Lagria hirta (assembly GCA_947359425.1). Lineage (NCBI taxonomy): Eukaryota > Metazoa > Arthropoda > Insecta > Coleoptera > Tenebrionidae > Lagria > Lagria hirta. Next base: position 11,119,347 of record OX375804.1, on the reverse strand, counting down.
CCCAGGTTGGCATTGAAATTCTTTCGATTTTCAAAGGGAAGACAAAACTCGAAAAGAAATTTTTTTGTCTTTTTAACGTGAATTTTAATAAATTCTGTTGATTTCCAACAAATCTTCAATAAAGAGTACTTCAATTTTGTAAACAAACTGTTTCGGCGATTGTTGAAACTAAAGAGAAATAGTCTTTTTTCTGGAAAAATTTAAAAAAATGTTGAAGAAGTCACATCGAGTTTGCAACCCAAGAAATCCAGGGACGCTTATTACAAAGAATTGAATGAGTTCAATAACTGAAAACAGAAAAACGATGTTTGTGGGGTATGCGAAGACGTGCTGTGCTGTTAGGTTACTTCCTCGATGTCAAAAAAAGATTCGCGGTTTTTTCAATGTGGTCGAAATACAGCATGTTAAGATCGACATTAAAGCGTTACGAAAATACAGATATTTTGCAATATGGCAAACTAATCGCTTTCTTAAAAAACAAATCAAGTGCAAAAAGTCAAAAGTTTTGGAAAAGAGAGCAAACATTATTTTTATAACGTCATAATAAAGAGGTGTTGGATAAACATATTTATTAACACAAATTTTTTTTAAATTAATCTTGAATTTTGTTCATAAATTTACAAAATATTAATCTAAAGCTGATAAAAAATGTTTTTATTTTACGATATTATTGACAAATTAAAGACAAATTAACAAAAAAAAAAATACGAAATTTGGCAACACCTGCATTCAAGATGACAATTTAATATAATATCTTGCATCAAGAAATTATAAATAGTATATTGTGTATCTATAGTGTTTTCAAGCTAAAGACGAAGTAAAGATATTTTTAATCTAAAATTGTATTATGTATTGGCCAAAATTAAAAATGCTTAATAAAAAGTGTTTAATAAAAATTGTCAAAATTATTTTTAAATTAATCGTCACAATTTCGTTAAAAAACAGAAATTATTATATGTACGTTTTATTATATATTAATAAGAAAAATATTATTTTTAACAGCAAAATAATACCATTTTTAGGCAATTAAAAATAATAGTAATACTGTATTTATTATTCACGCTAAATATAGACTAAAAAACTAAACAATAATATAAAATAAAAAAAATAGCGTAAAATTGAATAAAAATTTAACTGTTTAATTATTAAAAAACATATATATAATAAAAAAAAAGCGAAAACAAATTGAATAAAAAATCAAATGTTTTATTAATAAATTTCAACTTTACAATTACAGTTTAATTATCAATAATAATTAGAAAACATTGTAAGTTTATGCCAGTGCAGTAACAATTTGGTTTAAGTCAATCTGTCATAAATAAAAGTTTAACCTGTTGACTCCATAGCCGTACAGATCCGTTTTTACCTGGAATTGCTTTTTGTTTCTATCACGTAATAAATACCCCCATTTTAAAAAATAAATTTATCATAGATTATTTAATATGTTCATACCCCATATCAGACTTTTATTTATGATCTGTTGGTTTTTAGACGCTTGTTACCGGTAAGTTTCTATCGTGAATACTAATAACCTATATTTAATAGACAGCCCCATAAACGCAAACCAACATTTGGATAACTATAAAACAAATATTAGATATCTCGATCTAGATAATCCAATAAATTGTTTTTTTTTTCTGTTAACTGTTGAATTATATAGTATTAAATCACTTGTGTTTTAATAGACCTCATAATCCAATTAAAAACATCATTTTTATAACGTCATCATCAAGAGGTGTTGGATACATATAATTATTCGTTAACTAATTGATTATTATTTATTTATAATGCAATACTTTATAAATTATAATGTAGAGAAACAGTTTTTTTTTAATTTGGCCTACAATAAGTTTTACTACTTAGAAACGTTCACTACTGATTTTAGTACAAATTTACAATACTAATTAAATACTAATAAGCGATTTCTACTAATAAAGTAATATGTATAGGAAAAAAATCACTTTAGAAAAAATTAAAACATTGTAAATTTAATAAATACTCAATAAAATTAATTTAAAAAAATACAATGTGAAGCTATTATTCTATTAAAATAACCACATCTATTATAACTAAAAGCTCTAAAAACCAGGTTTTTAGAGCTTTGTTTTTATAATAACATGTCGATGCTATAGACCACTCAAAAGAAATAATTTTGAGACAAGAGAGATTTTGCTGATCGCACAACCAAGTTATCAAATTAGCGTCTTTCGTCTGCAATGTATATCTTAAATACGCAATACTTCGCAAACTATCTACTTTAATTTCTACTAACAAACAGAGAACTAAAGATAAAGCAATTTTATTCAAACTAGATTCGTAGACTTAAACATGTTTCTTTTTTTTTAAACTCATCAACAAGTCGTAACTTGCAAAATACAATTAAAAAAAAATAAAAGTAATTTTATTTTTTTTGGTTCTACGACAAAACTGGTTCTACAACAAATGTTTAAAATTTATCAGAAGAGTTTTAGCTTAAAAAAAAATTAGTTTTTTTCTGTTTTTTATGTCGATCTATTTTTTAATTTCTGATTTTCTATAAAAAAAATAGATTGTTATAAAAAATAGAAACAAACTAATATTTTTTAAAGCTAAAACTCTTCTGATAAATTTTAATAAATATTTGTCGTGGAGCCAGTTTTTTTGATATTGTAGAGCAGTACTCCTTTCCACATTCCAAAAACAAAATTAGGAACGTTTTTGTCTAAAGATAAGTAAATTGTCTATAACATTTCCAGGTTTAAACCTTCATATGTTTTGCAGTTCTTGATTTTTTCAGTTCAAAACTCTTTTTTCCAGCACTTTTTTGGATAATCTGCTGCAACTTTTTTTCCCCGTTTTCTGGCTTGCTAGACAGAAAACTAAAATGCTCTGGTTAGATCTGTCTGATTATATTTTATTGTGAAAACTTCAACGTACTAATTTTTGGGTTTTTGATTTCTAAGTTGATCTTCTTCAGTCAAAAAAATGTAATCCAAAAGAATTGCGTTGATGTTGTATAGATAGGTACTAGTTGTATTTAAAGATAATATTTCATTTGCTACAATGACAAATTTTAGGCAAGCATCTGATAATAGTTTGGCTAAAATTATTCTGTTTTTTTTTCCAAGATTAGTTTTAAGCCTTAATCCACAACTTTTTCGACTGAATTGTACAATCTGATTGTACTATTTTGTGGTACTGCGCCGTTGGATCGTCAGTGGCCCGCTTATAGCGTTTGAAAAAAGCTCGGTAGTAACTTTTTTTTAGTGTGACCAAGAAGACAATTTAATATTGTTTTACATTTATCTGCATGTCGAAGCATTTTAACAGAGTTGCAGTTTTATGTAAAACAAAAAGTATTTTATCATTGAGTTTTTGGTGTAAAATGGGTCTTCAACCAGTTTTCAAGAAAAGATTAGTACTAATGCATGCAAATTTTTGGTTTATGTCTACAACTAATCTGAAACGCATTTCTTAAAACTCAGTTTTCTTGTTCTTTTTGCTAAAAAAATACATATAAGCGGTTTTGAAAAAAATACTCACAAGAGCGAGTTCTCAACGTCACAACAAGAAACTATGGTTTTTTTCAGATAAGGTCATAGCTGATTTTTTCTTGGTCATTCAAACATTGACTTTGTTTTTTTAATCCAAATCCATAAATTCAACAAATTATGTTCTGCTAAAATCTCTTCATCGAATTCTAACATTAAAACCGTAGTCAACCTATCTTCCAAAACCCTATCCAAAACTGAAGTTTCAATTCTGTCAAAAAGTTTGAACTGTGCAGTTGCTCTACACAAAATTTCAAAACAAGCCATTGTCAGTGCTGTTGAGACATCTGTCAAAGCTCTACCTAAAAGTAGCGCTGATACAGTTCTTGTTAAAGCAGCTAAGATATTGTCTTCTGCAAACCTCTAAAATCCAATATTTCAAGGGATGAGAGAAATGCTCTTAAATCCCTAAAATCCAATCCCACCATTGTCATCCTAACTGCGGATAAACACAACGCTACAATCATCTTAAATAAATCTGATTATATTGAATAAATTGATGAATTTCTTCAAGATGATTCCTATCTTCTTTTATCCAGAGATCCTACATCAAGAATTGAAAGAGAACTTTCAACATTGATGAAATCCTCTGATTTTTCTCCTGAAATAAAATTCCAATTAATTCCAAAACATTCTGTTTCTCTAAGGGTGTACGGTCTTCCCAAAATTCATAATCCAGACGTTCCACTGCGACCAATTGTCAATACAATTGTAAACATGTTTATTATTACCTATACAGGCTTAAATATATACATTAATACTCAATTATACATTTTTACACAAATCCTTTCTATCGTATCCTCCCTTTTCTTTCTTAGTGTTCTCTTCCCCCCTGTCTTCATTTACTCTTTTTGCATACTTCTGTCTCCTGCTTTCCCTTCTATCATCTCTTCCTTTTTTTTTATCTATTTTTTATTCAATTTCTGATTTAATCTTTCTCTCTCCCTCATTATTGTTTTCATCTGTTATATTCCTTCTTTATTTCCTTTCATTACATCCTCTCTCTCTGGCATACTTTTTTTTATTTTTATGCACTGTTTCATCATATGCTCTAATGTTTCTTTCTCTCTTCCACACATTCTGCATTTTTTTTCGATTTCTTCCATCCAATATCTGTTGTCTCTCTCTTCATTCCCACATCTAAATGTTGCAATCATCTTTCGCTCTCTCTTACTTTCTCTTTTTACATATTCTTGTCTCTCTTCTGTTATCAACTTCATGTATTCTTTATTGGATCTGGTTTCTCTAATTTCTCTCCTCCTTTCTTGCTTGTCTATGTCTCTGTCTCTGTCTTTCAATTCTCCATGCACCCATTGTCTTGCTTCTCTTTTTTTTTCGATCGCCTCTACGCTGAATCCATTCCTTTTGTGATATTTTTTGTTTTCTTTTGCCATTCCTCTTTCTGCTTTTCTACTCATCACTTTCCAACTCTCTTTCAATATCTCGCACCCTTCCCTATCTTTCATCTTATCTTCGAACTTTACGGCTCTTTTTCCTGCCTCTATTCTTAATTTTTCTCTCTTTCCTTTCTCTCTCACTATACATCCTGGTGTCCCTTTGCTTAGCCCTAACATCCATCTTGCATACCTTTCTTGCACTTTTTCTATTTCCACCCCCAAATTTCAGCTCCATACATCATCACACTTTTTACCAGACTGTCAAATAATGTCATTTCATATTCTCCTCCAAACTTTCTCTCTGCCATACTCCATACTCTCGCACTCATCATCTGGTTTCCCTTTTTCACTAATTCTGTAACCTGCGCCTTACATCTATTTCTTTCCTCAAACATAAATCCCAGATATTTCCATTCTTTCACCTATTCTATATCTTTCTCACCCCATTTCCATTCTACCTTTTTCCTTACTCCCCTACTGAACACTAATATTTTTGTTTTACTTTCATTCACCTCAAGTCCCTTTTTTCTCATGATCTTTCCGCATTTTTTATCATTTCTCTAAGTCCCCGTTCCTCTCTCGCTACCATCACAATATCATCCGCATACGCCAACAACCAAATTTTCTTTCTCCTCACTACCACTCCCCCTTCTTGCCTTTTTGTCAATTCTTCCTCCATATCGCTCATATATATTGTGAGCAGTAGTGGACTCATTGGGCATCCTTGTCTCAGACCCCTCTTTGTCCACAGCCATTCGCTTTTTCTTTTATTCACTCTCACCTTGCACTTTGTTTCTCCATAAATTTCTTTAACTTTCTCCAACACCTCTCTCTCTATTCCCTTCTTTTCCATAAATTTCCACAGCTTATCCCTATCCACTCTGTCAAACGCTGTTTTCAGATCTACAAATACTCCGCATACTCTCCCTCTTTTTTTTATATCTTGCTTTTTACTACCGCATTTAAAATATATACATTGTCTATTGGTCCTCTTCCCTCTCTAAACCCCGCTTGCCAGTCTAGTAATCCTCCCACTCTCTCTAACTCTCTTTTCAATTTCTCAGCCACACACATTGTATACACCTTGTACATCGTCTTTAGAAGAGTTATTCCTCGGTAATTTTTTTTATTGTTTTTATCCCCTCTTTTGTGGATAGGTATTATTATCCTCTTTGTCCACTCTCGAGGTATCTCTTCTCCCTTCCACACTTCATTCAACACTTTAATCAATCTGTTTTTTAACCTTTCGTTCGCATACATCTATGCTTCATTCGGTATCCCATCCGTTCCTGGAGCTTTTTTTTTTAAGTTTTCTTAAAATGCTTTCTACTTCTTCTGTTGTTATTGTTCCCTTTATTGTCTCTTCTCTTTCTTCCCCAATTCTTTCTTTTTCTAAGCTTTTTCGCTCGGTTTTTTTCTCTCCTTCTTCTTCTCCTGCTAGTAAATTCTTAAAATGTTTCCACCACCTGTTTATTTCAATTTGATTTGTTATCTTTTCTGTCTCTTCTTTGGTCTCTTTTACATTGTCAATACAATTAATTCTCTCACTTTTTAAACGGCCCGGTATCTGGCCTCACTTTTCAGAAAAACTTTGTCTCATGTGTTAAATTCTTCTCATTTCGTTCAAATGTTATCTACGTTTTTTATGGATCCTTCAGATTTGCTGGTTAACTTTGATGTAGTATCACTCTTTACAAAAGTTCCTGTTCCAGAAGCAGTGGCTATTGTCAGAGAGTTGCTATGTGATAATGACTTTTTTCAAATCCTAGAAGATCTAACAGAAAAATGTTTAACTTCAACATATTTTCGATTCAATACTAAATTTTATAACAAGTCACAGGAAGTCCAATGAGTTCTCCTTTGTCTCCTGCCATTGCTAATATCTTGATGAAAACCTTTGAAACCAAGGCACTTGAAACATCGGTTTTAAGACCTAAAGTATGGCTTCAATATGTGGATGACACATTTATTATTTGGCCACACGGTAAAGACAATTTGTCAGCTTTTTTAAATCATCTGAATGGTTTAAATGATGATATTCAATTTACAACTTTACAGTTTTACAAAATGCGGGAGAGAGAAGGGTGTGAGATACTGAAAGAGTGTGGAAAAATGATGAAAAAAAAGGGCGATAAACGAATAAAAAAAGAGAGAAAAGAATATTATGAAAGTAAAGGGTTCAGTGTAGAAGAGATTGAGAAGAAAAGAGAAGAGAGGCAATGGGTGAATGGAGAAATGAGAGACCGAGATAGAGATATAGAGAAGCAAGAAAGGAGGGGTGAAATTAGAGAAAGCAGGTACAACACAAAATATGGGGTAATAATTACAGAAGAACTGCCAAGCTACCTGAAAAGGGAAAATAAGAGAGAGAGAAAAATGATTGCTAGATTTAGGTGTGGAAATGAAGAGAGAGAAAATAGATATTGGATGGAAGAAAATAAAAGAAAGTGCAGAATGTGTGGAAAAGAGAGAGAAACATTAGAACACATGATGAAGGAATGTGAGGAGGTAAAAGAGAGCATGTTAGTAAGGGAGGATATAATGAAAGGAAAGAAAAAGGGAAAGAATGGATGAAAATGATAGAAAAAGAAAGAAAAAGATTAAATTGGGTGGATGAGGAAGAAGGAGAATAAGAATAAGAGAAGACATAATGAATGGAAAAAAAAGAAAAAAGAATGGATGAACATGATAAAAAGAGAAAAAAAAAAGAAAAAAAAAAGAGGAAAGAGAAAGAAGAAGATTTATTTTAGTAAAAATTGTAAATACATTGTAAAACTGTAAAGATATTCAATTTACAATAGAAGTTGACTAATGTTTTCTTCTATTTTTGGAAATCTTGGTAACACGTGTTCCTAACGAGTCTTTAGGTCATAGAATATATCAAAAGCCTACTCAGACAGATCGCTATCTTCATGTGACATCTCATCATCATCCTGCCCAAAAATTGTCTGTCATTAAATCTTTGGTTCATCGCGCTTTTACGGTTTGTCAAACATCAAGTCTTTAAACAGAATTAGACCGGTTAACAACTAGCCTAATGAATAACAGATATAAGAAACAACCACCATCGATATCCTCGCGCGAAAAAACGAGAATCAAAAAATCATTCTGGAACTGCTTTTCTTCCATTTGTTCATGAGGTTACAAACAGAATCGGAAAAATTCTTCGTAAACAAGGATTGAGAACGGTTTTCAAATCATCTACAAAAATCTTGGAAATTTTACCATCTCTAAAAGACATATTTGACTCACTTTTGTCAAAAAATGATTATAAAATTTCATGCTCTTCTGACAAAGTTTACATTGGGAAAACAGGTCGTTCTGCTCCTCTCACTACTTTCTCTTCCTCGCTTAACAATATAAGCCCAAGCAGCAAATGAAGTCCAGTCAGAATAAGTGTCGCCTCTAGTGTGGTTCACAGGTCGAGTTACCGCGCTTATTCTGTCCTGATGACACGTCTACCGATGGAGTGCAAAACATCGACAATTTTATTAAACCTTTCGACACAGTTTTTTCCGAAAGATGTCAATATTTTAGTTACCTCGTTCGTTACTTAAAGATGATTTTTTTTGCAGTTTTTTCGAAACCTAGTAATTTGTATTTTGCCTATACCGTGGCAGCGAGCCTCGGTGTATCTCAAGGTGCAATTGAGCTTGTTACGATAAATATTCTTGCCTTTTTTAGAGACAAAATTAGTAGTCTAAATTGAAATAGTCTGAGAAAAAAATTAAAAATATGTTTTTTTTATAAAATTGATTATAAAAAACATTTATTCTAAAATTATTTAATTTTAAGTTTTGAAATTGGAGATATTTTATTGTGATTGTCCATTAATAACCCATCTTTAACAAAACTGCTTAGGAATAATTATAGTAGTTAAATCTATAGAAAGCTGCGTAACCAAAAGAGCTTAACAGTCGTCGTCTTTTGTGTAAGAAAAAATGATAATGACCATCATTACAAAAGCCCTAATCCAATTAATTATCTCAAAAAAGATCGATGCACACGTCACAAATTTAATTATTCCCCATAACAAATTGGTTACACCTGAAGTGTTAAGAATTAGAAATTTAAATTATTTCTTTTAAATGATGCGTGTCAACGTCGACACTTTAAAATATGTAAATTTCTTCTGTTTCTTAAATACCTCCACGTTACCCTTTGAATCGTGTGCTTCGTGATGACTTTTCGTTGAAGATTTTAAATCTGTCTAAGAGCAAATCCAGAGCATCTGAATTAAATTGGTTCGTGATTGTTGCAGCCTTCCATCTATTTCCTGCCGGGCCGAATTTGAAATTATATAGTGCAGAATTGGCTATGGGATTTTTTTAAATTCAATGCACAGTTTTGCTTTGGAGATCTAATTTTACAATTAGATGAGCGAATATTTTCGAGTCAAACCTCATTTTTTCTACGACAACATCAAAAAATGTTCATATCAAGAGTGTAATTTGAATCATAGGAAGCTACATTTTGTACTAAATTTCATTCTAAATCGGTTGCTAGACAACAAATGCAATATGAAGTATTTTGGGTTCGGTTTGGTGTTTTTAATAGCAAAAACTAAGGTGGCTTAGAGAATATAACGACAAATGTCATCAGGTAGTTGCAGTTTGTGCATTACAATTAATAATTTCGTACTTATTTTCAAAAAATCAGGCAATTAATATAGAAAGTGATAATGATAATGATTTTAAATTGACACATCTAAGTATAACAGAAACAGCAAATTTAACAGCACTAAATTTGTTGGCGGAAACGTCGAAGAAAATGTACACACGGGCTTATAACCCATTTTTGAATTGGTAAAGAGATTGAAAGACCAAATCGTTTTTATTAATGGCTTATTTTGACGCCTTGGTAAAAAAATTTAAAAGTTTTACATTATGGACACAATACTTAATGCTGCGAACGACTCTCAGTATTCATAATAATATAAATATTGTAAAATACTTAAAACTGGAAGCATTCCGACGACAGTCCGACGGCTACAGACCCAAAAAGTCGAACACATCAAATGACATTTATAAATTTATTAAAAAAGCCCCAGATGAGATCTATTTAGCTACAAAAGTAAGTTTTATATAGCCATATAATAAAATATGTATTAATTTTAGTCTATATTTTAGGTCGCTTTAATTATGGGCAAAATGGGCGTATGTAGAAGACATGAATGAGATCAAATAAAAATTACTAATTTCAATAATTTGGGTTCAGCTGTTTTAGTAACTATACCAGACACTAAAACCTAAATTATATGAAGTTTTACTGTAACTAGTCCTTACTATGAACCTTACAGGAAATATGCAAATCTTTGCCCTTCAAATGTCAATGAATCACGGTTATTCAATAATTATCAAAAAGGAAAATGTACCGTCTAAAGAATGGGCGTGAATAAGCTTGGACGCATGGGAAAACAGATTGCTGAAATTGTCAAACTGCGAATTATACACCGGACACTGCTTTCGCCGATCTTCAGCAACAATATTCTTGTTGATGCTGGTGGTGACATAACAAGTTTGAAGCGTCATGGTGGCTGGAAGTGTACGGCAGTCGCCGAGGGATATATCGATACATCGAAGTAAAGTAAATTTGACACAGCTAATAAAAACAGCATTTCAAATATACCATCATCGATTTCAGAAATATGAAATCGTGAAATGCCATCTACTTTCATTAAGAAAATTTTAGTATCCAGCATTCCACAAGTTTTCCAAAAATAATTTTTAACAATTGTCTTTTTTTCAATAATCTTCTCAAGTACTTAAATTGTTTTTAAGACTAATATTTATGCTCTCCTGTTGTTTTTTTAAACCTGTCATTATCTTTGTTTTATTTTTAGATGTTATTGCTCAGCTTCTCGGACCAAATACTGTAGGTTTTTGTTTTTTTTTTTTTAATATTGCTGTTTTCATTTGACTTGTTATTTTTCTGTTTAAATTTCAATAATAATATATGGTGTTTACTTTGTTTTTATTAATTGCAGTCTTTAAAACCCGGGTCTAATAAAATATGTAAAACGAATATACAGTGCTTTTTTGTCTCAATTGTTATTCTTTGAAAAACTTTTTTTTTTGTTATAACATTACTTTCCAATTTCTTCATGGTCGATTTTTGATTACTAAAAAAGATGGAGACAGAGGAATTTTTAACATATCAGAATTATTAAATAACCAAATTTCTAAGATGCAAAATTACTTTCATAATTATAAAAGAGATAAGAAATTAGACCAATTATTGTAAAATTTTTACAAAAAAATTACATAAAAACCAAACAAAAAATTTAACAAAAGACATTAGACACAGTAGATTAAAAAAAAATTGAATTTTATGGGATAGATAAAAAGCTGTCATTTTTATGAATCAAGAAAAGACAACTTGATCTAGAGACTAAAAATTTTGTTTTTGCTATTCAATATAATTAACACTAGTTTATAATTAAGGAACAATTAGTGAATGACGTTTGTAGAATGTGTTTTAATTCGTCGAAAACAATTGAACACATTTTATCTTCTTGTTCAGTGCTAATTAATAAACAATATAAAAAAAACAAAACGCGGTTGCAAAAATAGTTCATTCAAATTTAGCTTTAAAAATGGATTTGGTCAAAAATCTAGAACCGTATTATAATTATGAATCAATAAATTTCTTAAAAAATAATAATTACAAATTATATTGGGATCAAACTTGATAACTGCTTCAAAAATTGAAACCAATAAGTTCATTTTTTGTTATAGTATTTGAAAAAAATGAAATTGCATATTTAATAGATATTGCTGTTTCAAATTTTTGTAACATTATTAATACATTTAAAACAAAATTGGCTAAATATTTGCTGCTTTCGGTGGCCATTAGGGATCTTTGGAATTTAAACATGCTAAAAATTTTACCATTAGTTATTTCAAATATGGGTGTTGTACCCATATCATTAAGTGAAAATCTCAACATTTTAGATTTGAATTTAAAAATTTTTGCAAAAATACAGAAAGCAGCTTTATTATGTTCATGTCATATTGTTCAAATGTTTTTAAATGATAAATCCAACAATTCAAATAATATAATCGCAGACGCGTGGGAAGATAGTAATTTAGCTTGATTCTTCAAAAACCAACTTATATTAGTCTATTGAGTTTAAAACACAATTTGTTGTCTTTGTTTGCAATTAAATTCTTAAATTAAATTTTAAATTAATTGAAAATTAAAAGCATGTTTTTCAATAATTTTTATATTATCTATTTGATACATAATATTGTTCAAATGTTTTTAAATGTTAAATCCAACAATTCAAATAATATAATCGCAGACGCGTGGGGAGATAGTAATTTAGCTTGATTCTTCAAAAACTAACTTATATTAGTCTATTTAGTTTAAAACACAATTTGTTGACTTTGTTTGTAATTAAATTCTTAAATTAAATTTTAAATTAATTGAAAATTAAAAGCATGTTTTTCAATTTCTATTATAATTTCGATATATGTATATTACTCAGTGGCGAGAATAAATTTACATTTCTTTCTGAGGCTAAAGTGTAAAAGGTGTAATTGTTTTTAGAGTTTAGCCGAGGAACTAAAAAACATAATTTTCCTAAGAAGAACCTAGAATCAATTTTACCATGTACTAGTTCATGTAAAAAAATAAGCGAAGCTATGATTTGTTTTTCCCCCAGGCTTTGAAGCCAAGCTTTGCGCCCCAAAGAAGAAAATTCTGTCTGACAAGCAAAAGTGAGGTTTGAATAAATTGACAAGTCCTGCTGACAGTGCTGATCTTCCTCGTTGTTTTTTAATGCGATTTTAAAATATTTTATTTTGCTTTTGTTTTCTTTTTTTTCTTATAGTAGTTCGTTCAATTACTGCTACCATATTTGCATTTCTTTTTTATTTGTTATTAGTTCTGAATTTTTATTCTGATGTACATAAATATTTTTTTATTATTATTTTAAACTCTATAAAATAAATTTTAGGTTTTTGTAGAGCTTTTTTTACTTTTGTGTTTAATTTTGTACTAATTTTATTGTTCTGCATTTAGAAATAATGTTGTTGCTATTGTTTTGCTAGCGTACTTCTTGTATTTCATATATGACCAGTTTTTTTTTTAATTGTTGTTTTTTAAGCATGCTTTACATTGTTCGTTTTATTAAATTACTAGCTGACCCGGCAAACTTTGTACCGCCTAACAGTCAATGAATGTCGTGTTACTTTTTAGCTGAACTAATTTAGGCTTTGATGAACGTAAAACAATGATACAAAATAATATATTTATATAGATGGAAACAAAAAAGTATTTTATTATGATGAATGATGATGAAAACATACATACAGAATGAGAATAAAAATAAAAAAAAATTAAAAATAATAATTAAGTACTTCAAACTCATGTCAGAAAAAAATGATTGAAAACTATGTTGTGCAGATAGGGAAAAAAAAATAAAACTCGGATTAATTCATTAATAGAATTTTCATTCAAGCACTTTGTGGTAAACGACATTTTTTGTTTTTGGTCAGGCGCAGGAACAAATAAAGCGGAGGGTTTGCCGACACGTGAGCATGCCACGTACAATTGACCATAAGAAAAACATGCACTTTCTAGATTGAAGCCACAAATAGTCAAGGATTGGCCCTGTGATTTGTTGATCGTCATGGCGAAGGCAAGACGAATCGGGAATTGAATTCGTTTAAACTCAAAGGACATATCCGTTGAGATCATCGGAATCCTTGGAATAAAAACTTTCTCATCTTTAAATTTTCCTTTAAGTATCGACGCGTGCAATTTCTCGCAGATAATTGACTCGCGATATTTCGTTGCCTAATTGCATTACGGCTTCGCTGGGAAAGATTAGATCTTCTAGGACGCGGCATTGTTATTAAAATGTGCACTCGCATAAAACCACCAAATATAATAACAGTGCCTGAACTTTCGAGACATAGACAATAGCTCAAAGAGTATATAACCACTACGTATGAATAGCTTATCAAGAAAAATCATAGACAACCTATAAAAAGACATTTACACTTTTGTTAACCTGTAGATTTTTTTTCCTTAATCTTATAACCTTTACCAACTGATTTTTTATTCCCTAAATTCCGTTCCTTTCCGATGATTTTATGTTTTTACTGTAGAATAAATCTTAGGTATTATTTTCAGGAATTAAAAACAAATATAACAGTACCTGAACTTTGTAGACATTTTACAAAAAATAAATTTTTGAACGCACACATGTCTTCAGAAAAAAATAAAGTTGTGGCTTAAAGGTCTCAGCAACCAGGCCATAAGCTCCAGAAAAAAAAATAGTTGTTACACTATTTGACAGGATTGGACAACAAATGTTTGACATGTAATAAACAAATCAGCATCTATTGAAATGATTAAGTATTCATTACACATATCGAGTTTTCATTGTTTTTAAGATGTATTCTGCTATTCGGGACGGAAACAAATCCAACAAATCAAAAACCACGGCAATCGGTTCAGCCGTTCTCGAGTTATAAGTGTTGTAACAAACACGACTTTCTTTTATATATATAGATAATATGTCTTGAGGCATAGACCTTGTTCTTATTCCTCCTCTATTAATTTCACTACTGACTTCCATTCTTCTTCTATCTTTTGCCGTTTTTTTCCAGTCTTCTATTCTTTTCAGTTTTAGATCCATTGTAATGATGCTTCATCATTTTTTTCTTAGTCTGTCTTTTTTTTTTGTTTTCCTTCTGACTCTCCAAATAGAACGTTACTAGGATGTCTTCATTTTGCCATTCTGCTTACATGCTTTTGCCTGACCTGACCTGACCTAGCCACTTAGATCTTAGTGCTTTTATATGGCGCATTATATTTAGATGTCCATATACATTTTTTAGTTCTTTATTAGTCTGTCTTTTCTATGATTCATCTTCTAACTTTTTACTATCTTCTATTATTTTGGAATCTGACTTTTTATTTTTATTTTTCTGTTTTTATCGTATTCTGCCATATTGTCCTCCGTCTCTGTTTCTTATTTTGTAACATTCAGCAACTCATCAAGGAACTCTGCCTATTTGTCTAATCGTCCTTGTTGCTTTTCTATTATTTGGTGTTCCTTATTTCTACAGAAGTCTGTATTCATTTTCAAGAAAGAGTGCATCAAAACAAATGCATGTAAGCTCCACGTGCTCATATCTATAAAGTGGGAGATGGTCAACAATTTTTCAGGCCGCAGAAAAAATTGTTTATTCTATTTTAAATCAATTTGTTTCCAGTTTGGCTTAAATTGATTCAAAATTATACGAGTATTATTTTTACTAGTATTTAAGTGGTTACGTTTAGCTCCTTTTCTGGGAAGACTGGAGTTCTAGGATTAACCTCAGTCTCTGCCTCCGTAGCAGCACACAGAAACAGCAACGAAATAAATGCACAATGCACCCCTGTGCTTTCGGCTGCCAGCTCGGCTCAAATTTCAGAAAACTGGTATCACTTAGTCTTTATCAATGGATCACGCACTGATCACGTTCTACACATTGTTTCCTACGACTCGTTCTTGAATGTGAACAGACCATAGGTTCTTTTCTCCTGCACTTTATATATCTTGGTAGAAACTTTTATTTTTTTTCTTTTTGTAGTGTTTTTCAATTTTTTGTAGGTTTTGGTTCAGATTTTTGTTTATCTGTGTACACACTTTTGTAGCTTTTTTGTTTACTTCTGAATTTACTTTTAACGAGCTGATTATGTTTTTATTCTTCTTCTTCAATACATTCTTACAATCTTTATCAAACCAGTCTTATTCTAGTGCGATTTCGTGATTCTTATGCTTTGTTTCAGCGTTTTTTTTATTGTACAGATTATCTTATTTCATTCCTCTTTTACATCTTCCGATTTCGGTGATTTGTATAATCTCCTTTCTTCATTATCCGTATTTCTTTGACTACTTTATTATTTCCAGATCTTTAAGGTTAAATTTTAGTACTCTTTTGTTTTTTACTTTTCTAAACGTAGGTAAATGTTGCTTTATTTTGATTTTTAGTACTTCCGTCAGGCGAGATCTATGTTACTTTATAAATATTTTTGAAATCGAAACTGGTACTCTTTATTAATATATTGTTTTGTTCTGCAAAGTCTATTAGTATTTTTCTGTTTTTATTTGTTTAAAAACTGTAGATGTACAGTTTTTCATCTTGTTACAAGTTTGTAAAGTTCTTCTCTTTCTATTTTTGAGTTCAAATTATATTATTATTTAAAAAAAATATGGTATCTTTTTATCTGAAAGTTAGTTCCTCGTAGAAGTCGGTTTTTAGTTTTAAATCTTTATCTTCAGATGGAGCATGTGCATTGATTATACCAAGTTTTCTATACTTTTCTTGTAGTTTAAGTCTGCTTGAGACTGCTTTGAAGTTCACTATATTTTAGCCTAAATTTTTACTTCCAATAAACCCTGTTCCTAAGTAGGTATCTTTTGTTTTTCCCACTGTCCAGCAATGTGTATCCGTCTATTTTTATTTGTTTATTATCTTTTTGTTTAGACTCCTGCAAGGCTAGAACCTCAATCTTATATTTTTTTATTATTACTACTAGGTTTCTTAAGGCTCCTGCGTAGCACGTGTCTCTTACGTTTCATGTACTAATTTTTAGTACTTCTTTCTATGTTTCTTGTTCTTTCCTGCTTTTTCTTTGTTTTTTTTATTGCTCGTTCAATTTCTACTTTATTTTTTTCTTTTTTTATCGTGCTTTGTCATTGCCGGATTCGTATAAATCTGATCATTTGCCCTCTGTACTTTTTTTGACAGTTTTTTTTCAGTTTTGCTTTGTTTTTTTTTTGTTAAATTTGTCTAAAATACTAGTTATTTTTGGATTTTTTTTTATGTTAAGTGTCTTTAGATTGACAAATTATCATGTGTGTCAATTTTTATCAGAATCGGTTCACAGAAATAATAGAATTCATTTGTTTTATAATATTACTTTAGCCACCTATAACGTAAAAGAGCTTGGGTTTTGCAACAAATTAATTATTTATAGTTAATTAAGAATTAAAATAATAGACAACTGTATTTTACTTGTAGCTAAAGTTACTACTTTATAAAAACAAATAAATTGTATGATTTCCATGACTGGTCTAAATTATGTTTTCTTCTTAAGATAACACGTTATTTTATTAAAATATTGGTAAAAACGATACAGAATGTGTTTGACAATTAAGAAAATCAATGCAAATTCATTCAAACTACATCTGCAAACATAGACTTGATTTGTTTTTATTAGAACTCATCAGCAAACTGCATCAGATTTAGATTTGAATTAATTTGCTGTGACAAACTTAGGCCTATATTTACCCAAGTGATTGTTACTTCTGTAATATAGTTAAACGAGCGACATCTATTAGAAACTACTTTGCATCTAAGATTTTTGAGAAAAATCGAGTAAATATTAGTTCAAGCATGTCCCTGCAAATTTATTCAAATGCGACTTAGTGATGAGTTCCAATGAGAACAAAACATGTCAAAGTTTACAAATGTAGTTTGAATGAATTTAAATTGATTTTTTTATTTCCCTAACTAGTGAGTAATCTAAAAAAGATTTGTTTTGATGCATAAAAATTTCTAATTTTAAATATTAGCTTTCATGTGTTTATCTTTTACCATTACAGAAAAAAAATTTTTAGTCTCGTCGATTGTAAACCGCATGTTTACGTTTTGTCAACTGCTATGGTATCTAGACTTTTTACATGCAGAGCTTTCATTTGTCACTTTGTCTCACTGGCGTGTTGTAAAATACCATAAAATTATCTGCTTTTAGAAACCTCCAGAAAAAGTGTTGTTTAATAATAAAAATGTTTTAAATTAAAAACTAAGTACAATGTTTTGTCTACTTTTTATGACTTGTAAATATTCAAATTTCTATTAATTATTTTTTCTGTAGTGTAGCACTGAATGGTTAATTTTGTATATTATAATTATACTTTACACACACCCATGAGCCCGCCAAGCGCAATTCTTCCTGTAGAGAAATGCTTTTGCATGGGTGAGAATCGAACTTACACCTGATCAGACCAGTTCTCAACGTACTTTCGTTTGGACAACTAATCTACGAAGGCCTCCTTATTTGCCATCTACTTTTTGTGCATTACAAAAATACGCTTTAATCATATAAGATTTTTTTTCTAATGTAAAAACCGTTGTAGTTTATTGAAAACAAACAAAACTTAATGTAAGTAATTAACGTTTCTATTTTTGATTTTGACAAGTACGACTTTTGTGACACTTGAGTTTTGATTGCTTTTAATGTTTCAATCAAAGACATACCTATATAATGTTCAACGTCTTCTCTAAACAAAGAACTATTTGCTCACTTGTTATGTTTTTGTATAAGATAAATATGTAAAATTGCTTTCTGGAATTTTGGGAAAAATCTCTTCAAAACCCAATGTAGATTTTGCAAGTGAAACCCGTTCAAATGCAAAAACAACTAATCAATAAAATTAATTAGTCAATGAACTTAAAAATAAAAAAAAAGTAAAATATAAAGGTTATAAAGGTTAACAAGTTATATACTAAATTAAAAGATCCCACACAAGCTTTTGAACAATCAAATGTAGTCTACAAAATCAACTGTCTTCATTGCAATATCACGTATATTGGCCAAACATCTCAAAAACTAAAGAACAGAATTCAAAATCATCAAAATGACTGCCAGTTACACAATTTACCAAAAAAAATAGAACAGCTTTAGCGGCACATGCGAATAACACTAGGCACAAATTCAATTACCAAACAGTTGAGATTCTGCATTGGGAACCGTTCTTGGAGAAAAAACTTTTAGCAGAAATGTTTTATATATTTAAAGAAAAGGCATCATGCAATAATAGAACAGATATCCAAAAATTGAGTACCATATATCGAAATCTTCTAAGGTGACAACAATTTTTGTTTTTCCTATAGTATTGATGTTTTCAATTTTGATGTTTGACTTGAATTAATCTTGGTTAATTTTATATTTTATAATTTTGACGTGTTTGTAAAAAAATAGTTTTTTTAAATTTTTTAAATTTTTAAAATTTTAATCTTTTGATGCTTAAATTCTTTTAATGTTCATATATGTTTTTAAATTACTGGTTTTATTAATGTTGGTTCGCTTGTTGCATTTTGGTCACATTATGTATAGCAACAAATTGTTCGGATTGATTGAGTACAACACACTGTACATCACAACAAAAGAAATAAAAGAATGAAAAAGGACAGATAAAGGTACGTTTTTATAATTTTTCTGAAAGATAAGCTGATATACCAATAATAAAGTTAAAACTCGATTGACTTTCAATCTGGTATGTTGGTCCCCAAACTTTATTATCCATTCATGGTAATCTAGTGTTTCTAGGTAAGCTTACAGTAATTTGTACCCAATCAATCTAAAATAATTTTTGTAGTCCTGAAGATGCTAAAATAAAGTATTAGCAAAACTGGTCGACTGAAGCAGTTGTTGTTTTATATTTTTCTCTGTAATTGGATAAACACAATTTTAATCAAAAACAAGAGAATTATCAGCTACACTTTGTAAAATATAAAAAAAACATTAAACTCTAGAGTCAAACTATATAAACTTGATAATTGTAAAAATAATGATTTGTAAAAAGATTTGTGCGATTAAAAAATCCTAGAAGAACATATATTGTTGATGATAAACTGGGCGGAAAATATTTACATGTTATAATGTCAGAAAAGACTAATTTTCAATTCAAATTATTTATGCCCTAAAGTGTTATATAGATCACAGCAATATTTTCTCTTGCACATATCTAAAGCAAACAATCTGATGTATGTACTGCAGGTTACAAAGTGTGCTGTTTTGAGGCTGATAGTTAACATCGTAATGTTTATTTATTTGTATAGACACTTTATATAGACCAATATCTTTTTGAAAGATGCTTTGGCAAGTTTCAAAAATCAAATCAACTGGTTGGAACAGTTTTTTGATCAACTTTGAATATTGTTGATGTTCTTTTTAGACTTTACACAAACTCTGCCACTGTGTGGACGATGTTGGACGCTCCCAGTCTCATTTAATATTTGCACCACGTTTTGGATCATCTTCGATAAACAATTATAAGAATAAATTGTAACCTGCTTAGAAAAATCTGAAAATTTGCAATACATGTAGGTATGGAGAATGTTTATTCTCTATTTTCCAAACGAATACAGTTACGGTAATAAGATTTTGTTGAAAAAGTTCCGTGTTTAGTTGTGGAGACTATTTTTAACAATTTCAAATTTTGAAATTCTACTTTTTGTGATTTATTTTTTGACAGAAGAACTGTCATAAATCAACGTTCTCTATATAATAAACGAAAAAAAATTCTACCAATATTTTAATTATTTTTTAAACTTAAAAGAATATAATATATAATTATCATTTAATGTATTTTTAAAAAAAAAAATGTGTATTTTTTAACATATTGGTGAGATTAAAAATGTTCATTAAAAATAAAAATGTCAAGGATGAAACAAATCTCGAGAAAGTCAAATTAAGTTATGAATTGATGTCTATGAAGATGATGTAGGCCACTATTGTTAAATAAACATTCAATAACCTTAATTAAAAATATCCATTTCATCAAGAATTATGCAATTTGCATAATCCAAAATAGCCAATTGATTAGGAAATATCTGTAATTTATCTTTTATTATATAATATTCATATTATCATTGTAAACGTCAAAACAAATTTATTTATCGTAAATTGTTTTGGCGAATGAATTAAATGTCACGTCACTGACCATCGCAATCCTTTCACGATTAAGAGGATTGCCAGCGCCTGGAGGAAATTACGCAAACCAATTTATTCGTGTCTTTGATTAATTTATTGTAAATAGGAATTTAGATAATTTTCAGTTTTTTAAAGTCCTTGACCTGCAAAAATTCACTCGATTTTGACAGAGCGCCGACTTATTTCTCTATATAAAACAAAAACAAAACCTTAAACATAATTTTTCGAATTAGAGCCTTTAATAAGCTTATTAATGTTTACAATTTAGTGTCATTATATAATACATATCTATTAAAGCACTAGTGCTCTTATAGATATGGTTTTAAAGGTTGGTATGCACCACAACTGTCAAAAAAATAATTACGTCAAATGTCAGTGTCATTGTTATTGATTTTAAATTTTTTACGTATAGATTAAGTATTATCGTTATATCTTAAAAAAAATTATGTATTCCTAGGTCTACTAAAATTGAAACGAGAGATGCTCATTCTTCTGTATTAAAAAGACAAAAAATAGTTCTTCCAAATTGAGTCTTTAATAAGAATGTGAAGTCTTCTATACATATCTATTAAAGCGCTAGTGCTCTTATAGAAATGCTTTTAAAGGTTTGTATGCACCACGACTGTCAAAAAAGTAATTACGTCAAATGTCAGTGTTATTGCTATTGGTTTTTAATTTTTTACGTATAGATTAGGTATTATCGTTATATGTTTAAAAAAATATATGTATTTCTTTGTCCACTAAAATTGAAACGAAAGATACTTATTCTTCTGTATTAAAAAGACCAAACATAGTTTTTCTTAATTGAGTTTTTAATAAGAATGTGGAGTCTTCTATACATATCCGTAAAAGCACTAGTGCTCTTATAGATATGTTTTAAAAGGTTGGTATATATAACAGTCAAAAAAGTAATTACGTCAAATGTCAGTGTCATTGTTATTGGTTTTTAATTTTTTACTTATGGATTAGATACGTACTCCTTGGTCTACTAAAATCGAAACAAGAGATTCTCATTTTTCTGTATTCAAAAGACAGAACTGTTAACAAAGTTTTTCCAAATTGAGTCTTTAACAAGAATGTGGAGTTTTCTATAAACGCACTAGTGCTCTTATAGGTATGTTTTTAAAAGTTGGTATAACTGTCAAAAAAATAATTACGTCAAATCGCAGTGTTATATTTTTTTAAGAAAATACGTTTCTAAAGTATGTTAGAAAGTGGTTCAATGGTACAAATTACAAGACAAAGTAGCTGCAAAAAAAATTTTTCTAAAGAAACTTCGATATATTAAAATGTGTAAGAATGGCACTTAAAGTTATTAAAGTTTTAATTTTTTTATTTTAAATCATGAAATGATAATTCTGTTTTTCTTTATTATATTAATTATTAGTTAAAAATTAAATAAATTATATCATAGAAAATCACGTTTTATAACGCGTACAATTGTTTCATAGGGGACCTGTGCGCCAAATAAAACCTTATAAAACTAGTTGTTTAAAATACTATTTTTTCAGCATTTGGAATAAATTCTAAATAAAAAAAAATTGTATGATTGCTTTAGTACATATTAATTATAAATTTCTTGAAAAGATTCAGCCAGGTATTCGTAACCGACCGTCTGTCCACTTTTAATGAAACCATTCAGAGGTGCAAAAATACGCAACTAGTGGCTCATTCCGACCCCATTACAAGTTGCAACTTTACAAAGACCCATTATTACAATCCAACACATGCCCTTCATTTGTATCCAGAAAACCCATAACTAAACCATTGATACACGGCCATTGTTAGCGATTTTCAAGGTTTAGAATATACAAAAGAAGCCGCAACCGAAGTCAGCGGCCGAAGCGATACATCTTATTCCCGTCATTCCCAAGACATTTCTTCTTTTATTGTCAAAATGCTTTTTAAAGACTCCTTGTAGACCACAGATGCTATTTAATGCTATTGTGATTGAGCACATTAAATAGGAGTGTTAAATCAATACTCGAAATTTGTGTTAATCTGAAATTTATCAAAGAAAAGTTAATAGTTACTCAACCAGCGGATCGCGGTCAGAACTAAAACAGGTCCCGATCTGGTAAAAAAAACAAGGCAAGTTTAGCATAAATTTGTCACAGCTGTTATTGCGCTTAGAACAGACCGGTAAAAAATTGTCGCGACTATGATTTTGGAATTTGGTTAGCCCACAATAATGTGTCAAAAAGCCGCTCTACGGATATTATAAGAAAATAAGTTAAATATATATATATAAGACCGGACTACAAGTCTTGTAGACCCATGCCTTAAGATTTAATTGTCTTGTTCTTATTCCTCCTCTTTTGATTTCAACAGTGACTTTCATCTTCTTCTATCTTCTGCCATTTTTCTTCAGTCTTCTGTTTCTCTCAGCTTTAGATCTGTTGTAATACTGCTCAAATCTGCTTCTTTTCGTTTTGCTCCTGACTCTTCAAATAGTACCTTACTGGGATGTCTTTACATTCTTTAGTTTTTTATTAGTATGATCGATCTTCCAACGTTAAGCCCCCAGTATCTTCTTAAGAGTTTTTCTTTTCTATATATCAATGTTTTCGTTATTCTTTTGTGTCAGGATCCACGTTTCACATCCGTAGAGTACTATTGTTTTATATATTCTTATTTTTGCTTTTTTGATACTCTTTGCTTTCAATACATTGACCGTTCTGCTTCCTTTTGCTAGTCTATTCTTTATTTCCATCGTTTTGTCTGTTTTATTGTTAATTATTAGTTCCAGGTATTTAAAATTATCAACTTGTCTAAAAAAGTATATTTTGTTTTCTGCTTGAAACAATGTATGTCTTGTTTCTTCATTTAGGTCTTGTTTCAATTCCAAATGTTTGGCTTTTTCTAAGTTTACAATGAGCCTGTATTTTCTTGCTGTGGTCTGACGATTACAATGGTACCTATATAATTCCTTTGGTTTGAAGATGGGCTTCTCCTGTAATCTATTCTAGCACAAGATTACATAGAATCGTAGACAGAAGGTCTGCTTGTTTTAATCCTCTCTTATAGACAAGCCTTTTTGAAAATTTTTCTTTTACAAGTTCTTTCATTGATGTCTTTTCTAAAATTTATTAGCTTGTGTGGGGCTCCTAAGTACCTTATTAGTGTTTCATACATTTTTTTTTTATATTGAGTCGTATGTCTGTTGAAAGTCTATAAATAGCAAGTGTAGTCTGTAGCTGTTATTTTGTACCATTTCTAGTGTGAAGATCTGGTCAGCTATTCCTCGTTCTGGTTTGAAACCCCCTTACACTTCCTCGACTTTTTTATTATATATTTTCGGCGATCTGTTGCAAAATAATTCTAGGTAGAACATTGTAGGTGACATGTAATAATGCTATTCCTCTGTAATTTTTGTAATGAGATCTGTTTTCTTTTTTATATATTGGTCTAATGATGGTATTGTTCCATTGCTCAGGTGGTTGTTTTTTTGTTTATATTTTCTTGACTACTATTCTACTTTCACTTCCACTCTTGATATTTTTTAATTTTATTATTTCTTCTATTATTTTAAAATCTGACAAAATTTCTATTGTTTTTATCGTATTTTGCTTTATTGTCTTCCGTCTCTGTTTCCTCTTTTGTGTCATTCAGCAACTCATCAAAGTACTTTGTTCATCTGTGCAATCGTTCTTGTTGCGTTTCTATTATTTGGTCTTCTTTATTTCTAGAGGAGTTTAATGGTCTAGGTCCAAGTTCTTTTGCTGTTTCTATATCTTAGTAGAATCTTTTAATTTTTTTTTTTTGTAGTGTTGATTGAGAAATTGAGAAGGGGTCGTTTTGGCGCTCTCCACCTTACAGAACTGCGACCAATTTGATCTATTGTTCTTGAACCCTACTTTTGTAGTGTTACTTAATTCCCTGTAGATTTGATCCAGATACTTGATACTTGCTTTTTCTTTGTCTACACACTTGTTTAATCTTTTTTCTTTGCGATCTTGTATACTCTTTTGTTTACCTTTGAGTTTATTTTTAACGAGTTAATTCTGGCTTTAATTCTCTGCTTCAATACGTTTCTTTCCTTTTAAATCAAATCAAACTTTTTTCTTTATGCTTGGCTGTAGTGCTTTTATTATTGTACACTCTAATTTATTCCATTCTTTTTCTACATCTTCTAATTCCAGTGTTTCGGATAATCCCATTTCTATCTTATCTTTAACTACTTTATTATTTTCCAGATCTTTTAAGTTAAACTTTTGTGTTAGTTTAGTACTATCTTAAACATAGGTAACTGTTGCTTTATTTTTGCTATTACTAGAAGATGGTCTGAATCAGCGTCAGCTCCTAGATAACTTCTTTTGTTTTTTGTGGCTGTGTCATGTCTTTTTTCTATAAGCACATTGTCTATTTGATTTTTTTGTTTTTTTTAACAAAAAATTGCTCAAACATTTCATTTTAAAATGCATATAGTAAGCTTTGCTAGAATTCTCATTATCTCCAAGAGTGTTTTAACAGTACTTACTGCTCTACGTTGTAAAGTGAATATACATTTTTGTGTCAATTTTCCAGCGACGCTTACAACATAATAGTACCAACTTATTGCAAAACTTTTAAGCAGCATGTTTTTATATAACTGAAAATCATAATCAGAAAATGCTGTTTGTCGCTTATGTTGTGGTTGCAAAAATAAAAATGTTTTTTTACTATTTACCATAAAAGACAAACAAATTTTTTGACGTTGCAATGTAATATTTTGACGGGATGAAGCACATAGAGGCGGAAAGCTCTGTTGAAGAATTAATAAAAAACAAGAGCAAAACAGCTGTAAGAATTCTTGGAGAAATAAATAATGGAATAGCAATAGATAGATGCATCTAAAGCAAGTATAGTGCAACAAACCAATTAAGAGCTGGTTAGCTTAGTACCGTATATAAAACAGTTACCTTTTCCAGTCAGTTTATGGGGGTTGTATTTGACATTACAGCGGTACGAGCAAGCCATGGGGGTCATTCATTCGTGCGACCAGTTGTCGTCTTCTTTGGACAGCTTTAACTTTGGTTGAGATACCGAATAATACAGTCATAAACCATTATTCACTACTTCAAAAAGTTAACAAAATTTAGCTTACTAGCTCTTATTTGGTTTGTCGCACTATACATCTAGCAGTTACAATATTGTTATGAATTTCGGCCTTCCTTAGTTTATCAATAATAATGAAGATGAAGCATCTAAGAAACAAAAGATGACATTACAATTAACATGTGTAATAAATTTTATTTCACTTTTTAGCACTAGTAAAATAAAGTCACTTTTTATAACTAGTCATTAGAAGAAGCACGTTTGACAACTAAAGTGACATAACACAAATATTGCTTTTTGTAACGAAATTTGAAAAAAATATAGTGAGACTTATTAGGAGAATGATTGATTTTGTGACAATACAGTTTTATAGAGATTCGGTACTTGGCTTCAAGTATTTATCGGTAGATAAAATAAAGCTTTTTCTGAAGATCCTTCACATAAAAAACAAAATCGGTATGTGGGCGCTTAAATTACCCAAAAAAGTTTATCATCGACAAGGCTTAGTCTTAACAGCATAACTGAAGCATCAGTGACGACCTCTTGAACTTTAAAGATGATGCTGTATTGAGAAAGGGTGCGTCTTGAAGCATGATTTATACGTCTATTGTATTGTCAATGGAAGAGGAGATCTTGTCAATGTAAGGTGTAATTGTGCATCGGAGGCTCTTGCTGTAAGAATTAGGAATGTGTGAGGACATTGCTTTGATCCTCCACATATAATTCAAAGTCAAGATTCATTGCTTTGAACGTGGACATAATGGACCAACCGATATTTTTATCTTGATATGGATCTTGGGATATCTTGTACCAGAGGACCACATTGGGTTCTAATGCTGAGTAGGCGGGCAATTATAACATTGGCTATTATATTATATAGGTGCTAATGGGTTCTCTTTTATTATACCATACCAAAAGTGATTTTTAGATCGTAATAGAGTTTCAATTTGAAAATTTCACAATTCTAGCGTTAATGTCCCAAATTAAAAATATATCTACTACACAAGTACGACCAAAATACAATTGGCAAAACTTTCTTGTTACAAGTAATTGTAGTTTGGAATATTAAACAAATTAAAAAACTCAATAGTCAAGTGGCTAAAGATAGTGCTTTCAGAGTCTGACTGGCGTAGGTTTGAATTAACCCAAGCAGAAGTCTTTTTCAAAAAAAAGATGGTGTTTGTAAATGCAGAGAGCAGTGTAATATGCCTGTTGTAATCTTGTACTAAACCTATGACTAAACTCAATAGTAGAAAGTAATAAGTATCTGAGTTTAAAATGTTGAATTTGCTGAATGCAAATAATTAGTAGATAGAAAACCTATAAACGCAGTTGTCAATTGTCAATTTGATAACGATTTGGCGTTAATCGGTTATCAAATTGATATTATGAATCAGATCTTAAAAAATTAGCAATTAACGATTTGATGACAATCAAAATTTAATTGACGATTGAGTAACTTAGCTGTTCAAGTATTAATTCAAAAAAAAGTAGGCAGCAAATAGATAAATTTAATATGCATCAAATAATAAAAACATAAAAATAAGAAGCTGTCACAAAGAGTAGAAAAAAACATAAAAAACAAATTAATTATTAAAAGCACAACATTTGAATACGGAAACACACACAAATATAGTCAAAGTCAGATCAAGAAGAAACAAAAAATCTATCATAGATTACGTCATTGTATCATATTTTACCAAAAACATCATTTGGTAAAATAAGAGAAAAAGGTTAAGATTAATCACTATTTGGTTAAATAAAAAGTGAAAACTAAACAGAATAACTTTACACAAAAAAGTCAATAGCGTGTTTAAACAAATATAGAAAAAAGCAAAAAACTTACTTAAAAAAAATCAAGTTTAGCATTTGTTCTAAAAGAGCATAATAAATTTTTTTTAAGAAAAATTGAAAACAGTATTATAGATAGTACAAAAAAAGTGGAAGTACAGCAATTAGAAACAATAAAAGCAATAGATTCTACATTAATTAATAATATTATAACACTACTGCAAAAAAAAATAAACGCATTTTTTTATTATTATTATTTTGTTATGTTTTTTTCTATACCCCTGACAACCTGTGTGCAAAATTTTATAGTAAACGGTTAAGTATTTACAACAAACCATTAATTAAGCAAGCACACTGAAATTTGCATTATAGGTTAGAACTCATCTATATATATAAAAAAAAGTCGTGTTTGTTACAACACTTATAACTCGAGAACGGCTGGACCGATTGCCATGGTTTTTGATTTGTTGGATTTGTTTCCGTCCCGAATAGCAGAATACATCTTAAAAACAATGAAAACTCGATTTGTGTAATGAATACTTAATCATTTCAATAGATGCTGATTTGTTTATTACATGTCAAACATTTGTTGTCCAATCCTGTCAAATAGTGTAACAACTATTTTTTTTTGGAGCTTATGGCCTGGAGTACTTCATGAGTTTGAAGTACTTAATTATTATTTTTTATTATTTTTTATTTTTATTCTCATTCTGTATGTATGTTTTCATCATCATTCATCATAATAAAATACTTTTTTGTTTCTATCTACACTATATAATATATTATTTTGTATCATTGTTTTACGTTCATCAAAGCCTAAATTAGTTCAGCTAAAAAGTAACACGACATTCATTGACTGTTAGGCGGTACGAAGTTCGCCGGGTCAGCTAGTCTAGATATAAATATGTAAGCCATTTTACGCCGCCGCTATTTGCTAGGAATTTAAACAAATAAGCACGTAGTCGGATTTTGTGTAAGAATGCTTAAAAATATAGATGCTTAGAAAGAATGCTTGATAGTGACTATATAGTAGATAGAACTAGTTTGTATGGCACCGACTCAAAATTAGTTACATTAGTACCTACCTACAAAACTTATAACCTTATTGCTTGTCTGTCTCATTTATTTTTGAAGCTTTAGGTTTTTGATACCAAAATTTTATTATGAATTTAGAGATTCAAAAATAATTGCCATTCAGTGATACAAATAATAAGAATTCACAAAAAAAGAAGTATTATTTGAATCTGTTAAGCGTAAAATTCAAAATAAAATAAGACTTTTAGCCATTATCGAGACTATTGAAACGTCACTTCTTTTATTAAGCTTTCATTACCGCATTTAATTTTCCCGAAGCGCTCGTACAATACATTAGTCGTAAGTGGCCGAAGTAATTGTAGCAATTTCAAAATTGCTGGGCTTTGGTGTAACGCTAATTTGTGGGAAACGCTATTGTAACTTGAGGGATGATGCTCCAATTATTTTCCGGAGAGAATTAAAAAGTAAATTACTCAAAAGGCCCAAGGACGAAATTAATCAAGAACCCATCAACAGCGTGAGATGTAGAAAGTCGATGTAATGCCCTCCAGTTCTTTGTAATTTTCTTTCACAACTTACTCAGCCAGAAATTTGAGCATTATGACTCCGATAATGGATTATTATTTTTCTTTCAAGCTGCTAAAAGGTAAAGAAATAGTAGATTGTTAGACAAGTGAAGAAAAGTGATGGTTTTCTAGCGAGTGAAAAAAGAAGTTAGAAAACATATCAAAGTTATCGGCATTATTTTGTAAAAAATTTTGTTTATTACAAGGACTAATTTTAAATATTCTTGTGACTAAAAACTCTTAAATCCTCAACGCTCTGGTCAGTGTATCCGATGCTGAAAACCACTCTACAAGTAAATGAAAACGTAGACATTTCTGCCTATGAAAAATTGCTTGCCCATTTGAAACGTCAAAATGACGATTATGTAAATAAATTTAAAAAAAGTGTTGCTAACAAGAAAAGTCTTACTTTCTTAATTATTTTGATTTTGACAATATTTTCACTTTCTGTCAATTACACGAAAAAAATACTTTTTCTTATTTTAAAAAGTTGACACAATAATCAAATCATACAAATAATTAAATTGTTTTGGGGTAATTTGTGATTTTCTTCAAACTTTCCGCATTTTTCTAAGTTCAAAGCTTATTATCTCAATACCTAAAAAGCTCCTAAACTTTTGTTTTTGTTTGCTCATTTAAAACGTCCAAATGACGATTATGTAAATAAATTAAAAAAAAGTGTTGCTAACAAGAAAAGTCTCACTTTCTTAATTATTTTGATTTTAAAAATATTTTTACTTTCCGTCAATTACACGGAAAAAATACTTTTTTCTTATTTTAAAAAGTTGATACAATAATCAAATCATACGAATAATTAAATTGTTTTGGTGTAATTTGTGCTTTTCTACAAATTTTCCGCATTTTTCTAAGTTCAAAGCTTATTATCTCAATACCTAAAAAGCTCCTAAACTTTTGTTTTTGTTTGCTCATTTAAAACGTCCAAATGACGATTATGTAAATAAATTAAAAAAAAGTGTTGCTAACAAGAAAAGTCTTACTTTCTTAATTATTTTGATTTTGACAATATTTTCACTTTCTGTCAATTACACGAAAAAAATACTTTTTCTTATTTTAAAAAGTTGACACAATAATCAAATCATACAAATAATTAAATTGTTTTGGGGTAATTTGTGCTTTTCTTCAAATTTTCCGCATTTTTCTAAGTTCAAAGCTTATTATCTCAATACCTAAAAAGCTCCTAAACTTTTGTTTTTGTTTGCTCATTTAAAACGTCCAAATGACGATTATGTAAATAAATTCAAAAAAAAGTGTTGCTAACAAGAAAAGTCCCACTTTCTTAAATATTTTGAATTTAACAATATTTTCACTTTCCGTCAATTACACGAAAAAAAAGTTTATTTTTTATTTTAAAAAGTTGACACAATAATCAAATCATTCGAATAATGAAATTGTTTTGGTGTAATTTGTGCTTTTCTACAAATTTTCCGCATTTTTTTAAGTTCAAAAGTTATTATCTCAATACCTAAAAAGCTCCTAAACTTTTATTTTTGTTTGCCCACTTAAAACGTCAAAATGACGATTATGTAAATAAATTAAAAAAAAGTGTTGCTAACAAGAAAAGTCCCACTTTCTTAATTATTTTGATTTTGACAATATTTTCACTTTCTGTCAATTACACGAAAAAATAGTTTTTTCTTATTTTAAAAAGTTGACACAATAATCAAATCATACAAATAATTAAATTGTTTTGGTGTAATTTGTGCTTTTCTTCAAATTTTCCGCATTTTTCTAAGTTCAAAGCATCTCAATACCTAAAAAGCTCCTAAACTTTTATTTTTGTTCGCCCATTTAAAACGACAAAATGACGATTATGTAAATAAATTAAAAAAAAGTGTTGCTAACAAGAAAGTCCCACTTTCTTAATTATTTTGATTTTGACAATATTTTCACTTTCTGTCAATTACACGAAAAAATAGTTTTTTCTTATTTTAAAAAGTTGACACAATAATCAAATCATACGAATAATTAAATTGTTTTGGAGTAATTTGTGCTTTTCTAGAAATTTTTCGCATTTTTCAAAGTTCAAAGCTTATTATCTCAATACCTGAAAAGCTCCTAAACTTTTATTTTTGTTTGTCAAATTAAAACGTCAAAATGACGATTATGTAAATAATTTAAAAAAAAAGTGTTGCTACCAGGAAAAGTCCCACTTTCTTAATTATTTTGATTTTAACAATATTTTCACTTTCCGTCAATTACACAAAAAAATAGTATTTTCTTATTTTAAAAAGTTGACACAATAATCAAATCATACGAATAATTTAATTGTTTTGGTGTAATTTGTGCTTTTCTACAAATTTTCCGCATTTTTCTAAGTTCAAAGCTTATTATCTCAATACCTAAAAAGCTCCTAAACTTTTATTTTTGTTTGCCCATTTAAAACGTCAAAATGAAGATTATGTAAATTAATTTAAAAAAAAAAGGTTGCTAACAAGAAAAGTCCCACTTTCTTAATTATTTTGATTTTAACAATATTTTCACTTTCCGTCAATTACACGAAAAAAATAGTTTTTTCTCATTTTAAAAAGTTGACACAATAATCAAATCATACGAATAATTTAATTGTTTTGGTGTAATTTGTGCTTTTCTACAACTTTTCCGCATTTTTCTAAGTTTAAAGCTTATTATCTCAATACCTAAAAAGCTCCTAAACTTTAATTTTTGTTTGCCCATTTAAAACGTCAAAATGACGATTATGTAAATTAATTTAAAAAAAAAAGGTTGCTAACAAGAAAAGTCCCACTTTCTTAATTATTTTGATTTTAACAATATTTTCACTTTCCGTCAATTACACGAAAAAAATACTTTTTTCTTATTTTAAAAAGTTGACACAATAATCAAATCATACAAATAATAAAATTTTTTTGATGTAATTTGTGCTTTTCTACAAATTTTCCGCATTTTTTTAAGTTCAAAAGTTATTATCTCAATACCTGAAAAGCTCCTAAACTTTAATTTTTGTTCGCCCATTTAAAACGACAAAATGACGATTATTTAAATAAATTAAAAAAAAGTGTTGCTAACAAGAAAAGTCCCACTTTCTTAATTATTTTGATTTTAACAATATTTTCACTTTCTGTCAATTACACGAAAAAAATACTTTTTTCTTATTTTAAAAAGTTGATACAATAATCAAATCATACGAATAATTAAATTGTTTTAGTGTAATTTGTGCTTTTCTACAAATTTTCCGCATTTTTCTAAGTTCAAAGCATCTCAATACCTAAACTCTTAGTATTGTCCTCTCATAAGTGATAATAATGTCTCCCAGTTCTTAGAGATTGCGATAAATCCTCGACGTCCGAGATGCTTCACAACAGAATCAACATGACTACTTTAGGGGTGGTCTATTTAGATTTTTCCTTTACCTGTCGGCTTTGCTATTTAAGCAAACAAACAAACACTTTCGAGGAAGGTCGTCGGTGGCACTGATTTTAGAAAAAAGAAGAATTTTTTAAAAATACAGTGATTAATCGGTTCGGAATAATAACATATGTTTTCAAGCTCCGAAAGCAGCATGCAGAGAATGTAATTTATAGCTTGAGGCACGTAAACAATCAATTATAATTTGTTTTTTTTTTAGTGTTTGATCTATATGTTTTTCTTTCAATTTAATTGACTTATCAAATTGTTGCCTATATAACTAATTTGATACAAACTTTTAAAGCTCCTTCTCTTATCAAATAGATACAAATATTGTCTGATAAAAAATAATCTATAATAATAATAATCAATATTACAAAATGTATGAATAAAGCTCTAATTACAGATTATAACATTAAACATAAATGCTATGCTAATAGGTACTATTATAACTTCCATGAAACTAGCAGGGCATGAATCATCCACAATTTTTCAAAAGCAAGGTTAAACTTAATTAAACAAATTCATTAAAATAGCAATATTTAATAAATTAATAAAATTAAATAAATTTGTAGGCGCTGTCTCCCCGTCGCCGCCGCCAATAAAAAAATTAACAATAAAGTGCAAGCGACTAAAAGAAATAGAGATAAAAGTAAAGAGAGCCATGGTAAAAAAAACATAAAAAAAAGTAGAAGAAAAACAAATAGTGAAATAGAGAATGTGACGAAAAAAAAAGAGAAGTGACAAAAAGATTAAAAGAATGGAGAAATAAGAAAGGAAAAAAGGAAAAATACATAAGGAAGAAAAAAGAATACATAGAAACATGCAAAAGAAATGAGCAAAAAAAAAGAAGAAGAACAGAAAAGAGTAAAAGAAATAAGAACGCAAAAAGAAATCTGGGAATAGGTAAAGGAGACCAAAGAAGAGACAGAAAAGATAACAAACCAAATTGAAATGAACAGGTGGTGGAAACATTTTAAGGATTTACTAGCAGGAGAAGAAGAAAGAGAGAAAAAAAACGAGCAAAAAAATTTAGAAAAAGAAAGAATTGAGGAAGAAAAAAAAGACAATAAAAAGAACAATAACAACAGAAGAAGTAGAAAGCATTTTAAGAAAACTTAGAAAAAAAATCGCCAGGAACGGATGGGATACCGAATGAAGCATGGATGTATGCGAACGAAAGGTTAAAAAGCAGATTAATTAAAGTGTTGAATGAAGTGTGGAAGGGAGAAGAGATACCTTGGGAGTGGACAAAGGGGATAATAATATGTATCCACAAAAGAGGGGATAAAGACAAGGAAAAAAACTACCGAGGAATAACTCTTCTAAATACGATGTACAAGAAATTATTCTTCCACTCTTTTTTTATCTAATTATGTTTCTGCCAAAGTTTTCACATCTTCTTTGAGAAATGTTTAGTGTAAGTATTAAATTTTGACCAAGATTTTCAAAAATTGATTGCAATCCTAGATCAGATCTATCTCAAAATGTCTCTTTTTTTTTTATTTGGTTTAGTTATTTGTTTTTTTTTCCTCATCTTTTTGTATGCTGTACTTATTATTTATTTTATTCTAGCATTTTATTCTTTTATCCTTCTTTATCTGATTATATTTCTGCCAAAGCTGTCACATCTTCTTTGGGAAATATTTACTGTCAGTATTAAACATCAAAAAATCTGTCTCATTTCTAGATCAAATCTGTCTCAAAAGTTTTTTCTTTGTATTTGATTTGGTTATTTATTCTTTTATCCCTAATTAGTATTGTAATTGAATATTAACAGACCTGTAAAAGGTAGGTAATGTGCATCTTCCCTCTATTATGCCAAAAAATCTAGTCTACTTGAATACACTGTACTGTTATGAAGTGAAACCCATATAAACAACGATCTATGGTTTTCTAATAATCTTTAATTGTTTTAATATTTTAAAATGTCAAATGTCAAAATAATCATATTGAATTAAAGAGGAATATTATTGGTGATTGTGGGTAAAAAAGTATACATACCTTGACGGAATGTATACTTTTCCGTCACGGTACTATTTCTCTCACTTTTTTTTATGCTGTATATCTTTTTGATATTTTACTCTATATTCTTCATTCTTTTTTATCTAATTATGTTTCTACCAAGTTATCACATCTTCTTTGAAAAATGTTCAGTGTCAGCATTAAACATAGAAACAACCTTGAAAAGTCTGTTTCATCATTTCTAGATCAAATCTATCTCAGTTTTTTTTTATTTTTTAAATGATTCGTGCTTTTTTTTCTAGTTTTTTTTGCATGTTGCATCTTTTTCTCTTCCAAGATTGTATTCTTCTATATCTTCTATTTTTCCTTATCTAATTATGTCTTTGCTAATGTTTTTAGAAAATGTTAGTGTAAGTATTAAAAAATTTAGGTACAAAAGCTTAGAACAATTCTATCTCAAAAAGTTTTTTATTTATTTGATTCGGCTATTTTTTCTTTTTCTCTTATTTTTTCTTTACATGCTGAAGGTATTTCTTATTTATACTTTTCTAGCATTTTATTCTATTATATCGTCTATTTTTTTTATCTAATTGTATCCCTGTTAAAGCTATTACATCTTAAACATTAAAAATGTCTTTAAAAAATTGCCTTACTTTTAGATTAAACTTATTTTTCCGGAAATCGTTTTGAAAACAACATTTTCCTGTTTATTTACGCGCAGGAAAATTGAGTTTTCCGGACTAGTACTGTAAAAACTTTACAAGACGCATAAAAAAAAAGATACTTTAGTAAC
This sequence comes from Lagria hirta, assembly GCA_947359425.1. NCBI lineage: Eukaryota > Metazoa > Arthropoda > Insecta > Coleoptera > Tenebrionidae > Lagria > Lagria hirta. Next base: position 11,084,129 of record OX375804.1, on the reverse strand, counting down.
TATAGTTGCCAACAAAACTGACAAACTTGATTTTTGTGGAATTTGTCAAAAAAAATTCTAAAAATTGTAAATTTCGTCTTTTTTTACGATTTCCGGAAAAATTTAATACAAAATACGTCAGTAAAATTTCTTACTTGACTCGGAGCTTTAAAATACTCAGCACAAAGTGCCTCGTATTTTAATTTATCTCCTCTTCAGTAATGTGAAATTTTTCTGACTTTTATGTAAATAACTATTAAAGAGTTTTTTCTTTTTTTTTATTTGACTATATTTTTCTTTTGCGGCATCTTTTATTTATACTCTTCCAACTTTTTATTCTTGTATATCTTCTATTCTTCTTTATCTAATTATGTTCCTGCTAAAGCTATCACATTTTCTTTTAGAAATGTTTAGTCTAAGTATTAAACATTGAAAAAATCTTCAAAAAGTTTGTCTCATTTCTATATCAAATCTATATCAAAAAAAATTTTTTTTTTTTTTTTTGGGCTATTTCATCTTTTTGTCTCATTTTATTATCAATAATAATTAATATTTTAGTTATATTTTAATTCCTAACTTAGTTGTTAAACTAATTAAAAATCTATTTTTCTTATATTATTTGAAAAATAATATTGGCATTATCATTACTTACACTAAATCAAATATCGTAATGATTTTTGAATCCAGCAAAATTGCTGTGCTTCTGAGACAGGGGAGGTTGAACATTAGAAGTTGCTATTTAAAATAAAAAAGTTGACTCACTATTAAAATCATCATAAAATAAAAATAAAATCTAAGGTTCAATAGACCCTTAAATTTATTTTTTAATAATTATTTATGCAAAACAATGATTTTTTATAAATAAAACAAATTAAGTTGTGTTAAAAAATGATACCTTTTTATGTGCAATGCTGATTGTTAATTAATTTAAACTAAAAAAAAATGAGAAAAAAAATTGTTTATTCTTAATTACCAAACTTTTCTCTTCTAATTAAAAAACTTATTTTTAAGAGATATTTTTTTTACAAAATTCAAAGTTTTAATTTGTTAAGGGTTGAGTACTTTGTGATATCTGAAACATACCAGACTATAGTTTTTCTGAGTTTTATACTGCTTTTAATTAAATATTAAATTAAAATGAACTCGTTACGTGATTGGTTGAGTTTTCAACTGAAATATTCTTGCCTTACTTAGTTTACTTTTTGCAAACCTACTTTAAATGTTTTTTTTTGAAATTTTTTATCTGAATACAAGCTGTTCTGATTATGAAAAAACGGAAATTTTTGCAAATTCTTACTGAAAAATATCTATGATTATTTTTCAAATTTTTAAAACTATTACACAGTTTGTTTTTTTTACTTATTGTTCTTAAACAGTTTTGTCTATTCCTGCATTCAGTTTTGTATTACCGTTGACAAGTGACAGTTGGGAAGGGATAATGCTCAAAAAAATTATAGACTTTTAGTGATTTTAGATAAATTCAATTTTTTATTTGGTTCGGCAATTTTTTTATTTTTTATATTTTCTTTACATGCTGAAGGTACTTCTTATTTATACTTCTCTAGCCTTTTATTCTTCTAATCGTTTATTTTTTTCTATCTAAATATATCTATCACATCTGAAGCATTAAAAATTTGTCTTATTTTTAGATTAAATCTATCTTAAAGAATTTTTTTCTTTTTGATTTAGCTATTTTTTTTATGTATCTTTTATTTATTTTATTTATCTTTCTAACTTTTTATTCTTGTCCATCTTCTTTTCTTCTTTTTCTAACTATGTTCCTGCCAAAGCTATCACATTTTCTTTTAGAAATGTTTAGTCTAAGTATTAAACATTGAAAAAATCTTCAAAAAGTTTTTTCATTTCTATATTAAATAAATTTTTCTTTTTATTTATTTGGGCTAGTTTATCTTTTTGTCTTATTTTATTATAAATAATAATTAATATTTAAGTTATATTTTAATTCCTAAATTAGTTTTAAAAACTAATTAAAAATCTATTTTTCAACAATTTTTATATTACATATTTGAAAAATAATATTAGCATTATCATTACCTACATTATATCAAATATCGTAATGATTTTTGAATCCAGCAAAATTGCTGTGCTTCCGAGACAGGAGAGGTTGAACATTAAAAGTTGCGATTCAAAATAAAAAAGTTGATTCACTATTAAAATCATCATCAAAAAAAAATAAAATCTAAGATTTAATAGACCCTTATATTTATTTTTTATTGATTATTTATGCAAAACAATGATTTTTGCATAAAAAAACAAATTATGTTTGTTTAGAAATAACACGTTTTTATGTGCAGTGCTAATTATTAATTAATTTAAACTAAAAAAAAGTGAGAAAAAAACTGGATATTCTTAATTACAAAACTTCTATCTTCTAATAATAAAACTTATTTTTTAAAGTTATTTTTCATTACAAAATGCAAAGTTTTAGTTTGTTATGAGTTCTTTGTGATCTCTAAAACATACCAAACTATAGTTTTTCTGCGTTTTGTTCTGTCTGCTTCTGAAATTTTTGATTTTTTTTTATTTTTTTCTAAAGTTTCTACAATGATTATACAACTATTTAATTAATTAACTATTTAATTAAATATTAAATTAAAGTAAATTCGTTACGTGATTGGTTGAATTTTCAATTGAAATCTTATGGCATTTAACTTAATTTACTTTCTGCAAACTCACTTTAAATGTTTTTTTTCTAATTTTTTATCTGGATATAATCTGTTCTCATCATTTTTTATTATTTTTCAAATTTTCAAAGCTATTATTTAGTTTAGTTTTTTTCTTATTGTTTTGCCTATTCCTGCATTCAATTTTGTATTACCGTTGACAAGTGACAGTTGGGAGGGAATAATGCCCCAAGAAATTATAGATTTTTAATGATTTTAGATCAAATTAAAACATAAAAATTAAAATATATAACAACTAATTTACTAGTTGAGGTAGGCAAAGTTATGATGAGTAAAATTATTATTGTTATACATTGAAAATTATAAATAATAATTAACCGAATCTCAATCTAAAAAAAAGTCCGTTATCAATAATGACAAACTGATGACCACCAAAAAAATCCAAAGCGGTCATTCATTACTCAACAGATTATTATAATATTCGTGAATTAAAATGATTGGGGTTTTATCTTTGGCCTAATCCCACAGCCATTGTGTCGCCCACACAAGTTGTTGATGTTGATTCACCAGCATTGTATACATAACGCTGCAAGACTACTAATTACCTATTGTCGCAAGTCTTTTATCTTTCTACGTATTTTATGAACGGTCTAAGCATCAACATTGAAAATAAAGTAAAAAATCCAAAAATATTGACAAGTTATGTAAAAAAAAGTGTAGATACAAAACATGTAGATTTTTTTTTTTCCATTTAACTTTTATCCATAGATTTTGTAACTTTGAAATGAAAATAAACCGTTTTCTCTTCCATTTCCCGACCGGCAGTAGTTTTTTTATTATTATTTTTGTTATATTTTCTTCCTTTTCCAATTCATTCTATTTTACTATTTTTTCTTTCTAATTTGCACTGGTCTAAGTGTCTTTTTCAAAATTTTAGATGTGTTATTATGTAATAGCGTCGTTGTATAGTTTGGACCTCTAATTTGTAATTTACCTTATTAGAATAAGCTATTAGCGAGCAGAAGAAAAGAATTAGGACTTTTTTCTTAACAAAGCGTAATATGTAATAATAGTGCTGTTAATCTAGCACAAAACAACAAATTACTTCAAAACGAGACAAACAATCACATAAATTAAAAGTACATGGAGATACTAGGCTATTAGGCCCCCAAAGGCTCCAGACCAAGAAATTAAAATCTCATGATCATTCTATTGGAATTCGTGGGCTCATGGAGCGAGTAATATTATAGAGACAGCAGGATGCATAAAAATCATAAAAACAATCCCAACCAATCTGAAATATTGCCACTTCCATCAAGAATAAGAACCAGGTCGAAGGGAGAGCATAAAGCATCTGCTTTGGCTCAGTATGGGGTACGAAATTAGCTATCAACCCTTTTAAGATTATAGGTTTTTTATTCAATACGAAAAGCGTCAGATGCTAAGAAAACACTAGGTGCCTTGGAATTGTACACAAATTTTAAATTATATATGTCAAATATATATTTATATTTTTAATATAAAACAATACAGTTTGACAAGCTACTAATAAATTTTAAATCTTCAACTGCGTCAGACAAAAAAAATCATTTCCAGGCTAGCCGAGAAAAGATGTACTTTCTCGGCTAGCCGAGAAAAAAAAATCTGATTTTTTCCGTCAGGAGTCGCGGTTATAAGAAAAATTACTCTAAACTCTAAACGTCTCACTATTTACGAAGGATGTTGAAATTTTAAATCACATTTACTGTTTATGAACATCAATCTTATTTTAAAAAACTACTTTTGTGCAAGATAAGTTGTGTAAATCACGACAGTAAAGTAATCCATAAATTGTTGACATCTGTCAAAGTTTGACATTTTGAATTGGCGATTGGCGGTAATAACCTCAAATCAATTTTAAGATAATGCTCGATTATAAGGTAATTTTTCTATCATATCTTTTCTCGGTCTGGAAAAATACCACTTTGCCGCCTAGGTTTACAATATACTATTTTTAATAATTTTAAAAAAAAATTCGTAAATTGCTTAAAGCAAAAAACTTTTTTTTAAATTAATTTTTGTATATTAAATACTTTGAATATCAAATAACTGATGTATATTTTTTTAAAAAAAATTGACATGAAAAAGAAAGTTTTCATATAAATTTTAAAATTATGTTATATTTTAAAAAAGTGTAGATACAAAAATTGTAGATCTTTTTTTGCCATTTAACGTTTATCTATAGATTTTGTAATTTTAAAATTAAAGTAGACCGTTTTCACTCTTAAAAGCTCACCCTCTTTTATTTCCCGACCGTAAATTGTTTTTTTTTTGTTATTTTTGTTATATTTTCTTCTTTTTCTAATATATTCTACTATTTACTATTACTATTCTTCTATTATAAGTAAAATATTTCTAAAAAAACTGGGTGAAAAAATATCTAAAGCCAAAATAGATTCAGAAAAAAGAATCTGTCGACTCATGTGTCTTGACCTGGTGAGTTTAAATGAAATAACAAATAATGAATTGATTTCATATAAGATTATGCTCACAGATTAAGCTCTCAGATCAAGCTCTAATGGTAGGAAAAGCACGTTCTTCTCTGAAAATCAAAAATTTGAGTTTAAGAACATAAAGCTACAATGGTTTCTTGGGATTGTAAAAACTAACAAAAAACTAGTTTTTATTTACAAAATGATTTTAAATACTTAATTTAACCGCTAAAATATTTTTGTTTCAAATGGCAAATATGCTTGTCTCCAAATGTGCCAAGCCTTTTTAAAACAAATCAAATTCATTCCAAATACACTCTAATCTATTTTAAAAATTAGTTTTTTAGAGTTTTTGAAAAAAAAAATTTACTGAAAGTTAAATTCAAATCAAACTTAAAAAAACAAAATGAGTTAATGTTTAGAATATTAACAGCAGAGAGCTCTAGAGTAGAGAGATCTCAATTTTAATCTGACAAATAAATAAAATCAAAATTTTTAATGTTAATTATTTTACAATTAAATTTTTATAATTTATAGAAAAAACTACACAAAATTTAGAAAATTAACAAAATACTTCTTACTCTAGTCTAAATCTAAATATCTAGAATATTAAGAGTATAGAGCTTCAGCATCTAGCACAAACATGATTGAACTTTAAATACAAATAAATAAATTTGAAACTTCTAATTAATTATTAATTTTTTTTAATAATTTATAAAAAAATTTAAAAAAAAATGATTTTTTTTACTCTAATCTTCAAAATATTAAGAGTTGAACTTATCAGATTAATTACAAATATAATCACACATATAAATAAATTCAACATTTAAAGTATTAATTAATAATTTTAGTGTTTTGTAAAACAAATTTATGAAATTTTAAAAATTTAAACAATTGATTTGCTTTAGCTTAACGTTCCAACACCTAGCAAGAAACACACTCAAACCTTACAAACTAAAAAATAAATTAAAAATTTTAATTAATAATTAATTAATAGTTTTTAGTTCAAATGACTTAAACCTCTTGACTTACTTTTACTCTACTATGTAGATGCAAACCTAAGACACTTATTTAAACACAAAAAAATAAATAAAAATTTTTACTATTAATTATTAAATAACTTGTTAAAAACTAAAATAAAACATAAAAAATTAAAAAAATTGACAAATTGCTTTTGCTCTAGCCTGACGTTTAAAAAATTAAGAATTAAGGGTTTCAGTTTCTAGCTCAAACATCATCACACCTTAGATACAAAAGAAATTAGCTTAAAATTTGAAATAATAATTAATAAACAATTAATATTAATAATTTGTAAAATAATTAAACAAAAGCTTAAAAATTAAAAAAATGACAGCGCTCCAGCCGAGTCTACCTCTTAGATCCAGTACAAATATAATCTCACAAATAAAAAAATTCAAAATTGTGAAAACTAATTTTAATAATTTGTTAAAAAATATTAAACAAAACTGAACAAAAACATGTTTAAAAGTTAATAAACTTTTTCTGGCTTTAGCGCCCAGAATATTAAGAATAGAAAGCTTTAGCGTCTAAAAACTAAAAATATTAATTTTTAATTAATTTTAAAAATAAATAAATGTAAAAATAAAAAAAAAATTTAAATGATTTCGCTTTAGCTTAAGGTACAGATTACTAAGAACAAAAAGCTCTAGACCCGGCACAAACATGATTACACAAATTACCAAATTATAAATTTTAAATTTTAATTAATAATTAATTGCAATAAACTGTAAAAAAATTTAAACAATATTGTTTTCTGTTAGAAATAGAAAAAGTGTTGTTAATAATAAATATAACAAAAATACTTAAAAACGACAATCAAGAAAAGATTTAGCAGATTATGTTTTTCAAAAGTGAGTTTACAGAAAGAAAAGTGGCTGCTAAAACCCTAATCATATAAAATTATTGGCAATTAGATGAAGATAGGGTAACAATTTTGTTATTTATCTTGACCAAACAAAAAATTTTGTATGTATTTTGAGCGTAAAAAGCCATTTTGGCATGCGGTTGCTTTTTTTTACCTCGCTGGTGCTCGGCACGCATCCTTATATTAAAATGACTTTCTGTACATACTTAATACATAAATAACTATTATGTATTTCAACAAATTCAATAGAAACATGAGTAGAAAAAAAAAGTGAAAAGTAAGAAGATTGTCACTGAAAGAATATAATATGTAAATAAGCAAGTACAAAAATCAAAAAAAAATTTAAGAAAAGCACAATAACAGAAATAAACACAAACATGATAACTTTTCATAGCAAAAAAAAAGCCAAAATAGTCAATAGTATAAAAAGAAAAAATTAATAAAACTAGAAAAAACTAGGATTAAAAAAAAATTATAAAAAGTAGAAGAGGGTAAAATGTTTTTGATGCAAATAAACAGACAGACAAAGAAAAAAGTAGGTAAAAGAACAAAAGCAATTTCTTTTAATAAAAAATAAAAACAGTTTTTTTTTATGTAATTTTATTTTGTAATAGTTAATAAATAACTAAAAAAACTAGTAGTAATGTTTAAAGCTGTTTTTATATTTTTGATTATTTTAATAATTAAAATACATTATGTACTTACAATTTAAAATATTTAAAAAACATAATATCAAAAGTGCATATACTTATTCCGATATTTTTTTTAGTATATTTTAAAAACAGACCGACCCGAAAGCGATGACTTTTAATAATTTTTTTTCAATAAAATTAATAATTTCAATTATTTTGTTAAAGTATTTGTTTTAAGTAATTTAATTTCTCTTTTGTCTAAAACTTCAAAAATCAGCTTTTAGTTTTTTATAACAATAATTATTGTTTTTTTACATATTATTTAAATAATATTTTATAATAAAAAATTATAAAAATAAGTAGTTATTCAAAATTGGCTACTATTGATTTTGACTAATTAATTTGTAATTTATTGAATTGAACAGAATTGTCTGTCGTAAGCTGCGCTCAAAAAATTACAAAATTTTTTTTTTGTAAAGCATTTAATTGTTTCTTTAAAACTTGCATTTTTAAGCAACAATTGATTAATTTTTTATAATCTATGCTGTAAGCAACAGACAAGAACATAGTACAATTAATAGGAAATTAATTAATTGAAAGTAATAGACAGCAGATGTTTTTAACAATTTTTAGACAATTACAGCTTTCAAAGCCTTTTTTTTTTCCAAAAAATAAATTTTTTAAAACATTATTTTTTTTTTTTTTAAATTTTTAGTTCAATATTTTTATAGTTTAATCTTATTAATATGTAATCTTTTTAAGAATCATCGCTCAAAGATCGCCAGTTTCCGGTCGTTCCCAATGCATCGATAAACGTTTTTCCCACACCGCGGTGTTTTTTACTTTGCTGCCGAATCTAGGAAAAATTGTTCAAAAAAATGTTTTTTTATTTCAATAAAATCATAGCAACCATAAAATCATTTTAAATATAGAAAATCAAATAATCGGCGGGAGAGACGCTACCAACCGAAAAATAAGGAAACACTAAATGATTTATTATTAAAAACTAGAGTTATTTATTATTAAAAAAATACTGTTATTTGTTGCAAAATTTACGTAACTGTTTCGGAAAGAAATTTTTGCCCTCATCGCTCAAACATCAGTAGTTTCCGTTCGTTCCCAATGCATGTAAAGACAATTTTTCCACACTGCGGTGCTTTTTCCTTTGCAAGCGAAACTAGGGGAAATGACTTAGTCAGGTTTGTATTGAAATCCAGAGACGTCACGTCAAACTGTCAATTGTCACACAACCATTCTACAAAATGGCTGTTTCTGATCACATACGTAAATAATCAACACAAAAGATTTATTGCCAAATAAGTAAGAAAACGATTGAAAATAGTAAGTAATTGATTAATAACACAACGTTCCAAAAAGTTTATAAAATTTCGAAATATCAACGTTATTCTTTACCATTAAGCAAAGTTTAAGCATAGAGTATACAGACCAAAAGGATTTCTTGCTTTGATGTTGTTGAAAATATGCCAATAAGCAATTCTCGGTGAAATTTTTGATTTTTCCTTTTTTGCACCAATCTAAAAATTTGTTGTATGGTAAAAGCCGCTCGTACCTCGAGCGGCTTTTCTCAGGAAGCAAATTTGATACTTCTCTATTTGCAGATTCTCTAATTTCAGGTGGAGTTAAAATTTCTCTATCGGAGTCGCTCATATTTACAAATTTACCTAACTTTTTCGGAAAGAAATATCCCCCATTCGCAATAAACAAATTGCTCATGTGGGAAATTTCACTTTCCGAACTCGTTAGGTAAATAACTATTTCTCATCACTAATTTTTCTGCATTTTTTTTGCTGTTTACCATCTTTTTTTTTCAAAAGGAGCTGTAATATGATAAAGAGGAAATACATTGGTCCAGCAGCGGATTTGGAACAGAGACCTATTGATCTGGCTTCGAATTTGCCTACATTCAAAGGCATTTCAATTATCTTAAAAAGCCATACATAATTAAATAGGATGATACCATAGAAAATAATACTCTTTGATTAAACGAAGCGGTCTTGGAGTATATTTGTGAGGGAATACCGCAGGAGGCAGAAGGCGGACCACCCGACGTGTAAAGAAATCACAATTATAATCTGAGCCGATTCTATGTGACCATGACTGACTGGATGGAATATAGTCGATCATCTAGTTCTAGTATTCTAGTACAATCTTACCGTGTCCAAATATATCACGTACACTGCAATTTCGGCTGGGTCCTGTAATTATAGCCCCAGCATACGTTGCCGGGTTTCTTTTTTTGTCGAAGGATGAATGTTATCGCAGACCATATGTATTTTACAGCCCTTTTTGTTTAAAGGGTCTTGATAATAGTAGAGTCATTTCCTGACAAGATTTAACAGTTTATTTTAATTGTAATTTGTAACCCTTCTTGGAACAACTATGTTGCAATAAGATCCAAAAGAGTAACGCCGATTCTTCAACACCACGCGTTCTTACAAGTCATTGTGGTTTGATTTTTATTGGTCCATTAATTCCCCATAACTCATTTCCGACGCTAATTCCATTTGGATTCTTTGTCAATGACCAATTTGCTTTATTACAAAACATGTCTGTCTTATTGGCGTTGACGGAGAGTACTAGAATTTGAAGAAGGAATGTTTACTTTAGAAAATGCTCTATATATGCTACCAACTGTCTGTAAACATAAGGATCGTCTTGGTCTATTCAATAATGGTTAATGGTAAAGAGGCTTTTGAAACCCCATGAAAGGTATCTTTATAATAAGCCATGAAAAGATGAAAGAAAAAATCTTTTTAGACGTTTTTGTTTGAATTACATCCAACTTAGATCCCTTAAGCTTAGTGAAATTTTGAATACACTTAGAACGATAATAACCAGACGTTAAAACAAAATTTGTTGTCTTAGATGACCAAAAAATGCACTTAACAATAAAAAATTAGCATCTTTCAGAGAAGCCGCGTTGAAAAATTTAGCAAAAATTCTTAAAATTTTTCGGCAAAAACTGCTCTGAAGGACGACAATTTTTCAATCTAGCCGTGAAAGCCTTTCATCTTCTTGTTCTTAAAATACTCCTTAAGATTTAAATTTTAGGAAACTTATCTTTGTAACAAAAATTTTTAAAAATAATTTTTTTATTGCGAAGACAGAGATCAACGTTCTTAAAACGGTAAAAATTATATTTTTGTGAATATGAAAATTTACATAATGAATAGTTGAATACGTAGAGATAGTGGAAAAACAAATACATAATAAAATGTTAGAAAAAATAACTTTATAAGAAGCAAAAATTAGATAAACAAAGAAAAATAAATAGGTAGAATGAATTAGATAGAAAAAAATTAAAAAACTATGCAAAATGTTTACTGAAATACATAAAAACCAGTGAAACCTATTGTATAAAGTAGATGTAACAAAAAAAAATTATTAACCGACTTCAAAAAAAAAGGAGGAGGTTATCAATTTGACTGTATTTTTTTATGTGTGTTACTTCATAACTTTTTTATCAAAAAACAAATTTTGATAATTCTTCTTTCATTTGGAAGCTGGCGCTTTCCAATTGGTCCGATTTAAATTTGATCAAGATCTGATCAGTGCTTTTTAAGTTATTCTAATTAACGCTGTTTTTGACATATAGTTTTGACACAAAAATTTATTGTAAAAATTTCTGAAAAATTAAAAAATAGTATATTGTAAACCTAGGCGGCAAAGTGGTATTTTCCCAGGCCGAGAGAAGATATGGACAGGCGAGCCAAAGGCAAGCCTGGCCACTTCTCAAGGCCCAGAAAATCACTTTGCGGCCGTGGTTTACACATTATTTTTTATCCTACACAAATTACCTTATATTCGAACATTATCTTAAAATTGATTTTAGGTTATTACCGCCAATCGCCAATTCAAAATGTCAAACTTTGACAGATGTCAAAAATTTATGGATTACTTTACTGTCGTGATTTACACAATTTATCTTGCACAAAAGTAGTTTTTTAAAATAAGATTGATTTTAGCACCCCTTATAAATAGTGAGACGTTTAGAGTGTCCTTGGTGCGTAACGACTGCTCAACCGTCTATATAGATTTCATTTTTCTTATAACAGCGACGCCTGGCGGAGAAAATCAGATTTTTTTCTCGGCTAGCCAAGAAAATGCATCATTTCTCGGCTAGCCTGGAAATAATGTACTTTCTCGGCAGTCGAGAGACGAGACAGAGTTGGTGTAGGATAAAGAATATATTTCAATTAATTTAAGCAATTTGAATATTATTAATTATGTTGTTTAATGATTTTGATAATGCATTACAATATCAATGAAAATGTCCTCTTGATAAATTTAGCTTATATAAGCGCAAATCATAAAAAAAATTTATATAAAATAATATCAATTAATTAAATATTAAATAAACAGTAGATTTTCTATTTTGTTTCTCCTTTTCTTCGTTTGTCTCATTCAAAAAGCGCTGTCTTATATTAGCAGCGCGTATTTAGTAGGTATTATTTGTTTCAATATGGGTATTGAAACAAATAATAGTGATCAAATCCATTAAAAATCTAAAATAAAAAAAAAATTTTTACAAAAAAAAAAACAACTTTAAGAAATAAAAAAAACACTAAAAAGTAGAAATAATAGCGTAGACTTGTATGCTTAAAAGACCATCAAATTATTTAGATAATAAAATGTACAATTATTGTTATTTTTGGAGTCGGTGTCAGCATTGACTAAGTGTCAATCAAGGTAAGATAAGCACTCGCGTCTGCTCGCCTGTGCACCGCGTGTAGTTATTTCAAATACATATTGTGTATGCTAATATTAAGATTACTATATCTTAATATATACAACCTTATACAAACCTACCTTGACTAACACCGACTCCAAAAATAACAATAATTGTATTGTTATTTTTGGTTATTTTTTTTATTTTTTTGAAGTTGGTTTTTTTTTTTGCTAAAAATTTGGTTTTTGTTTATTTTTTTTTTTGTTATTTTTAAGATTCTTACCTGGCACTATAAATTTATTAAAATAAAACATTTTTAAATTGTTTTTTTGAGTTAAATCTAACAAGCACTTGTTTTAAATTTTAAGTAATTGTTAAAAAAAATCTTACAGGTGCTTTTTTAAATTTAGCGTCAAAGCTTGCTATGAATGTTTAACTTTAAACTGTGAACGTACTTTTATCATCGAAGCAAAGTGACAATTATTAATTTGACATCTGAATCTAACCTCACTTTATATTTCATAAATCGATAGTTCAACACGTTAGTGAAATTGAATTAAAAGCACTTGTCGTGGTATAACAAAACAAGGTATATAACGCTTATGTCCATTGACTTCAAAGTATTTGCAGACTTATAAAATTAAAAATAAAACGCAAATTGGAAAAAACATCTTAAAAAATCAGTTGAACATGTTTTAAACATTCAGAGCAATTTGTTTTGTAGAAATATGTATTCATGTGTCATTCTGGCATGTTCTATCTTTAGTTTACGTATTTTTATAAATCTATTTATAATCTCTTCTTTGATTTGGTAGAAGTAGCCTCCTATTGTAATTTAGTTTTCCGGAAATCGTCTTGGAAACAACATTTTCTTGCTTATTTATGCGCAGGAAAATTGAGTTTTCCGGACTAGTACTGTAAAACTTTTACAAGACGCAAAATAAAAAAGATACTCTAGTAACTATAGTTGCCAACGAAATTGACAACCTTGACTTTTGTGGAATTTGTCAAAAAAAATTCTAAAATTTGTAAATTTCGTCTTTTTTTAGAATTTCCGGAAAAATTTAATACAAAACACGTCAGTAAAATCTCTTACTTGACTCGGAGCTTTAAAATACTCGGCACAAAGTGCCTCGTATTTCAATTTAGCTCCTCTTCAGTAATGTGAAATTTTCCTGATTTTTATGTAAATAACTATTAATATTATTTAGTAATGATTTATTCTTGTTTTAGTTTTTTTATACTCGTCTAGCAATTGTTTCTTCTCATTTTTTACATTTTGTGCTCATAATTATGTTTTTTAATTTCTGTAGATTTGATGGCAAGCATTCTGTATAAAAACTTTGTCGTGTCGGTGAAAAAACTGTTGATTTAAATTTCTATTTTGCTTATGCATATTTATTAGAATTTTCAACTCACAAAAAGTGTAGAAATTTTTAATTAAACGTCTATACGTATTTGTTTTATTTTATGTATGATCAAGTAAGTATAAGAACTTTTAACAGAAGAATTTAATTTTAGTTATTTTTTATTAGATCAAGTATGCTTAGAAATTACTACCATACCATTGACCGCAAGACTCTGTTTCTAAGAGTAAAAAATGAAAAATGATTGTTTATTTACTAAATAAAAATTGACACAATTCTAAAGAAATAAATTTAACAAAAATGTTAAATTGAAAAATTAACCTAAAAACTCAAAAATATAAAATAAAAACTTTTTAGCAAAAACATAAACCTCTGATAGAAAAACATATCTAAAAAGCAAAAAATTAAACAAAAAGTTTTACACTAATCCAGATGGTTAAATTTGTATTTTAATTTTTATAAGTGTTTTAATTTTATGTATTATATATTTCTTATTCTTTTTAAAGTTTTATACTTTTTAGTTTTAAGAGCTTCTTACACTTTTGTTGTTATCTCAACTTTTGTGTTTGTTTATTCAAACATAAAGCAGACTTTGATGTTATTTGTGTTTTAAATTAAAATTAATTGTGTTTGCTTTTTAAAATTACAGCAAAAAAAAAGAAACCAACGATACTCTTTATATACTCTGATAATATTTTAAACTTCTTCCAATCAAGTTAATAATTTATAAAAAATATAGATAAAAAATTGAACATTTTGTGGACTGTAAATTGTTTTTATTTGTCAACAAAGGCTTAACAGAAACTGGAATTCCACCAAATAGCACATTTGTTTCGTAATAAATCACAAAGATTTTAATATTTTAAAAGGATCTGTGTCTTGTGGAATTAAAATAAATTTATATTATGATTTATGATAGACTCAATATTAAAATTAATGAATTTTCACATTATCATTAATACTTATTATAATGCATTATTTTTCAATTAATTTAATGCATTTTCTTCCACTTAAAATCAAGATAGATAAACTTTAAAAGAAAAGTCCTTGACCAGACGGTTCCTAATACTAATCGCCTTAAAACAAAGTATTCAAACAGAAATAAAAATCCTTTAATATTATGATAAACGATAAAAGGTAGACGGTAGTAATCCCTTTAGAAATTTTGATGTGTCTTCGGAGACATAGATCAGAATCTGAAAGACCCCAAAAGCTACTTTATTATAAGCCGATTATGGCGAATGAACGTTACACAATCTGGAGATATGTTTGTTATTTACTGCACAAAACTTGTTGTTTTTTAAGCTTTTCCAACAAATTATAACATTTTGTTGTAGTAAATAGTATATTAAAATACAAGTTGCAGAAGGCTTATATTCAAGCACGAATTTGAAATTTCGAAACGAGCTCTGAGGGACAAATGAGTGATGAGGAAACTTCTACAACTATTTTTTTTCTATTTTTTAAGTTTTATTACCATTAAATGAAAATTTTAAATTTGGGGATTTTTGCAAATTAACTGTAGGCGGCTATGGAAAAAATTTCTTTGAAACGTCAAATTTTATTTTTTTGTTGAAAATGAAAGATAAAGAAAACTTATCACCAACGCCGGCAACGGCCTTCTATAGAGATGCACATTTTGCGACATGGTTAAATTAAGTTAGTCATAAGTCGAATTTCGGCTTCTGGCATGTCCAATTATATCGGCCATGAATCGAATTCGCCAGGTAACTTCAACATAAATATACTTTAAAATTACCAGTTATATTGAAATTAGAAATATTTAGCATTTAATAAAAACTGTTTAAGCATTTTGTATATGTGCTTCATGTTTAAAAAACAACTTAATATGTAAACAAATTTTCAGTTACAATACGTATGCTATTGTTTTTTATAAACAATAATGACATTATAGTGACAATAAATAAACACTTCAAAACCTCAATGATGTATGTTAATGAATGCAAATATCCTAAATT
The DNA here is from genome assembly GCA_947359425.1 of Lagria hirta. Lineage (NCBI taxonomy): Eukaryota > Metazoa > Arthropoda > Insecta > Coleoptera > Tenebrionidae > Lagria > Lagria hirta. Next base: position 11,068,481 of record OX375804.1, on the reverse strand, counting down.
GTTTATCCAGCATCTTTAATCAAATAGTACATCATTTAGCGTGAGATAATTTTCTTAAATTGTAAATATAACAATAAATCATTGAAACAATAAAGCTATTTAAATAAATTTAAGCTTAAACTAAGTTCATTTAAAATACATAAATTATGTCTCACTTTAAAAGAAAAATAACAAATTTGTTCTTTATTTAAACAATAACCAATATTAAACTGCATCCAATTATACAAAATAATCGCAAGATATTCTTACAAAAATTGATAAATGTTTTACAATTTTTGATCTAAAAAAAAATAAATTTTATACTAAAATATTGTTTATATATCAACATAATACTAGAAATATAATTTTACTAAAAAATATGTTGCTTGGACTGTAACAAATTTGGTAAGTTTTGTCCAGTTTGTCAGTGATTGTATGAACGATCGTTTACAAGTTGATGCTGTATTTACAGATTTATCAAGAGCATTTTATTAAATTCTTTTGACAGATCTGTCTAAAGCGAACCTGAGTTGCAGATTTGTCAAGTTTTATCAATTTTTTCATGTTAATTGTGCTGGTTTTACATCACGTGAAATTGCTATTTCAGCAGGGGTTTCACAAGGATCTATTACAGGACCGCTGTTATTTTATACCTTTATCTATATATATAAAAAAAAGTCGTGTTTGTTACAACACTTATAACTCGAGAACGGCTAGACCGATTGCCATGGTTTTTGATTTGTTGGATTTGTTTCCGTCCCGAATAGCAGAATGCATCTTAAAAACAATGAAAACTCAATATGTGTAATGAATACTTAATTATTTCAATAGATGCTGATTTGTTTATCACATGTCAAACATTTGTTGTCCAATCCTGTCAAATAGTGTAACAGCTATTTTTTTTTTGGAGCTTATGGCCTGGTTGCTGAGACCTTTAAGTCACAACTTTATTTTTTTCTGAAGACATCATGTGTGCGTTCAGAAATTTATTTTTTGTAAAATGTCTACAAAGTTCAGGTACTGTTATATTTGTTTTTAATTCCCGAAAATAATACCTAAGATTTATTCTACAGTAAAAACATAAAATCATCGGAAAGGAACGGAATTTAGGGAATAAAAAATCAGTTGGTAAAGGATATAAGATTAAGGAAAAAAAATCTACAGGTTAAAAAAAGTGTAAATGTCTTTTTATAGGTTGTCTATGATTTTTCTTACCCTTTGAGCTATTGTCTATGTCTTGAAAGTTCAGGCACTGTTATTATATTTGGTGGTTTTATGCGAGGGCACATTTTAATAACAATGCCGCGTTCTAGAAGATCTAATCTTTCCCAGCGAAGCCGTAATGCAATTAGGTAACGGAATATCGCGAGTCAATTATTTGCAAGAAATTGCACGCGTCGATACTTAAAGGAAAATTTAAAGATGAGGAAGTTCTTATTCCAAGGATTCCGATGATCCCAACGGATATGCTCTTTGAGTTTAATTCCCGATTCGTCTTGCCTTCGCCATGACGATCAACACATCACAGGGCCAATCCTTGACTATTTGCGGCCTCAATCTAGAAAATGCATGTTTTTCTCATGGTCAATTGTACGTGGCATGCTCACGTGTCGGCAAACCATCCGCTTTATTTGTTCTTGCGCCTGACCAAAAAACAAAGAATGTCGTTTACTACAAAGTGCTTGAATAAAAATCTTATTAATGAATTAATCCGAGTTTTATTTTTTTTTTCCCAATCTGCACAACATAGCTTTCAATAATTTTTTTCTGACATGAGTTTGAAGTACTTAATTATTATTTTTATATTTTTTTTTATTTTTATTCTCATTCTGTATGTATGTTTTCATCATCATTCATCATAATAAAATACTTTTTTGTTTCTATCTATATAAATATATTATTTTGTATCATTGTTTTACGTTTATCAAAGTCTAAATTAGTTCAGCTAAAAAGTAACACGACATTGACTGTTAGGCGGTACGAAACTCGCCGGGTCAGCTAGTATTTTTATATTTTTATTTATATATTTTTATATGCGAATAATTTGAATATTTATTCGAAAATTGTCAATGCTGTTGAGGCAAACTACCATGAATAAAGTGGTAAATTTTGTGCAACTGTAAAAGTCTGAAATCAAATAAAGACAAGTGTTGTATTAGGACTTTTTCTAGAAAAATTAGTTCTATGTATCATCATTATATAATAGATAATTCTACGTTACATAGATGCAAAAAGTTTGTTAATCTAGGAATTATGTAAGAGAGATTTTTTTTTACCTACCCTATATTGAAAATATCAGAGTAAAACTGAGTTTTATTACTAGAAATTCTCGAAATTTTGCAAATTTTGATACACAGAAGTTACTATACAGTGCATTTGTTAAATCTCGGTTGGAATATGGTATGTTTGCTACTGTGACGATATTGAAAATGTCTAAAGACGTTTTCTAAAGTATATCTGTTTTAAAGCTGATTTTTATCTAGAAATTGGTCATCTACAAAATGAAATGTTACGCCGATTGTCTATGAATAATCTGTTAAAACGTTGTGTTTGCCATTCAATTATATTTCGACACAGAATCATTATTAATAAATAATGCCCTTAGTTTTTGAAAAAAATTCAATTTTATGTCTCTAGATTACAACGTGATATATAATTGTAACGAACAGAAATCAATTGACATTTTTTATGGTTCAGTTCAAAATATTAAATACAAGTGTCTTCAATAGATCAAAAATTTCTAACTAATTTTACCTATCTTCTAATTAGACTTTGTATGTTGGATACTAGAACAATAATAATAATAAAAAGAAAAATAATAATCATAATAGTAATTAATAATAATAATAATAATGATGATAAATCCAGCAAAATTGTTGTGTCTTCGGGAAAGAGGGTTTAACATAATAAAATATCCTAATATTGATATTTTTATTCAAAATTTATGTGATCGCAAACGGGCTTTTGTTAAAAATAGATACAGTTCACAAAATGTGATGAATTCACTAAAATTAGAATTTGACAAGCCTGACGGATTAGAAACCAATAATTCGAACATTGACGGAAATGAAATTACAACAAATAATTCAGAGGATTTGTCGGAAAGTGTTGATGGGGTTCTTCTATTTTGGAAGATGTTAGCATTATCAGTTCCAAATGCTAAAGAATTTAAAATAATTGACAGGTTTTTATATCATCTAAATCTTAAAATTCAACTAGAAAATGAATTTATCGCAGCTTTACCATTTTTATGGCATGCCATATTTACCTAAAAACTACACCAGAAAATTTAATGCATTAATTTCGATTTTATTCCAAATCGAACATTATTCCAAAATATTTAAATAAACTCAAATTTGTCTTTTATGGAATTAAATGAAATTTTATATTGCAGTTGCATCGTTACAATTAGAAGCAATGTTTTCAAAGAGTTTCATTTCAGATCTGTATCTGAAAATACAATTCCAAAGTGGAAAATTAGATTAAATACGAAAATTAATCTAATTAGAAAAGATTTAGGCCAAATTACTCAATATTTACGAGGAACACGTTCAAATTATTTATAAATAAATAGTTTATTCATCAACGTACATATCAGGAATACAATTTTTTCCTTTAGGCTGTGGTTACAAAAACTATGCTTGTATTCAAAATGTCTTAAAGTTTATAAAAAAGCATTTTTAGGAAAATTTAAAAATAAATAATTTAAAGACAATAAAAAACAATTTTATTAAAGTTTGGTAAATACTCTATAATAATAATGGTCTATCAAATATAGTAGATTTACAAAAATTTTGGAGTGGGTTATAGTCTAATAATTTTAATTATGATTTTGATAATTCAACAAAATATATTCAATCTTTTTCAAATAATATTAGATTTATGAAAAATCATTAGAAGTAAGGAACAAAAATTTGTCAAATACAATTAATTGGAAGTCACGTGAAAAAGACAAAATTCACAATTTCTGATTTGAAAAATTTACTAATTTCCACAAATCTTTTTTAAATCATTTTATCAAATTTATAAAAAATTCCAAAAATTTTCCAAAAATTCTGGCTGAAGGTATCACCTATTTGAAGCCCAAGGAAAATGACTCCAAAAATCCGTCAATTTTTAAGCCTATAACGTGTTTGCCAACAATAAATAAACTGTTTACACCATGCTTCAAAGATTTAATTTATAACCATTGCATAAATAATAATATTATAAATATTGAGCAGAAAGGTTGCATGAGTGGTTCTTTTGGTTGTAAAGAACAATTAATTATTGATTCAGTAGTGATGGAGCAAGCTTGATTAAATGAATGTAACATCTACACTGCTTTCATTAATTATAAAAAAGCGTATGATTCCGGTCCTCATTGTTGGTTAATAGAAATTTTACAATTTAAATTTAATTTTATTATCAAAATATATAATGCAATTTTGGCAAACTTTACTTTATCTTTCAATTGGAAATAAATCAGTAAAAACTGCATTATTACCAATTTAACGCGGAATTTTTCAAGGTGATTTATTAAGTTTTTTATGGTTTTGTTAATCCATTGTCAAATCTCTTTAATAATTCAGGCTGTGGTTATAAACTGATAACAAACCATATTAATTTTTTAACTATTAGTCATCTTATGTATATGAATGACATAAAAATATATGCAAGCAGTCAATAGTATATTACACTACAAGGGACAAAAGTTGAATTTTCGGCCCTGCGCTCCATAATGCCCGAGGTGAAGCCGAGGGCATCATGGCGCGCAGGACCGAGATTTCAACTTCTGTCCCGCGTCGTGTATACGATTTTTCTTCATACCTCGGTCGAAAGTACGTACTTTTATTTTTAATTTTATTTTTTTAACTTTAAATGCTGATAGTTTTTGATGCCTGCTGCGACATTTGCGGCACGAGCGAAGCGAGTGTTGCTGGTCATATAACATAGTTACGAGTATAAATAAACACGATGAATTCTTTCTTCCCGCTATTATAGGGAAGAAAGAATTTCATCTTACAGGGTCTAAAAGTTAAACTTTCGTCTCTGTTATTAGGGACGAAAGTACGTACTTTCGACCGAGGTATGAAGAAAAATCAATTATTCAATTTATTAAAAATTACTGAGTTGTTTTCAAATAGTATTGGTATGAATTTTTGTGTCAACAAATGTAAACTTCAAGGCACAAATAAAGATACAAATCAAATTTTATCTTATACAACTAAGAACAATAAAATTATTAACAGTGTAAATAAAAGAGAACTGTACAAATCTAGGTTATAATCAAAATTCAAAAATTTCTAGTAAAAAAATAAAAAATATTATTAACAAAATGTTTATTATTTTTAAAAACCTAATTAAATATGTAGTAAAAATTTGATACAAGCAATAAATTCTTATGTTTTTCCTCTATTAACTTATTCCTTTAATGTAATTAAAGAGACCGTAATAGATATTATAATAATATTAATAATTAAAATTAAACATTATTTACTAAATTTGATAAGCATTATCCAGAACCTTCAATTAAATAATTTTTAATTACTAGAGAAATCGGAGGCAGAGGAATTTTGAACATATCAGTATTATTAAATAACCAAATTTCTAAGATGCAAAATTACTTTCAAAATTATAAAACGGATAATAAATTAGTAAAATTTATTGTGAAGACATTTACAGGTCTTACACCATTAAAAAGTAAAATTATCACAAATAAATTAGATAAACAATATAATAGTTTGTTATTAAATATTAAACAAAAGACATTACACAGTAGATGTTTTAAAGAAATTGATTTAGATGAGATAGATAAGGAGCTGTCATTTTTATGGATCAAGAAAAGACAACTTTTTTCAGAGACTGAAGGTTTTGTTTTTGAATTCAAGATAGGGTAACTAACACTAAAAATTATCGTAAATTTATAATTAAGAAACAATTAATGAATGACGTTTGTAGAATGTGTTTTAATTCGTCGGATTAACAATTGAACACATTTTATGTTCTTGTTCAGTGCTAGTTAATAAACAATATAAAAAAAACAAAACACTGTTGCAAAAATAGTTTATTCAAATTTGGTTTTTAAGTGTGGTTTGGTCAAAAATGTAAAGCCGTATTATAATTATAATTCAAAAAAATTCTTGAAAAATAATAATTACAAATTATTTTGGGATCAAACTTTGATAACTGTTTCAAAAATTGAAGCCAAATATTGTTATAGTATTTTAAAAAACCAAAACTGCATATTTAATAGATATTGCTGTATCAAATTCTTGTAATATTATTAATACCTTTAAAACAAAAATGGCTAAATATTCGCTGCTTTCGAGGGCCATTAGGGATCTTTGGAATTTAAAAATGCTAAAAATTTTACTATTAGTTATTTCAAATATGAGTGCTGTACCCATATTATTAAGTAAAAATCTCAAAATTTTAGATTTGGATTTAAAAATTCTCACGGAAATACAAAAAGCAGCATTATTATGTTCATGTCATATTGTTTGAATGCTTTTAAATGTTAAATCTTACAATTCAAACAATATGATCGCAGATAACGCGTAGGGAGATAGTAATTTAGCTTGATTTTTCAAAAAACAAACTTGTATAGTCTATTTAGTTTAAAACACAATTTGTTTCAATTCGTAAATTAAATTTTAAACTAATTGAAAATTAAATGCTTGAATGTACAGTGTGGGTGAGTTATAACGCATTATTTTCGATGTTTAACATCCTGGACATGCATTTCGCATGCATCAAAGAATGAATCCATCGTACAATGCTATCACACCACTTTTTAGTGAGCTATATTATCGCTCAAGATTAATATTAATATTAATTATGTGTAATATTGTGTAATTTCAATGCTGAATAAATAGTATGAATTATTCGAAATTCAATAATTAATATTAATTAAATGCTTGTTTTTTAACAATTTTTATATTATTTGATAAATAATATTGTCATTATCATTACGTGTCGAAGACCGTAATAATTTTTGAATCCAGCAAAATAGCTGTGCCTTTGGGACAGGGAGGGTTAAACATAAAAATAATGTGCTAGTTACCATACATTATAAAAGAAAAGCATAACGCGTTTGCAAAAATAATTCATTCAAATATAGCTTTTAAGTTGGTTTGGTAAACTGTCCTATAATTATAATCTAGATATTTATAACAATTGAGTTATAAAATGCACATAAGCCCAAATTTGTCACTTTAAATTTATTTAAATCTAAATCTGTTACGACTTACTGATGAGTTTCAATAAAAACAAAACATATCCAAGCTTACAGATATAAATTGAATAAATTTGCATTGATCGTCTTTATTTTAAAACTCAGCCAAACTCGTAATTTTTTGTTATTTAGTTATGTTAGTGCATAATAATTAATTCTGTTGCCACATAAAAAATTATTTAATTTTTGTTTCTCTTATATTATGACCATTTTTTATTTGGTAAAACATAAAATACTCTATACACTGACAATTTTTTATAAAAAAAACCAACTTTAGAGAAAGTTTTCACTTAAAATCTAAATTATTCTCATTAGAAAAAATCAAAGCTTAGTTTTACAGGCGCCAAATTTCCGAGTCGGAATTAGGGGCTCTTCCGGTGTCTTGTGGTGACCGGCGACACTGTCCAGTCGTCAATTAGCACGGTCCACAACTTTTTGAATCTTATCGAAGATTAATGACAGCTGGACATTTCACTAAACAGCATTTTCCCTTTAAAATAAGAACTTATGCTTGTTTGCTGATGACTGTAAAAATTCTGATAATTGCATAGAAGACAACTTCAAAATTATTTTCATTTATGTTTGGTTGAAATGAGAGGAAGGCTTTAACCGTTTCTTTTTGTGCACATTGCATTAAGATTCTCTATTGTTCCCAAAGCAAATATTTTGACAAATCTTAACAAACAGCTTCCTTTATAGCATAAAATCGGATTCCGTCTCATTTTCTATCTAAAGGTATCATGCAGAAGTCTTAGAGACCAAACAAAAAACTATTCAGTGCAGATTTAGAAATTTATCGGCCACACAATACGTTGCTTGTCCCATCACATTATTTATCTCCCTTAAAGCGGAAGAGGGTATCTCACGCATTTTAACCAGCTTAATTGAAAAACTGCAATTGCACGCTGCATCAATATTTAAAAATGCAATCATCTTATCAGTCATTTCTCTCATTTTTCCCATAAAAAGGGTGAATGAATGTCCACATATTATGAGTATGTATAATAAGGCCTTTCTTCGTGATCTCTCCATGATTTATAAAGTGAATAGCTGGATGAAATCTCCAGACGTTTCGCTAAGCGCTCCTTTCAAATAGACCGAGGTATCAAAGCCGAGCTATTATTTCTATCAGACCGTTTCTAAGAGGTTTAAAAGATGCTGCTGCTATTCTTTGAATTTTTTTACGGGCCTCACTGGATGAGACTTGATGAAAGGATTCAGAGACATAAAAGGACTTTTTACCTCGTCCAGATAACATATGTTCCTCTGAAACGAACTTTTTTTCACGACTTTTTTTTTCAGCTTTTAATCTTCGCTTTTGGATTTACTAACTAATCATTTTTATGGTTGAGTAGGTACTTTATGTTTTGTTTTTATTGTGGCACAGAATGCTCAAAGCAGCAAATTGTTTTTTTAAAATGCTGATGTTTTGTAAGGTGATTAAATTCTTTGTATTTTGTTCTTTTACTTCTATCAATTTCAATTCAATGTTTAATTATTTAATTGATGGACTGGTTTACAATCTTTGGCACAATAAAGCTTTGCCATTTACCAAAAAGCTTATTTAGTCGATCTCGAGAGCTCTTTCGACCACCAAGTGGTCATCATAAGGAGATGAATAAAACTGAATTACTCTTGATGATGACCAGTTGGCGGTCGAAAGAGCACTCGACATTGATTAAAAACACTTTTTGGCAAGTGGTAAAACTTATACTATTTAAATTAAAAAGTTAAAAAAGTATATACATATCTAGATAAAAATAAACCTAGATATACGCTTCTTAAAAATAAACTAAGTAATTATATTGTACATACAATTTTGAAAATATTTAACTCGTCTCTGGTGGCCAAAGATTAAAAGTCACTATAATTTTTAAAAAATTGTAATTTTCAGTCGATTTCTAATGTACGTCATTATTGTATAATCTTACATTTTTATTATTAAACTAGCTGACCCGGCGAACTTCGTACCGCCTAACAGTCAATGAATGTCGTGTTACTTTTTAGCTGAACTAATTTAGGCTTTGATGAACGTAAAACAATGATACAAAATAATATATTTATATGGATAAAAACAAAAAAATATTTTATTATGATGAATGATGATGAAAACATACATACAGAACGAGAATAAAAATTAAAAAAAATATAAAATAATAATTAAGTACTTCAAACTCATGTCAGAAAACAATGATTGAAAACTATGTTGTGCAGATTGGGAAAAAAAAATAAAACTCGGATTAATTCATTAATAGGATTTTCATTCAAGCACTTTGTGGTAAACAACATTCTTTGTTTTTTTGGTCAGGCGCAAGAACAAATAAAGCGGATGGTTTGCCGACACGTGAGCATGCCACGTACAATTGACCATGAGAAAAACATGCATTATCTAGATTGAGGCCACAAATAGTCAAGGATTGGCCCTGTGATTTGTTGATCGTCATGGCGAAGGCAAGACGAATCTGGAAATGAATTCATTCGTTTAAACTCAAAGGGCATATCCGTTGGGATCATCGGAATCCTTGAAATAAGAACTTCCTCATCTTTAAATTTTCCTTTAAGTATCGACGCGAGCAATTTCTCGCAGATAATTAACTCGCGATATTCCGTTGCCTAATTGCATTACGGCTTCGCTGGGAAAGATTAGATCTTCTAGAACGCGGCATTGTTATTAAAATGTGCACTCGCATAAAACCACCAATAATAATAACAGCGCCTAAACTTTCAAAACATAGACAATAGCTCAAAGAGTATATAACCACTACGTATGAATAGGTTATCAAGAAAAATCATAGACAACCTATGAAAAGACATTTACACTTTTGTTAACCTGTAGATTTTTTTTCCTTAATCTTATAACCTTTACCAACTGATTTTTTATTCCCTAAATTCCGTTCCTTTCCGATGCCTTTTATGTTTTTACTGTAGAATAAATCTTAGGTATTATTTTCGGGAATTAAAAACAAATATAACAGTACCTGAACTTTGTAGACATTTTACAAAAAATAAATTTCTGAACGCACACATGATGTCTTCAGAAAAAAATAAAGTTGTGGCTTAAAGGTCTCAGCAACCAGGCCATAAGCTCCAAAAAAAAAAAAGTTGTTGACAGGATTGGACAACAAATGTTTGACATGTAATAAACAAATCAGCATCTATTGAAATGATTAAGTATTCATTACACATATCGAGTTTTCATTGTTTTTAAGATGGATTCTGCTATTCGGGACGGAAACAAATCCAACAAATCAAAAACCATGGCAATCGGTCCAGCCGTTCTCGAGTTATAAGTGTTGTAGCAAACACGACTTTCTTTTATATATATAGATTCACACTAATTGACAGCACTTTTACAATAAAACATTATATTTTATAACTTGCAACATTTTTTTAAATTTTTAATTTATTTATAATAATATTTTTGTGCTGACCGATTATAATTAAAAGTTGCTTTAGCGTTCAGTTTTGACTACAATTAATCGTTGATGTACGTCGTTAATGCACGATTTTACATTAATGCACGCAAATTAACAGCATAGCAAATTGTTGATTTTAATTGGCAATTTTGATTGTTTTTAGAAACAACTATGTTTAGAGGCATAAATAACAATTCTATAACACATTGAGAATTTAGTAGTATAACTTTTGTTTTCAATTTAAAGAGTTTTCTGTTAATAAAAAAAAATTAATAAACTTTTTATGTTATTAAATATTTGATTATCTCCACAATCAAAAACTCTAGCTCTCTACTTGAGCATTAAACAACATAAATCATTTATAGCAACTCTGTATTCTAGTTCTATTAATTTTAAAAAAAATTTTTGAAATATATTTTCTTAATTTTTCACAAATTTTTATAACAAATTATTAATAAGTGTCAAAAATATATGTCAAAAAAAAATAATAAGAAAAACTTCAAAACTAATATATTTAAATCTTGGTCAAATTTGAATGGGACCAATTGGAAAGTACCATCTTCCAAATGAAAAACGTATCATCCAAATCTGTTTTCTCAGGAAAAAGATATGAGATAACACACATAAAAAAAATACAGTCAAATTGATAACCTTTTCTTTTTTTTTAAGTTAATCTTTAAGATGTAGATATAATAATGTAGATTTAATAAAAGTTTTTTATTGAATTCTTTTAAAAAAAGGATTCAATATCTGAATTATTTTTTCTTTAGCCAAATTTTGTCTCTAGTAGCTTCCTTGTGTTGTCCTAATTTTGATTCAAAACTGAACCACAATACATAAAACAACTTTATTTTCTCTTTTTTAATATATTGTTAAAATTCATGCTAATGCTGCTAACAAGAAAAGCAATTTTTGTCGTTAAAACTGTGAAGGCACGAGTTGTTGGTCGCTTTAATCGTCTAACGGTAAATCGTTTTCCAGTAAAAAGAGCTCCTCTAGTGATAATTGAATCGCTTCATCAATTCCTAATAGTATACCCAAAAAAAAAAGTTTCACTTTTTGTCGAAAGCCTTATTGTGTTTAAAAATCACCGGCCGTACCAGTTTTTATAAAAAACAGCAAACAGACCCAATAAAGTTTAACGTTTAATTTTGTTTTAGGAACACCTTCTAAAGTTGTTGACATCATCGTTATTAATCAAGGCATGGCCAGCTGAATATGTTTTTTGCGGTCTTCATCAGATAAGCTCGTCTACAATAAACGCATTTCTTATTCACTAACTAATAGAATTTATTCTTAATGAATTGGATGTATGTAGTACAAAACAAGCGTCCAGTCACGGTTTTATTAAAGGCTTAGAGACTAGAAAATATCTAATTAAGAATATTATTCAAAATTCTGGGTATTTTGGGCCTTTAAGTGTATACATCAAAACGCTTTAATCGATTATATCTACAGAGTGGCCCAGAATTACAAAAAAAATTTGAATCTTTTATAGTCTACTATCTGACCGGCGAACTTCGTAACGCCTTAGCGTAAATTTTATGCACTACCTTATTTTGTATAGCTGACCTATCTTATGTATGCGTACCTATTCAATTTGAACTGGAATCTATAATATCCTTCATATAAAAATGAATACCTATTTCCCTGGTCTCGTCATACCTGAGAAGGACTTTACTAATTTTATTAAATAAAAAACAAAATATATATTTTTATAATAGTGTTTATTTCGTAGGGTTTAATAATTTCACTTATATTTTTACAAATCGCTATTGAACAACTGAACATTTTGAAGTAAACACTGAGCTCAATATCACGTGCGCTCTAGAAAGCAACTAATAGCCTCTATACTCTTCACTGCTTCTCTCTAATCTTGTGCTTTTTGATAAACTATATTTTTAGTTTTATGTTCTGACGCGTAAATAAATAATGTTGATGGTTTTCCGACACGGGAACAGGCGACATATAATTGGCCATGTGAAAAACATGAATTTTCTAATGCCACATACACTTAGCGACTGCCCTTGCAATTTATTTATTGACATTGCAAATGCAAGCCGCACTGGAAACTGTAAACGTTTAAAACTGAATGGCATATCGTTCGGTATCGTAGGGATGCGTGAGATTAAAACATCTTCGCCTTCGTACTTCCCTTTCAAAATGTTTGAAAGGGAAGTTAAATTGAATGACGTTGACATTTGTTAGCGAGGTTATGTCTGTGGTGTCATATCTCACCACAGAGTTTTTTGTTTTAAATGGAATGACGTTGACATTCGTAACGCGCTTTTTTTAAAATATGCAAAATTAAATTCAGCTAAATCGGTCCAACCGTTCAGGCGTGATGCCGTGACCAAGGGAAATAGGGATTCATTTTTATATATATAGATTACTTCCGCGGATCTTTCTTATGGGGTAGAAATAAAAAGTTAGTCTACACAAATCATTGAATGGGAATAATCTGAAACCTATCGCGATTTGAAAAATGACGTAGAGTGCATGAAAACAATGTATTTGTCTAGAAATAGTTATTACAAGTCAGATGTTTTACATATAAATCAATTTAGTTGCATTTGAACTACTCGATTGTGAATGGAAAATTAAAGAAGGTAGAACGTAGGCATAAGTGCGCCTAGAAGTAGGTATGTTTTTGATCTGTGGTAGATTAAATAAGTGTTTTTTCAAATGACCGTTCTGTCACGGCTCATCTTTAATTGAAGATCTTCAAGTGTTTTTGAGTGAGTCTGTAGGAAAGTGTCTCAATCTCTTATCAAAAATAATTATGTTGTCAACTTCCAAAACTATGTTTTTATACGTTTCTTGATAAAAGTCTTGAACGATGCATTACTACTACAAGTTTATAAGACATTCTGTATAAATCCTTTCTTTTTAATCTACGATACTACCTACACAACAAGAAAACAATCTAAATCTAATTAGGATGTTTGTTACCCGTGAATAGGGTTCCAAAAAAGGAAAAGTATCTACACACGACAGATCAAATTCAGATAAAATCTAAATATCCCTAAATACAACTAAGGTGCTTTTCAGACAAATACCCAATCGAAGCCACTAAAGCCGTCTTTATCTGCCACTTGAACAGAAAAGACGACTTCTTCGTCGGCAAAGAGATTGAAGGTACAGATATCGTCTGGGTTGTCCAGTGAATTATTGGGTGTAAGGTGTACACGAAAATGTGGACAGAAGATTGGTATTTTGATAAAAAAAAAAAGCTTTAATGGTACTAAAACACAAGCATAAACAGCGGGATAGTTTACTTAAGTGATTTGAATTTTTTTTTTGAAGATAATTAATACTGATTGCTGTCAATCGCTGCTGACCTTAGCTTTCAGTGACCTCCAATTTACTCATCCTGTTAAAAGTTAATCGATTACGTTCTCTTTCACCAGTGATTAATGCTCTTTCGTAACAGGTGTTGAATGAGCAAATGGTATACAGATTGTTCCATGCAATTTGTACCAAAAAAGTGTAAGTTAACCTTTAAAGATACAACATTTGAACATTTATACAGAGTAGCTCAAAATTACCAAAAAGATTTGAGTTTTTTATAACTTTTCAGATTTATTTTCTTTTATGATAATGTTTTTTGCTTCATTTACTTTGAACTCAGTTTCTTGATGTGTTCTTTTGTCTCTTTTTTTTACCTCAGAGTCTTCCAGCTGTCTTTCAGTATGTCACACCATTTACCTTCTCTTATTTTGTCTTCAAACTTTACTGTTCTTATTTTTTTTCTTATTCACTATATATCTTCGGGTCTCTCTGCTTAATCCTAACATCCATCTTTGCACTCTTTCTATCTCTACTAATTTTTTCTATCCCGAAATTTCCGCACCATACAACATTATACTTTTTATCAGACTTTCAAACATTCATTCTTATTTCATACTTTCTACTATTTCTCACACCTTGGTTCCTCTTTTTCACTAGTACCCTCACTTCCACTTTACATCTGTTTCTTTCTTTCAAACATATATTTTTAATACTTTCATTTTTTAATCTGCTCTATTTCTTTGCCTCCCTCTATTTTTAACCTGCTTTTCCTTACTCTTCTGTTTTACATTAATTTACCTGAAATTATTTTTATTCATGTTCTTTTCTGCGTTTTTTGTCATTTTTTTTACCTCTCTTTCTTCTCGCGTTACCATCACTTACTATGTCATCTGCATAAGCCAGCATCCACATTTTCTTTCTAGCCACTATCATTCCTCTCTTTTGTTTTTTTGCTAGCACTTCTTTCATAATATAAGTAGTAGTGGACTGAAAAAATAAGCTCCTTTTTGTTTAAAACAAGTTGTTTTTTTTTTCATTCTTACTTATAATTTTACTTCACATGTGATTCTATAAATGTCAATACTATTTTTTTAATTATTCCCTATTCTTTATTTAATCTCATAGATTATTTTTATCTATCCTGTAGATAGAAATGGCCGCTTTTAAATCCATGAACATTTCATATACTCTCCCCCTTTCCTTCTCTAACTCATTCTATTGCACATTGTTTATTGGCTCTTTTGTCTCTCTAAGCCTAGCTTGCCAATTTGGTAATCCTCCTACAATTATCTACAATTTTTAAATTTTTTTGAAACACACATTGCATTTATTTTGTACATTGTATTAAAAAGACCTACCTAATCCCGGGTAGTTACTTTCGTTACCTTTTACCTTTTTTTCTTTTTTTTGTAAATTGGTATTAGTATTTTTTCTTTATACACTTTGTTCAACAGTTTTCTCAGTCTTTCTCTAACTCTCTCATTCTTATACATGTATGCCTCATTCGGTAATCAATTTTTTTCTTTATTGTTTTATTAGTATTTTTTTACTTTCTCTTGTTATTTCTTATTTTTTTTTTCTATTTTTATTTTCTTGGATGTTTTCCTTCTAATAGTTTTTTAAAACAGTTTAGCCATTTGTTTATTTTAATTTTGTTTGTTATTTTTCTTTTATTTTTTTTTTTTCATTTATATGTCTCTACATTTTTTCTTTTTCTTTTTGATCTGCGCATGTTTTCCTGTATTTTTTCTTTATTTTTATTGTAATTATTTTGTTTTACTCGTTTCTCTCCCTTCTCTCAATGCATTTTGATTTTTTTTTGTTTTTTGCGTTTTCTATTCTACTCTTTATTGTCTCTTTTTTTAATTTTCAATCTTTTTTTTTAACCCACGCTTTCTTTAATAACTTTTTAGGTAACACATAATTATTGTTTTTTCCGGAAATCGTCTTGGAAACAACATTTTCCTGCTTATTTACGCGCTGGAAAATTGAGTTTTCCGAACTAGGACTGTAAAAACTTTACAAGACGCAAAATAAAAAAGATACTCGAGTAACTATAGTTGCCAACAAAATTGACAAACTTGATTTTGGTGGAATTTGTAAAAAAAATTCTAAAATTTGTAAATTTCGTCTTTTTTACGATTTCCGGAAAAATTTAATACAAAACACGCCAGTAAAATCTCTTACTTGACTCGGAGCTTTAAAATACTCTGCACAAAGTGCCTCGTATTTCAATTTAGCTCCTTTTCAGTAATGTGAAATTTTCCTGACTTTTATGTAAATAACTATTTCTTTAAATGCGGTATATTAGTAAAGAATATTTTTATTTTAAAAGTAATATCTGGGAAGTGGTGGCTAGTGGTGCTCTTTCCAAAACATTTGTCATAAAAAAGTCATAATGGGCGCTGTGGCTCCATCGTGTTAGAAACATGATGGTTTCTACAAAATTTTACATTGTTTTCTCCTGGTTAGTGTTCCTCCCATCTTATCAGAATAATTTGACAACATAAATTAGATAGTTATTATATACAACGATTTAGCTACTTGCTTTGATAACAAATAGTTTCAAATTTTGTAATTTTTTTTATCTAAATTTTTTTGTTCTTGCTTTCTGACGATGCTTTCTTTTTTTTACAAACATTTTATAATTTTGTTTTATTATTGTAGTGATTGCAACAATTACAATTTTTATTGTTTGTCATCTCAATTATACCTTTAGGTTTTTTTGGCACTTCCAATCAACATATTTAAACAGTCAAACGAGCATAAAATGGTCAGTTATATCAAACAAATAACAAAATAAATATCAGCCACTTTTATATCCATTTGACTATAACTTTGTAAACATTTTTAAAATCCTGCTCGTTTTCAGCTTTAGATTTCTTGATTTTGAATCAAATTGGAAAATTGATAGTTATTTATTTATTATACTAGGCGATATAATTATTCTTTATCATTTAAAGTATTTTTTAGCGTCGAGACGCTAAAAAACATTCGACAAGAACTGCTATTCCGTCGCTAATTACGCTTGACTGACGTCTCGTCGCTAATTAGGCACACTTGAGAAGATAATGAGATTTTATCTCAGTGTAATGCTACATTTTTTTCATAGTAGGACTTGAAAGAAAAATAAAATTTTTGACACAAAAATTGCAACTGGGTTTTCCGTCACTTTAATCACTAATTTTTTATTTTGGTTTTTGCGCTTTCTGTACAAAATATATAGAGAAAAATTATCAGAAAAAGAAAGAAAGCTGCCATCAGATGTAGAAGATGCAGTGTTAGAAGCAGAAAGTACATTATTGCCCAAAAAATACAGGGTGAGATATGAAAAAAAATACCAGTTTTTTAAAAAATAGATCAAGAATACCAATAGTGTGGATGTGTGAAAAAGGTTTGTTGAAAAGTACAAAACCAAGCAGACTAGGTCGTTTTGTACTACTGACAAAAAATGTGGAGTAAGTTTTTTGGAAATTGTGAGAAAGTACATCGTCTTGCAACCTAAAAACGTATCTCACAATAAGTTTGTGTCAACTTCTGACAGAGAAACTGCACTCCTCAACCTGTGGGGATTAAGACCATCCAAAAAGATTACGGATTTCTTAAAACCACCAAATTCAGAAATGTACACGGAGCATTGTTTCCGTCGATCTTCAGTTACCCTGTTGACAAACTCTAATGTAGATCTGATAACAGTGCAACTCTTGGGTGGGTGGGAGTTGTCTAAAACTTTGTATCTACCCTCACTGTTACAATGTTACTTTATCCACCCTTGAAGTTAAGTTCTATTTTATCTACTTAAACGAGTTAATAATTTAACATCTGCTATATAAAAAAAACTTTTTTTTAAAATATGCTTTTTTAGTCTCTATTATTAAAAAACCCATGAATAAATATTAAACTGAACAAATCTTGTACCATTAAGCGCTTTTTTTTTAATTACTAATTAATTAGTTGTAAAGTCGGTACAAGGCTTTTTCTGCTAGAATTCCATCCTATGTTTAATTACATGCGGTACTTTTGGGACACTGTGTATATAGAATTTCAGATCAGAACACTCTGTGATTTGAACAAATTATGAAAAAAATGTGAAATTCAAATCACTTGTTTAGTCTGGCTTTATGAATTGCTATTAATTTATTTATTTATTTATAAACAGTCTCAATTTTTTTAATATAATGAATAGATTGTATCTGATTGTTGCATAATAAATTTCTGTTTATAGTAGAAAGATCCTACTATCCTCACTGTTTCAATATGTTTTTCTGTAAATATTTACAGTTTTGCATGGTGTTTATTACACATATATGCAACATGTGGCGATAAGGATACATTGCAATGTCAACCAAACCACCAACACATAAATATTTAACTATCTTCAAAGAATGTCAATGATTTAATAACCCCGATTGCTAATTGTTTTGCTGTTTATTTATAAATAATGTATTGAAATACCATAGGATGTGGTGTGATATCCAATGTCTTTTATCTGCATAATATTGTATTATTGCATTCAAAATAAAGCTAAAAATCCTTGGGACTCCAAACAAGGCTATAAATTTTTCTTATTTACACTTAATTAGTTAAAAAAAAAATTAAACAGATTTTTGGTTTTATGCAGAGTTTCAAATGCAAATTTTCAACACCCTTATTAGTCGGTCAAACTGAATGTAGGCGTTGGCTATATTGCACCACAATCTGATAAAATCAAAGCCAAATTACAGTTGAAATCCATAATATTATTAGCAATTACTTTGGCAGCACTTTTTGATGTCTGGTTGCAGAACAATCTTTGACAAACTTTTGCAAAAAAAAAACCCTATCAATAATATTTTTCATTAGCTTTCTAACTGTTGATCACATTTTTGGGTTTGTTTTTTTAATAACTTTTTATTATAATTTTTTCTTTTTGGAAAAGGCATTAAAGGGTAATAAGCAAGGGGATGAAGAGAGAGAGTGGACGTATGTAAACAGTAGAGGGAAATCAGTGATAGACTATGGAATAACGAATGAGGAAACGTGGAGGAACGTAGAAGGCTTTAGAATAAGGGACAGAATAGAGTCAGACCACTTTCCAATAGAGATAAGCACAGAAGACAGAAAACACCAAAAACAAAAAAAAAAAAGTAAAATAAAGGCAGATCAGCGGAAGGTAATAATTAAAGTATGGGACGAGCAAGGCGTGGAATAATACAGAAGAAAGCTAGAACACGTCGGTTTTGAGGAGCAAGAAGTAGAGAAGATGGAAGTGGAACTAAAAAAAATTTAAGAAAAAGCAACAAAAAATTAAAACAACAAAAAGAAGAAACCAATGGTGGAATAAAGTATGCTACCAGCTAAAAAACAAGCCACAAAAGCGCTAAAAGAAACTGAAAAAACGCAAGTTAATAAAAGATCCAATAGACAGAAATAAAATATAGGAACATATACAGATAGGCAAGAAAGAAGATAGAATTAAAGAATCCCGGTACAACAGGAATTATGGGAAATGTATAACAGGAAATCCCGGTGTATCTGGAAAGAAAAAGTGCAAAAGAAAGAAAGATAATGGCAAGGTTTAGGTGCGGAAATGAAGAGAGCGAGAGAATAGATATTCGACGGAAAATGAAGAGAGACTATGTATAATGTGTTATAGAGTAATTGCAGAAAGAGAAAAATAGAGCGAAAAGAAAGAAAATAGTGAAAAAAAATAAAAGGGAGATAAAGTGAATGAAAGAGATATGGAAGAAAAGGGAAACAAAGACGGTAAGAAAACACAAAGAAAGAGCAGAAAGAATAGTATAGAAAAATTTGTATAATTGTGTTATATTGTAGAGATTTCATGCCTGTATAGGCAAAAATAAGCCTATTAACCGTTTTTAATAATTTTTTTAATTTCCCACATAAAATCAATTTTATTCATTTTCAATTATTTTGGAATTCAAAACAAAAATTTTATTCTAAAATGTATTATTTGGCAAAATTGAAAATGTTTGAAAGAAAACTATTTAGTAAACATTATCTGTCTATTATATAAAAATTTGTCAAAACTTTGTTGAAAAACTAAACATATTGATTAATAACTTTTATATTCTTTCTATCATTGTGATTAATAAAAAAAAAATAATTAAAGAAAAATAATACGATTTTTGGGCAATTAAAAATAATAGTAATCATGTATTTATTATTTATGCTCAATAATAATAATACCTGCTTGGCAGTAAATTTTATTGTTTATAATGAAAGAGACAGGGCAGCAAAGGTAAGAAAGATTTACAACCCAAAGTGTTTTATGCTTTGGTATATAAGTAGAACCAACCCGGTATGTGAGTACTATCCCAAATAGAGAACGATGGAAGTTTCAGGTGTCAAGCTTTCTGATGAGTTAGTGCAATAAAATTTACGGTTTATTGGTTAGTTTACTTAACCCTTAAATAATTTTTTTTTGTTTATTAAAATAAACAAAACAAAAAAATAGCGTTAACAAATTCAATAGAAATTCTAATGTTTTATTATCAAATTTAATCTTTAATGTTAGAGTTTAATCAACAATGATAATTGTATCTTTTATTTCTCTGTCCTGATGACGCCTCCACCGATGGAGTTCGAAACGTCGACAATTTTATTAAAGCTTTCGACACGGTCTTTTCCAGAAGATGTCTATATTTTGATAACTGTACCCTTAACAAACAAACAAAAATAAAAATGCATTACAGTGGTTATCTAGACCTAATATTAAAGCTTTTCAAACAGTTTTACAACTTGCCAAAAAGTTTGTTTAATCAATCTCAAAAGCTTTTTTAACCACCAAATGGTCATCTTTGAGAGATGAATAAACTTTCAATTAAGTCAAATAAACTTTAATAAAGAAAAAGCATTTATCAAAAAAGTTGCTAATATTAATGGAAATAAATACAATTATAAATATGTAAATATAAGTTTAAAAACAAAATGATCCAATGGGAAGATGACGTTTAAGCCAATCATTTTTGTTTTTTTGGTTTTAAGAATTATCCAATCAGCGTCTAATTTTGCAAAATTTGGATAATTTGAATGGTTTTCAATTATAAAAATAGTGATTATAAATAGTAAAATTTTTATATTTTTAAATTTTGCGGGAAATGCAAGGAAAATGCAGTCATCGCCATGTTTTTTAATGACTCAGCTTGTCATGTGATTGTTTTCAACCAATAGAATAGTTGTTTTTTATCGGACAAGGAAAATTGTTTCTCGATCAGGCAGAATTTTGGATTCATTTAGTCAATTTTTTGTTTTCTTTATTTACTCATAAAAGTAATCATTTCTCTTCAATTCAAATTTGTAAATTTAATTTTGCAAAAAAAAATGTTATTTTTAACTATTTTTATTACTATTGCGTCACAGAAAATGATCCAATGAGAAGATGACCTTTAAACCCATCATTTTTGTTTTTAAGAATATTCCAATCAGCGTCAAATTTTGCAAAATATAAATAATTTGCATGGTTTTTAATTATACATATAGCGATTATAAATAGAAGAATTTTTATATTTTTAAATTTTGCGAGAAATAAAAGGAAAATGAAGTCATCGTCATGTTTTTAATGACGCAGCTTGTCATGTGATTGTTTTCAACCAATAGAATAGTTGTTTTTTATCGGACAAGGAAAAATTGTTATCAGATCAGACAGAATTTCAGATTCATCTGCTCAATTTTTTATTTTTCCTCTTTACTCATCAAAGTAATCATTTCTGTTTGATTCAAATTTGTAAATTTAATTTTGCTGTCCTGATGACGCCTCTACCGATGGAGTGCGAAACGTCGACAATTTTATTACGGCTTTCGA
Organism: Lagria hirta; assembly: GCA_947359425.1. Lineage (NCBI taxonomy): Eukaryota > Metazoa > Arthropoda > Insecta > Coleoptera > Tenebrionidae > Lagria > Lagria hirta. Next base: position 11,046,775 of record OX375804.1, on the reverse strand, counting down.
CACGGTCTTTCCCAAAAAATATATTAAATTTCGATAATAGTATCGTTAAACAAACAAAAAATAAAATAAAAATGCATTACATTGGTTATCTGGACCTAATATTAAAGCGTTTCAGACAGTTTTACAACTTGCCAAAAAGTTTGTTTAATCAATCTCGAAAGCTCTTTTGACCACTAAATGACCATCATTAAGAGTTTAAACTTTAATAAAGAAAAAACATTTATCAAAAAAGTTGCTAATATTAATGGAAATAAATAAAATTATAAATAAACATAAGTTTAAAAACAAAAACTGCACGTTTTAAACAAATAAACAAGAAGTAAAATTTATTTCATTACTTTTTGAACCTAAGAGTAACGAACGAAATTGACATTGTATTTAAACATTTAGGATTCAAATTAAATAACATTTTAAAAGGTTCAAAAGACCAAACACTATTTCTAGAAAAAATGGGAATTTATTGCATATAATATAATAACTGTGACAAATGTTATATAGGGCAAATGCAAAGATCAGTTCAAACCAGATATAAAAAGCATTTAGCTCATTTAAAATACGGCAGATTAGACAAATTGAGTATACCAGAGCACGCTTTTAAAAACAATCATTAATTTAGTATTAACAATTTAAAATTTGTCAACAAATAAATAACTATAGACATATAAACGCCGCTAAAATCATTAATATTTATAAAAATAAAACAAATGCTTTTAACAAAGATAACGGTTCATTTTTCAGCTCTTTAGTAACAAATACTCACAAAACAAAAAATATCTAAAAAAAATTTCTAAACCAGGCAAATTCAGTTTTATTCATCTTCTGATGATGAAAGAAAAAAAGAAGAAAACATAACATAAATAAATAAATAAACATAAATAAATTTAGAAAACACTAGAAAAAAATATTAAAAAATAAAAACAATACAAAAAAAAAATTAGAAATGCAAAAAACACAACATATGTTGTCATAAATTGTTAATTGACACTAGAAGTATGAAAAGATAATGAGCAGTAAAAGTTATCAGTATAAATATTTAAATTTATTTATAACAAAACACTGCATGTACAAAACAATTAAAAAAAACTTATTTTTTAGTACGAGCACGAAACTGAAGTGTATCCCGAATACTAAATTTCCCCGCTAAATGACAAACAAAATTCTTTAAAAAAAAATTTTTTATTTCTTGCTTTGTAAAAAAAAATATAAATTTAGAAAAAAAAAATGAAAAAAATTAATAACTAGCTAGATAACTAAAAAAATATAAATAAAGAACAAGAAAAAAACAGCTGTGGGAAATAATATTCAAGTTACAAAAAAATAAAATTATATTGTCGTGCTTGACAATGCTGTGCAGAAATAGCATGTAGTAAAACAAAAGACAACTATTTGACTTTTTTGAAAAAAAATATGAGTCACAGCACCATTTTCTTGCACACAATGAAAATAAGCCAGCAAAGAATTTAATGTATGTACTGCAGGTGGCAAAGGGGTTCCGGTTTGGGGTTAACAGTTAACATAGTGTAGTTTATTCATTTGATAAAATTAATAAAGCAATTAATAACAAATTGCTTAAAACAAAATATTTCATAACTTTGAACAAGTGAAAAAGATAAAACCTGTAAAAAAGTGAGGCCAAGAAGACTATAACTGTCCCTAAGCCACCAGCAATAATTCATCCTTGGACCAAAATCTACAGCACTTTACCAGCAATATCTTTTTTTAAAGTGCTACTTTACACGAGATTTGCCACTGCGTAGACGATGTTGGACGCTCCCAGCTTCATCAAATAATTGCACAACGTATTGTCATAAGACCATAAGGTCTTCTCAATGAAATAAAACAATTTTTTCAGAGTTCACTTTTGTAGGCCTAATTACCGTTTATCAATCAATAAGGACGGTCTTGTTTTTCGGTTAATGTACCCATTTGGCTTAAGTCCGCCTCTATTAATGCATCATCTGTTTAAGTAATTTAGAAACAAAGAAGCTGTGTGTGTGCCTTTCATCTCTTTAACTCAATTATTGTAAACAGAAGGCTTATTATTACGCTCATAAAATTGTTACAATCAAAGCAAGCGCTATGAATAATTTTTTACTTCAAAAAAGAGATTGTTTTAATGTGTATGTGTGTGGGTGAGGTCTTTTTTATCTGCCAAAACAATCTTTAATTAATTAAAACAAAATGTGGATATGTCTTAATCTCGAGTACAAGTTACGAGACAACTTCTCTCATGTCATAAATATTCTCACCTGAGACTTTCATAATTATTACTGACAATTTTTTATAACTTTATAATCCAGCAAGATGAAATTCATGTTGAAATTTCTTTAATTTATTGGCATGGTTTTAAGTTTCACGAAATATACTCGCTGGTGATAAATTGTCACCAGCTTCAACTTCAACTCTTAACAAATATACATACTTTAAATATAAAAAATGTTAAACTTTTTAAATTTCTAAGAAATTGACGTAAAAATGTAACCAAAAATCCCAACCTACAATATGTTTAAATTAATTAGAAATGTCAATCAAGAGCAGAGTTGTGCTTATTGCTCATTTCTTGAAAAATATGGATTCAAATGCAAATAACAAAGACTTTTTAATTAAAAATTTTACTATTGTTTACAGACCGTCCGTACTATCACAATATAAAATGACAGTTTATATTGTAAAGCTTATTTATGTTTATAATAAACAATGACAGTAGACTGTGTTGAGATCGTAGGTTAAACATTAATTCTTACAAACATTGATAAACAGTTTAATTTGAGAAAAACGTACAAAGCCCTCGTAAAAACCTTTTTTTTTTTAAAAATTGCTATTGCAAGTTTAGTGAAAAAAAAATGTTGCAACTGGCTGAAGAGTTCCAATAAGAACTAAACATGTACAAGTCTACGCAAAATTCTTGACAATTTTGAAAGTAGTAATACAAACATAAATTTACAAATCTATTTTTTGCCCTCATCGCTCAAACATCAGTAGTTTCGGTTCGTTCCCAATGCATGTAAAGACAATTTTTCCACACCGCGGTGTTTTTTCCTTTGCAAGCGAAACTAGGGGAAATGACTTAGTCAAGTTTGTATTGAAATCCAGAGACGTCACGTCAAACTGTCAATTGTCACACAACCATTCTATAAAATGGCTGTTTCTGATCACATACGTAAATAATCAACACAAAAGATTTATTGCCAAATAAGTAAGAAAACGATTGATAATAGTAAGTAATTGATTAAGAACACAACGTTCCAAAAAGTTTATAAAATTTCGAAATATCTACGTTATTCTTTACCATTAAGCAAAGTTTAAGCATAGAGTATACAGACCAAAGGGATTTCTTGCTTTGATGTTGAAAATATGCCAATAAGCAATTCTCGGTGAAATTTTTGATTTTTCCTTTTTTGCACCAATCTAAAAATTTGTTGTATGGTTAAAAGCCGCTCGTACCTTAAGCGGCTTTTCTCAGGAAGCAAATTTGATACTGCTCTATTTGCAGATTCTCTAATTTCAGGTGGAGTTAAAATTTCTCTATCGGAGTCGCTCATATTTACAAATTTGAAACGAAAATTCGCAGAAAAAAATGGCGGAATAAATTTTTAAAACGATGCTCTTTTATTTCAATAAAACCATAGCAACAAAACAATAAAACTATTTCAAATTTAAAAAATTAGATAATCGGCGTGGGCAACGCTACCAACCAAAAAACAAGTAAAAAACTAAATCATTTATTATTAAAAAATTAGTTATTTATTATTAAAAAATTAGTTATTCGTTGCAAAAAAAATTGTACCTAACTTTTTCGGAAAGAAATTTCCCTCATTTGCAAACAAATTGCTCATGTGGGAAATTTCACTTTCTGAATTCGTTAGGTAAAATAACTATAAACAAACTGAGCAAGAATAACATTGATTTCCAAATTTAGACACTTAGAAACAAAGGAAACAAGAACCTGGCATTAGCTTTTTTTGTTAAAGTCACTAGATTAACACACTACGTGTTCAGAGAGAAATCAAACCAAAAACAGAAGTAAAATAAAATAAAACATAGCTAGATTTTCCAGTGATAGCCCAGTGGTCAAAATTCGATCATAATTAATTTAAGAGCTATACTTTTATAATCACAAATATTGCCAAAACTACACTGTTGATTTCTTTATTTTTCTTCAAACAAATTAGATAAAATTTGAATAAAAAAAACAAAATGATTAAAATAAAGAATACCTTTTATATTTTCTTATTGAAACAAAAAACTATGCAATAAAGAAAATGGTGTCTATTATACCTGACATATGATACAAATGTGTTTGTAAACGATGTTTTTTGTGAAAACTTTTTTATCGTTGGCTAAATGCATTTGATCGTTAAATTCGGAAATATAAAATCTCAAAAGAATGTTTAATTTTGAGACTTATTTATTGTTATCGCAAATGCAAGTATTGTCGAACATAAAAAAAATATTAGCATTCTACCCTCTTTCTCTATATAAACGTGTAGGAAACTTCATACTCCTCCGTCAACAAAATTTTAAGTTTTTGCTTTGCGTTTTAATATAATGATAATAAAGAAAACAAAAAAAAATAAACAAAAGAAAATAATAAAAAAGAAAACAAAAGCAAAGGTAAATGAAAAACACAAATACAATAATTTATAAACAGTGGTTTTTATTTGAAAGTTTAAATATTATTTTCAATTTATTAAAAATTGTTACAATTGGTAAAAATATAGCGCAGCATATACAAAGAAAATGTACAAATAGACTTTAAAAAAGTATTATTTAAAAAATTTAAAACATTTTATCTGCAATAAAAATAATACAAATTAAAAATTTGGAAAAACCAACTGCAATATGATTATTATTTTATTTATTTATTAATTGATTCAAATTCTTTAATTATATTAAAATATTGTTTTAATATTTCACAATTTTTTATAATTAGTTGAAGTGTCAAAAATATATATCAAAAAAGGCATTGATTAATAAGAATAACTCAAAAACTACTGGTCAGATGTTGATGAAATAAAACCAAATGGAAAGCACCAGCTTCTAAATAAAAATCAAATTCCTTCTCCTTTTTTGAAGTCGGTTAATATATAACAAATAAAGAACTTTATCTTAAAAAGTATTATAAAAACATGAAAAGCTAAAAATTAAAGTTATTATAAAAATATTAAAAAATAGAAAAATACCAGCAAAAAATTATTTTCATTCAAAATTTTATATCCGGTGGAGCATCGTATGGCATTTTTGCAACAAACCATATTTTTAATTATTACAGAAACATGAATCTTGTATTTACTATTCTACAGTGAAAGTACTACAACATGCTATATTATTTTTATTTTTGCAAATAACCGCTTAAAACAGCGCGAGAACGCTAAAATCAAAAAAATAAACATATAAATATTTTTTATTATCGAATCTATAAATTTAAAATGTCACAGAATATTTTCGTGCTCCACCCGCCAAATGTACGCTTTTTCTGACCTGACCTGATATGATGACCTCGGCTTCGCCTCGGCCATTATATCACATACGCCAGAAAATCCAACTTTCTGGCCTTAGAACGTAATATACTATTCCGATATTGAAAATGCTGAGAGATTCATTGATTTCAAATTAATTGACAATAATATTCTTGGAAAAAATTGAGTAATTTATTTCGACAGCTTTTGATAGGTCATGAACTTGGTTGAGAATATTACAAATTTATTCAGTTATTAATTGAATTTAAATGCTAACTTTGGTGCAATCCAAATCTACAATGTAATAAAAATAAAATTGTAAAGAACATATTTAAAACGCTATCAAAGTCAAAACATTAGCTGTCAAGGTGACATATATACGCATAACCCTAATTTTTTTGACGTTGAAACACTGCTGCCATTTTGGCAAACCAAATTCTCTAAAGCTACTGATCTCTTTGTCTCACTGACTGTATTTTCCATCTTTTGTTAACGGCGGATGTGTCATTTCCTAATGGCGCTACCGGAACCCGTAGTGTGGTAATCAAGTAACCTTATCTTTTGCATGGCCAGAATCATTTTAAGGAAAAACACTTCTGGAAAAAGCTTCAAAATAAAGAAAGAGACGGAAAGATCAAAATATTGACTGAATCTTCCTGGCTTAAATCTTTTCTTGGAAAATTCCATCAGACAGAGTAAAAACTCTGCTTAACCCTTCCTAAAAATAGATTTTGCATCCTCACAGGGTTTTTTACTGGTTACTGCCGCTTAGGAAAGCACCTGGTAAAACTCAGCCTCTTCAAATTTTCCATAGAAGAGAAGGAAACTCTAGAACACCTGGTAAGAGAATGCGTCGCCATTACAGGGCAGGAATACAACATATCGGATAGATAAAGTCATCTCACCTGGTAGAATTTATTATAACTTTGAGCTTATAAAATATGATACATCTTAAACAGCTCAAGAGAGGAAACCACGATAGACTAATAGGTCGCAGTGCGTATAACATCCTATTACTAATCTAATCTAATCTACAAACAGGTCTTACTTTACATATGCTACATAGAAAGTTGTAGAAAATTATAAACATTTCTGCCATAACTTAATTTTATTTGAAATCATCTTATCCGATTATCATCCACCAAATTGCTTTAAGCTTTTTGTATCGCCGCCGTTCTCAATCTGCTTAGTATCTGCACTTCTACGGAAGCTATGCCTTGTAAATTTGCTTGCGTCAAGTAGTTTTAGGTATTCAGCAATCATTTGGGGCATTTTTCTTAAAGCGTTTTACCCTACTGACTGAAAAAAGCACTTGCCAAAAGACAACAACAGCGACAAATTTTCACCAATAAAACTAATCCCTCAACTGTCACATTCTGAATTTGTAAGTCGTGCAGTTCCTCACGTCGACATGGTTCAGACATGCCAGAAGCTGTAAGCACTGCAAAAAAACAATACAAAAATTGAACAAATATTAATTAGATCTGCTATACCTAACTAACAAATAAGTCAGGTGCTTTTAATATAATAATTTAATATGATATACTACATAGTTAGTTTTTATAAACTCAGTAAGCAAACGAAATTTTAACATATCAACTCCTTTCTTATCCAGGACCATCTTTTTCAGCTTAGAATAGATGCACCAAAAAGATGAAGGCTTGTAAATCTTTGACTATACAAAATCGAATTGTCAATAATAGAATGGGTTTGCTTGTATCTTACCATTTAAGATAAGTAAGCGATAGTCACTTTTTCATAGCAGATGCAGATATTTTTCTTATACCGCTAATTCCTTCAATTTTACCGAAGACAACTTTTGCTGGGAAGCTTTAAATTTGTCAAAAACGTCTTTTTCCACTTTTATTCAATGAAATTGTTTAGAAACAACAACACGTATGCCTATAGCAACAATACTAGTAATAGGTATATTTTTTGCCTATACAGGCCTAAAATCTGCATTATTACACAAAATATAATTTTACAAAATTTTCTATCTTATCCTGTTTTTCCTTTGTGTTCTCTTCCCTCTGTTTTTGTTCCCTTTTCTCTCATACCTTTTTCATCCACTTTATCTCCTTTCCATTTTCTTTCAGTATTTCCTCTCTATATCTCTCTCATCTCACTGCATTCATTCCACATGTGCTCATAACACCTCATAACACCTCCTACACAGTCTCTCTTCATTTTCCGCCCAATACCTATTCTCTCTCTTCCCATTTTCGCACCTAAATCTCGCTATTATCTTTCTTTCTTTCGCACTTTCTCTTCCTAGGTACACCGGAATTTCCTCTGTTATACATTTCTCATAATTCCTGTTGTATCTGGATTCTCTAATTCTTTCTCTTTTTTCTTGTTTATCTACATTCTTTTTTCTGTAACACGTCTCTCCGTCCATCTATTTGCCTTCTGTTCTTAATCTTTCCACTTCTTTACTGGTATATCTATTTTTTCTGTAATATTTCTTCCTTTGATTTATCTCTGTATTCATTCTCTTTTCTTTCCAACATTCATTCAATATTTCACATTCTTTTCTTCCCTTCATTCTATCTTCAAATTTAGGGGCTCTTTTCCCTGCTTTCACTCTCAGCTTGTTTTTCTTACATTCTTCTCTTATTATATATCCAGGAGTTTCTCTGTTCACTCCTAGCACCCATCTCAAACACTATTTTGGACCCTATCTATTTCTTCCTGTTTTTTCCACCCCCAGAATTCTGCTTCATACATCAATTCGCTCTCTACCAAGCTCTCAAACATCATCATTGTCGTCGTAAAATCCCCTCCTTACTTTCTCTCTTCTATTTCTCATACACACCTCATTATCTTGTTTACCTTTGTTGCCATCTCTCTAACATGCGTTTTGTCAGTTGCTCTTTCATTAAATGTATACTCCTTTTCTACCTTCCTCTTCTTTTTGTTGAACACTATCATCTTTGTTTTATTTAAATTCACTTCTAGCTTTATCTTCCTCACATACTTTCCTAGGTTATTTATCATTTCTTTGATTTTTCTTTTATTCTTTGCTACCATTACCACATCATCCGCAAACGCCAGGCTTCATTACTTTTTCTCAACCTACCACACATTCTCCTTCTTGCGCCTTTTTAAACATTTCCTCCATGACAGCTATGTAAATTGTAAATAGTAAGAGGCTGAGCAGACACCCCTGTCTTACCCCTTTTGTTGCTACAAACCATTCACTCTCTTTTTCTCCAGATCATAGCTTGCTTTTGATTTTTACGTATATCTCTTCTACCTTTCTAACCAGTCATTTTTTTTACATTTTTTTTTATCCACCTTATCAAACGCAGCTTTAAAATTCATAAATAGTGCATACAGCTTTAATTCCATTTTTTTCATCTCGTTCTTAGGTAGATGATCTCTAGGATGAATACATTATCCATAGTTCCCATCCATTCTCTGAGTCTGGTATTGCACCCTTTTCCTCCAACTCTTTTCTCACCCTCTTATTCACAATTGACGCATACAATTTGTAGCCTGTGCTAAGCAGAGAAATCTTTTTCCTCTCCACACTCTGCTCATTAGTTCTACCACTTTCATTCTGTATTTCATCCGCCTTCGGTGCCTTCGTCTTCCTCAGCTTTTTTGACTGTCTTTCTACCTCATCCAGCTTAATTTCTGTTCCTAATGGAGCTGCCTGGTTTGTTTCTTTTGCTGGTTCTTCTATCTCTACTTCTCTTTTTCTTTCTAGCAGTTTTTTAAAAAACTTCTCCCATTCCTTTATTGTTATCTCTTTGCTCGCCGCTTCTTTTCTTGTCCTCTCCCTGTTTATGTACTTCCACACCTTTGTCTTTGTTTTAATAGTTTTTATTTCTTTATTTTTCTGTATTTTTTTTCTACACATATTTTTCTATATTTTCGTTTTGCTTCTAAGACGACGCTTCTATAGCAACAATACATAGCACACTAAAACTTTGCGCTCAAACACTGATAATAAAATCTTTGTGCCCAAAAAGTTGTGTTACTTTTTTTGGGTAGCAAAATAATATAAAAGGTTGTACTGCCAGCTTAATCAGGATTACGGCCCTCTAAAAAGTAAAAACTTTCCTTCGTCAGGTTTTAAAAAATCTCTCGTGTCACAATCTAATAGGTTATGCTCTTAATATATCAATAGCTATGATAACATTGTAATTGAGCAAACAATTGATAAAAAAAAAGCATAATTTAACCAAATGGAATTTTATAGCTTTTGCATCTTTTATATTAAAATGGAAGAAAGACTAATAAAGTTTGAGAGCTGGATTTTTTTTCTAAACATCGCATACTTCCTTCTAGTCAATTCAGATTCTCAAACAAAAAAAAACACAAATGATGCGATATATTCAATATACAGCAACATCTAGAGCAATCTTACTAATCTTTTGCATGTAGCAAGAGTATTCTGCGACATATCTAAAGCTTTTGATTGTGTAAGTCATGACATACTTTTGAACAAATTGAATTTTTTTGGTACTTATGAGGTTTCGCTTAAATGGTTTGAATCTTACCTGTCACAAAAACCTCAAATAGTAAAAGCAAATAAATCTTATTCAAACTGTAGAGTATCTCAAGGCTCTGTTTTGGGACCAATACTATGTCTTCGTTTTAATAATGGCCTCACTAAGTGGCCGAATCTGGCAATTTGCTGATGACACTAATATTACTTAAAGTGCTTAAAGACCTGTTTATAAAAAACCTTGATCTTAATACTGCCAAATTATCTTATTTTGCTCTATTTGAATCCTATTTTTGCTACAGGCTACCTTTTTGAGAAAATTGTATTCAGAAAAATGTTGGAATTATCTTTAAATCACAGAAAAGACCAATCAGATACTTGTGCGAACTGAAACAAGAAACCCATTGCAAGTCCTATTTTAAAAAACACAAAATAGGTACTCTGGCGTCACTTTTTATTCTAGAAACTACATTTCTGATTCGGAAACATATGACTCAATACTTAAATTTGAATATCTATTTGCAAATACTTAAAAATCTCAGTGTTTTATAAAACTATCAAAATCTACAACCATTTACCAAATTGTTTAAAGACGACATCGACTGCCACTAAGTTTAAATACATGGAAAAACAATTTTTGTTGGTCAGACGTTATTGCACTATTGACAAATTTAAAAAAGACATTATTAATCTAATTATTATCATAAATATGAATAACTATACATTTAGCTCTCTGAGCGTGACTTTTTTGCCCTATAAATATTTATGTTTTACTTGGTCTTGCTTTATGCGTTTTATTGGTTTATTTTGTTTTATTTATATATTTGTATTTTTTAAATTATTTATTTATAATGACAATAAAGCATCTATCTATAATTATTACAAATGTGTCAAAATTGTGACGAGTTGTCTCTTACATAAATGCAATAACATGCGTTATTTGATTATTCTACAGAATGGTTTGTTTAAGTTTGCCGAGTTCACATGTGTTGAAATAAATAAATTTAACATGTTAGAAGAGGATCTGGAGGAGACGAGCCTTTGGATTTTAGCACAAAAGCCTTTAGAACGAGCCACTTGTTTGTCCCTTATCCTTCAGACACGGCCATCCCACATCCGGCCTAATTCAAACAAATCTGATGGTACAAAACAACGTTTTTTTCTCTCGTCGCTGCCACTATTTAATTAGTTCTTCTTTTAATCGCTCATAAAGCTTGTGTAAATCAAAGTGGTTTATGTTTACAAAAGACTCATTTCAGTATTGTTTGATGTAATTACTGAGGCTGTTGAACTGGCGCCCTATCACAGATTTCTATGACAGAAGGGTGCTTCTTAGATCTACGGATCAAAAGGTTAATTAAGTAATTAAACCAAAAATTTCTGATAGTAATTATCTTTATTTTGAATTTAAAAGGGTTTCGAAATTTTTTGATAAAATTATTTCATAAGCGGTCGTTGTCTTAGAAACAATTGGTATGCGGTAAGGTGAAGGTTGAAGGACACATTTAAAGCTTTTTTAGATTTTAGGTGAAAGAGAAAGGATATTACTAACCAGTTTGGTATCATATCTTCTTCCATTATAAACCTGTTGTAACTATTTGACTGTTCTTATCTCAAAACAAATTTCCTCTCATCTCATACTGCCAAGTTATCTTGTAGGCAGCCGTTTGATCTAAAAAAACTAATACAGAGACACTTTTGTTTTTTAATTGCGGCTAATTTATATAAATAACATCTGAGCTCATTATTTAATAAGATATACTAAAGATCATTATAATCAATTAATAAGATTATCAACGCCAAAAAAAATTTTTAATTTATGGGAAATACTTTTGAATATTAGTGTTATTTCTGTGTTTTGGTATAATTTTTGTTAGATTTAATTTAAAATGTCGTATTAAGTAGAGAAGAATTTTGCCGTTTAAGGCTTTCAATGATTATCTGGTCACAACTAATAAACATTAGTGTGACAATAGAGTGTTTTTTTTGCAAAAAACCGCAAATTTTCTATTAGAAGACCTACTAAACAAATTTTGAAATATGATTTTATAAGCTTATCATATTTTGAAATTATAGTTGGCTTGGATGGGATTCGAACTCACGCGCCTAATTCGGCCAGGCTCTGAACGCACTATTGTCAGCCACCTAGCAACCGATCAAAACAAATCAAATCATGTCACATTGGTATCGCCTAAGAAGCTATATTTAAAATTGTTTTGCTTCTATTCAAGCCACCTGTTTGTCTTTTCAAACTTAAAAAGTTAGACGATTTACCTATTAATTACTTCGCAGGGTGTTATTATTAACAAAACGGTTGTCCAGTCCGGCTCATTGTTGTAGAATGGTTGAATCAGCAATTTGGACAGAATTGGATAGGCCAAAATGGCTCCGTGTTATGGCCACCAATAAGCCCTGATTTGTCTATAGTTGGTTTTTATTTTTGGGACCGTTTGAAAAAAAAAGTTTATGCAAATAATCTTCCTCCAAACGTAGGCAATTAAAAAAAAAGATTAGAGACGCCTTTAACTCTCAAAAAAATTTGAAGCAGTTATAAAAAATTCCGTCGAAAATGGTTGAGCAGAATAGTGATTGATTATAAATTAAAGTTTAGTTACAAAAGTTGTGTTAACAATTACCATTACAACGCAAATAAAAAAAAAGATGGCCGTTTCTGCACATTTTTACTTTTATCAAGAATACATTTTTGGTGTAAAATTTAAAGTTTTGCTTTTTTAAAACTCAATCCGTGAACATACTGTATATTGAGGTTGTCATTAAGTCAGAATCTAATATGTATATTTTATTAAAATCGAGAAATTTTTAAATATTATTTTTATTTTTGTTAGAAAAAGCAAAAAATTTACTATATTATTTATTTATCACTAAAATGTAAATAATCTAGCCGGCTTAAACAATTAAAATAAATTAATAACTGACTTTAAAACATTCTTCCTAAACAACGTGTAAAAATTGCATAAAAGAAAAAAAATCAGATTATTATATAAAATTATCGTTATTAAAATATTCACAACACATAAATATAATTTTCTTAAGCGGTGTCAGCCAAAAACAAAATTGCAATCTATAGATCAAATCTAACATTTACATAATAATTTATACAACAAAATACAGTTCATTCAAGCAAACATGAGCTCTGGAATGCAAATAAATAGTATATCCAACATGCCTATCTTCTGCTGCATTTTTGCTCTATCACTTATCTGTCTATATATTCTACATCTATCATTGTGGTATGTATATTAGACTGGTTCTATAGTATTTTAGATGTCACCAAAAAGAAAATTATTAAGCTCTTAATACCGTGAGATCCAAAAGTTTTTGTATCAGGTAGAGCATGATATAGAGAACGTATGTCTAATAAATGACAGTTCTTACTGATGACAGAAAATAAATTACAAAAAGTAGTATTTTAAAGATTAAAATCGTTTTAATTGTAAAAAATAATCTTAACATGTAAACAAAACATTTTTTTAATAAAATGTTACTACCGTAACTGTATTCGGTTGGAAAATAGAGAATAGACATACTCCATTCCTGCATGTATTGCGAATTTGTAGACAGCTTATCCCGAACAGACTATAATTTATGGTTATAACTAGCTGACCCGGCGAACTTCGTACCGCCTTAGCGTAAATTTGATGCACTACTTTATTTTGTATAGCTGACCTATCTTATGTATGCGTACCTATTCAATTTGAACTGGAATCTATAATATCCTCCATATCAAAATGAATACTTATTTCCCTGGTCTCGTCATACCTGAGAAGGACTCTACTAATTTTATTAAATAAAAAACAAAATATATATTTTCATAATAGTGTTTATTCCGTAAGGTTCAATAATTTCACTTATATTTTTACAAATCGCTATTGAACAACTGGGCATTTTGAAGTAAACACTGAGCTCAATATCACGCGCGCTCTAGAAAGTAACTAATAGCCTCTATACCCTTCACTTCTTCTCTCTATTCTAATGCTTTTTGATAAACTATATTTTTAGTTTTATGTTCTGGCGCGTAAATAAATAATGTTGATGGTTTTCCGACACGGGAACAGGCGACATATAATTGGCCATGTGAAAAACATGGATTTTCTAGGTTGATGCCACATACACTTAGCGACTACCCTTGCGATTTATTTATTGACATTGCAAATGCAAGCCGCACTGGAAACTGTAAACGTTTAAAACTGAATGGCATATCGTTTGGTATCATAGGGATGCGTGGGATTAAAACATCTTCGCCTTCGTACTTCCCTTTCAAAATGTTTGAAAGGGAAGTTAAATTGAATGACGTTGACATTTGTTAGCGAGGTTATGTCTGTGGTGTCATAGATCACCACAGAGTTATTTGTTTTAAATTGAATGACGTTGACATTCGTAACGCGCTTTTTTTAAAATATGCAAAATTAAATGTATATTTTTCAATCTTTTTGAGAGATTTTCTTAATATTTTTTTTCGTAAGAACCTTGTACAGAGTATTTAAACACTACAAAAAAAAAATCAGCCAAATCAGTCAAGCCGTTTTCATGCTATGTCGTGACAACGGAAAACGGGTTTCATTTTTATATGTATAGATTATTTATTCATAGAGGCACCATCTCATCAATTTTAAATATTGGTCAACAAATGGTTGATTATGTCGCAGACTAAAAAATTAGTAACAAATTGATTTCTAAAGAACACAGAGAGTGTCGGCATAAAAACTTTCCAAAAACTGAAGATCAAAATCTAGAATGATGAAAGTGGTAAAAAAACTAATAGAACAACACATTACTTACAATCAATGTTTTGTTTCAAATTGTACCATGTCCTAAATAAGTGCTAAGATGTACCAGATCCAAAAGTCTTTTTTTGTATTATAAAAGCAAATATGATATTTTACAAAAAAACACTTAGTCAATAATGCTTGTTTAAAGAAAAAGTGGAAATTAATCAATTTTTTTGGTCTTTAGTAACTAAAGAGGTCTCCTTACCTCTTAAATAAACCTGATTTGTTGTCATATAAATATTAGTTATATTAATTAACTAAAATTAAATAAATAAGATATATATATATTATTAATTAATTTAAAAAAAAAATTTATAAGATTAATTAAAAATGCCTCTTTTCAACGTCGATAATTCTAACAAGTACACTTTGGAAATAAACCTAATTTGTTGTCATATACATATTAGTTATATTAATTAAATAAAATTAAATTAATAAAGATATATTTATATATATATATTATTAATTAATTTAATAAAAAAAAATTATAAAATTAATTAAAAATGCTTCCTTCCAACGTCGATAATTCTAACAAGTACACTTTGGAAATAAACCTAATTTGTTGTCATATAAATATTAGTTATATCAGTTAAACTAAATTATAAATTAACATAGATATATATAAATATATCTATGATAATATATATCATAGAGAATATATAATAATCCGAAAGCTCGATTATTAATAAAAGAGTAGACATAACTAGTTCTTAATCTGTAAACCAAAAGACCGCATCCCTGAAAAAATTCCTCCACATTCTATATATATATATATATATATTATCAATTAATTTAATAAAAAAATTTATAAAATAATTAAAAATGACTTTTTTCAACGTCCATAATTCTAACAAGTACATTTTAGAAATAAACCTGATTTGTTCTCATATAAATATTAGTTATATTAATTAAATAAAATTAAATTAATATAGATATATATATTATTAATTAATTTAATAAAAAAATTTATAAAATTAATTTAAAATGACTTTTTTCAACGGCCATAATTCTAACAAGTACACTTTGGAAATAAACCTGATTTGTTGTCATATAAATATAAGTTATATTAACTAAATAAAATTAAATTAATATTGATATATATATTATTAATTAATTTAATAAAAAAAATTATAAAATTAATTGAAAATTCCTTTTTTCAATGTCCATAATTCTGACAAGTACACTTTGGAAATTAACCTGATTTGTTGTCATATAAATATAAGTTATATTAACTAAATAAAATTAAATTAACATAGATATTTATATTATTAATTAATTTAATAAAAAAAAATTATAAAATTAATTAAAAATGCTTCTTTTCAACGTCCATCATTCTAACAAGTACACTTTGAAAATAAACCTAATTTGTTGTCATATAAATATTAGTTATATTAAATAAATTAAATTGAATTAAATTAAATTAATATAGATATATATATATATATTATTAATTAATTTAATAAAAAAAATTATAAAATAATTAAAAATGACTTTTTTCAACGACCATAATTCTAACAAGTACATTTTGGAAATAAACCTGATTTGTTGTAATGTAAATATTAGTTATATTAATTAAATAAAATTAAATTAATATAGATATATATATATATATTATTAATTAATTTAATAAATTTATAAAATTAATTAAAAGTGCTTCTTTTCAACGTCCATAATTCTAACAAGTACATTTTGGAAATAAACCTGATTTGCTGTAATGTAAATATTAGTTATATTAATTAAATAAAATTAAATTAATATAGATATATATATATATATATATATATTATTAATTAATTTAATAAATTTATAAAATTAATTAAAAGTGCCTTTTTTCAACGTCCATAATTCTAACAAGTACACTTTGAAAATAAACCTGATTTGTTGTCATATATATATTAGTTATATTAATTAAAAAAAATTAAATTAATATAAAATAAACCTGATTTGTTGTCATATAAATACTAGTTATATTAATTAAATAAAATTAAATTAATATAGATATATATATTATTAATTAATTTAATAAAAAAATTTATAAAATTAATTTAAAATGACTTTTTTCAACGGCCATAATTCTAACAAGTACACTTTGGAAATAAACCTGATTTGTTGTCATATAAATATTAGTTATATTAACTAAATAAAATTAAATTAATATAGATATATATATTATTAATTAATTTAATAAATTTATAAAATTAATTAAAAATGCCTCTTTTCAACGTCTATAATTTTAACAAGTACACTTTGAAAATAAACCTGATTTGTTGTCATATATATATATATCAGTTATATTAATTCAATATAATTAACTTAATATAAATATATATATTACTAATTAATTTAATTAAACAAAATTTATAAAATAATTAAAAATGCTTCTTTTCAACGTCCATAATTCTAACAAGTACACTTTGGAAATAAACCTGATTTGTTGTCATATTATTACTATTAATTATTATTACTATTAATTAAATAAAATTAAATTAATATAGATATAGATATATATATTATTAATTAATTTAATAAAAAAATTATAAAATTAATTAAAAATGCGTCTTTTGAACGTCTATAATTCTAATTTAATCAGATATATTTCTTGTCAGTCCCAGCCAAAGCAAGAAAATAAGCTATAGAAACTTTATTAAAGAATGTAAATTATTTTTAATACTAGATTAACATAAATGACAACAAGTATAACTATTAATAGCTATTTATCGTACAAGTGTCTTATAAGACAAATAAGTCACGAAAGAAATGTTTAGCCACCAGAGCTTGCTTGAGTGGTTTAATTTTACTTGACAAACTTATTTGCTGTTAAGACACGAGTAGAATACATTTTATCAAACCCCTGGGTTTGTAACAGTTCTCAAAAAATCATCAAAACCCAAAAATTTTAAATCTGCAAAGAAATGAAAAGAAATAGTTTTTTTCCAAAAAAAATTGCAAAAGATGTTCAAGAAGTCTCATCTAGTTTGCTATCCAAGAAATCCAGAAACACGTATTACTAAGAATTAAGTAAGTTTACTAACTGAAAACAGAAAAACGCTGTTTTTGAGGTAAGTGAAGACTTATCTCAAAAATTCTAATTAGTTGGGTTACTTTTTCAGCGCCAAAAAAAGATTTGCAGCATATTCAATGTGGACAAAATACCGCATGTTAAGATCGACATTAAAGCTTTACAAAAATACAGATATTTTACAATATACCTTGCCATATTGTAAAATATCTGTATTCGCTGACTCACTGTAATCGCTTTTTTAAAAAACTAAACAAAAAAATACGAAAGACAAATAAAAAATTTTTGTATTTAACAGTTTCTAGCAGAAGCACTCAATAAAAAATATTTGATGTCAAACATAAGTTAATGTTGTTATTAGAAAATAAAATGTGATTTTTTTACATTACAGGTTGCACTAATTTTTAGGGGTCAAGTGGGTGTCGATTTTGGGAATTATTGAACATGTCAATCGATAACGTTAAAAATAAAGAATGCTATAAGTTGCTATCTGTACCAGATTTTTACGATTAGGAAGGGAATAAATAGTCTATCCAAAATACTATCAGTAGTAGCTGATTTTTTGAAATTACCAGAATCAGATTCTTGTAGAAGACATACATCAGCGGGTTTATTGTTCAGCACTGAAGCCGATGTTGGTATGGTCCAACGTCATGACCGATAGAAATCATCAATCGTGGCACAAGCGTATGTCGAAGAGTCAAATTGGAGCCAAATAAACATTGCTAAGAAGATACTGGGTGGAAATTCGGAAACAGAAGGTAATGTTATTGTGAATACTGAGAAGAAAAAATCGAATGAATGTGGAAACAACATTGAAGTGACAAAAATGAAGCAAATAAAGTGTATTATTAAACCACTTGTGTATTATAGACATCATAATCCAATCAAAAACATCATTTTCATGACGTCATATTAAATATATTGTAGTTTGCTAAAGTTTGATTTAAAATTTCAGACTTACATACGTTACACTACACTTCTATGCAGTTTTACGCATTAGTTGGCACATATTCATTCTCTTCTATTGTACAACTTACATTATATTCTAGTATCTCATTTCAAATATAATTACATAAAAATCCCCTGATAACAACCATGCGATATTCTTAGGTTTAGTGGTGCCACGCGCCCCTTTGATGGGCGCATAATCTCTCTCCAGTTGGCCCCAAAATAAGGACCAAAAAAGCCTCGCTAATTGTTACTCGTATGATACAAGGGATACAATTTCACTTCAAAGGATCGATTTGATTCTCGTTAGAGGGAAACGTCTCCTGGTTGCCAACGCACTTCTTTGAGGCTTTGATCTGGAAAACGAAGGGACCGAAAGCTCTACGCTTCACCAATCTAATTCTCAGATAGTTTATTTTTTGTTTCATTGAAACATTACGTCATTTTAAGAAAGTTCCACTTGATTTAACAACATTGCTCATCTGTGACACAAATAAGTCACACGGGTACCTTTTAAGGAGCGTGCCGACGTGTGACGTCATTGATTTTAACATTACCTACTGCTTTTGTAGGCGAAATGTAGTAAATTGTGTTATTTTATTGTAAGGGTGAGTTTTCGAGATAATAGGTAATGTAGTGGATCGTACGTAGTGTTCTTGATAATAATTCAAGGCTCCCACGAGTACATACAATATAATCCCTCTTCGATAGAATTGACATGTGTGTTAGCAAAGACCTAATCTGTATAGAGAGATGGGGTGGACACAATTACATAGGGATTATAGGATAAAGGACCCGCTTCGAATTATTTGCTGGTCTGATGGTGCCAGATAGTATGTCCATCATTGAATTTAACTAATTTTTCTTAATAATTTGGAGAAAAAGACTATAAAAAATCAAATTATTACTTGCAAACAAAGATTTATCATTAATCAATGTTATTCGTTTATTTTATTGGTTAATAAATCAAAAAAATCTGTAATTTAGTAAGTGGAATTGATATTTATAAAAATTGTCGGTTACTTATTTATTAATAAAAAGGTATTTTTATGTTTTTTGTGTTTTATAAAGTCATCAATAAATGTTTATCATAGATGATTTGCTGCAAAAGGTGAAATAGTATATAAAATTTTCAACAACCATTTGTTTATTCGGTGTGATTTCTCCTATTATGATAGAAAATCTGATTTTTTTTTAATTATCAAATTAAATTCTGACACATTCACTCTTCAATTCCAAAATGTGGATAGAATGAATACTAAAGTTTTTAATTTTTATAATTTTGCTATTGTGTCAGAAAGTGGTTTCTTTGCTATATCTCAAACGTGGTTGAATAACAGTGTTTCTCATTGAGAAATTGTTGATAACACTTCTTGAAAAGACAAAAACTTTGACTTTTTAATGTTTTTAGAAGTGAGGGTGTACTGCTCTTAATTCAAAAACAACTCCATTCTGAAGCTGTTATTCTCGATCATATATGTTAACAAATACCGATGGTTAATATTTTTGGATGTGGAATATCACTTCAGAACATATATCTCTATATTTTTAGCATTTATGCTCCTCCGCAAATTTCGATACTGCATACGATTTGTGGCTTTAATGCTCCTGGTTTCCTTAAGGGGGTTTTAAACTTGTGATGAAAACAGTGTTTTAGAGGTTTAGTAGAAGCATTGACTAAATATACCTATATTTAGTCCTTTAGTCTTCTAGTACCTTTAAATATACTTATATTTAGGTTTACTTATGCCGGTATTCATAGTCGTAGCTCAAGATCAAGCTTAAGCTTAGACTCAAGCAATGTTCGGGAAAGCGTTTGCATGCGTTTTGAAATCGATTTATCGCTGATTCCGTCTCAAGCAAGGATTTCGGCAATGCTCGTGAAATCTGATATTCATATCTTGAGTCTGAGGTCGAGCTCAAGACCGGGCGGTATTCATAGACAAATCTCAAGATTTAAATATCAAATTACGGTGTGAACAAGAGCGATTTTGGCTTGATGAGCAAGCGCACTAGGTCCGTCTCAAGTCAGACTTGAGCAAGGCCCCGACTTGTCTTGAGACGCCATTTGCAGGTTATGTCATTGTTTGACGTTGGAAAATAATGAAGAGTATTATGTGTTGCATTTCATAACAACGAACATTGACATGTTGGACGAGTTATGTGCGGGATGTTGCAAACCCATTGGAATTTTTTTCCAACTTTGAATGTAAGCGTCGCTACAGCTTCACAAAAGACAATGTAGTGAATGTAGGATTGCTTCCAAATTAGTGGAAAGAAAATTACTTACACAAAATTAAAGGGCTTGCCACATTTTGTGCAAAAATGAAAGCATTGAATAAAAAATAAAAGCATTGAATAAAGGTCACAGATATTTATTAATTGGGTAGTATTTTTATTTTGTAACACTTTCTACTGGTAATCATTAGTACAAAAAAAGTAAAATTTTTATTAGTTTACATTATAAGTGTAAGGTATGGTTTGCAGAAGCATAGTAGACAAAACGGCAGCCGAAAACTTTTATCTTTACACACTTCTTGAATAGCTCCTACTACTCACTACTCTGATAACTTTTCTGCATTACATTTCCTGCAATAAAAGTAGATAAAGGTCTGGTTAGATTTATATTAATATGTACTTACATTGTCCTTCTCAAAAGCGCGCAGTGTGAGCTAGCTTCTATTTGGGTCTCACTTTTGCAGCTTTCGTGTTTTGAGGAGAATGTAATAATGAACCCGTCGTCATTCTTTTTTTTTGCAAACACAACACAAAACACTTTCGATATAATTCCTGCGGCATCGAGTTATTCCTTGACCTGTCACTTTATATAAACACGAAAAATGATTGTCATGCGTCAAAATGTTAAATTTTAAACCCAACAACACAAAAATGACTATTTTGGTGACTTCCGCAAGATGCACGTTTTCCCGAGCATTGTCGAAGCCTTTGCTTGCTGTCCCGAGCATTGCCGGAGTCTTTGCTTGAGACGGCGTCTCAAGATTGAACTCAAGGTTGATCTTGAGCTACGACTACGAATATCGGCATTAGTCTATAGTAGAAAATGGTAGAAGTCATCCCATTGCGTTATTTGTAATCAAAATGTAAGTAAATTTTAAAAATTTCTTCATCAAAGATGTCTTTATGGACGTAGCTCTTTTTATTGTGTTGCAAACTTTAAAATACCTTTAAAAGCAGTTTATTTATGACCTTAATTAAAAAGATTATTTTATTGATTTAGGATCTGATAAACCCAAAATAAACAAGATACGGCGGTGTTTTCAAGTGTTTTCAACAATTGGCATTTTCAATTATTAAAAAATATACAAAAATAAAAAAATGGCATGTATTCTACACAACCGTTGTCAAGTCGAATTTTTCTAATTTTTTATTAATTTTTTTCAGCTGGCTAAAAGTGGCAGTCGTGCGGCCAAAAACATAACATCTAGAGGAAACGGCACCGTCTAGCGGTTGTAAAGTTTATACCTCTTTTACAATTGAGTAATTAGTGAATCTACAGAACGGAATTCTTACCACGTTTGGTAGTATTAGTCGTATAGGATTAATACTATAGTCTTTTTTTTATAAACAACTAGCTGACCCGGCGAACTTCGTACCGCCTAACAGTCAATGAATGTCGTATTACTTTTTAGCTGAACTAATTTAGGCTTTGATGAACGTAAAACAACGATACAAAATAATATATTTATATAGATAGAAACAAAAAAGTATTTTATTATGATGAATGATGATGAAAACATACATACAGAATGAGAATAAAAATAAAAAATAATAATTAAGTACTTCAAACTCATGTCAGAAAAAAATGATTGAAAAATATGTTGTGCAGATTGGGAAAAGAATAAAACTCGGATTAATTCATTAATAGGATTTTCATTCAAGCACTTTGTGGTAAACGACATTCTTTGTTTTTTGGTCAGGCGCAAGAACAAATAAAGCGGATGGTTTGCCGACACGTGAGCATGCCACGTACAATTGACCATGAGAAAAACATGCATTTTCTAGATTAAGGCCACAAATAGTCAAGGATTGGCCCTGTGATTTGTTGATCGTCATGGCAAAGGCAAGACAAATCGGGAATTGAATTCGTTTAAACTCAAAGGGCATATCCGTTGGGATCATCGAAATCTTTGGAATAAGAACTTCCTCATCTTTAAATTTTCCTTTAAGTATCGACGCGTGCAATTTCTCGCAGATAATTGACTTGCGATATTCCGTTGCCTAATTGCATTACGGCTTCGCTGGGAAAGATTAGATCTTCTCGGACGCGGCATTGTTATTAAAATGTGCACTCGCATAAAACCACCAAATATAATAACAGTGCCTGAACTTTCGAGACATAGACAATAGCTCAAAGAGTATATAACCACTACGTATGAATAGCTTATCAAGAAAAATCATAGACAACCTATAAAAAGACATTTACACTTTTTTTAACCTGTAGATTTTTTTCCCTTAATCTTATAACCTTGACCAACTGATTTTTTATTCCGTAAATTCCGTTCTTTCCTTTCCAATGATTTTATGTTTTTACTGTAGAATAAATCTTGGTATTATTTTCGGGAATTAAAAACAAATTTAACAGTACCTGAATTTGTAGACATTTTACAAAAAATAAATTTCTGAACGCACACATGATGTCTTCAGAAAAAAATAAAGCTGTGGCTTAAAGGTCTCAGCAACCAGGCCATAAGCTCCAAAAAAACAATAGTTGTTACACTATTTGACAGAATTGGACAACAAATGTTTGACATGTAATAAACAAATCAGCATCTATTGAAATGATTAAGTATTCATTACACATATCGAGTTTTCATTGTTTTTAAGATGTATTCTGCTATTCGGGACGGAAACAAATCCAACAAATCAAAAACCATGGCAATCGGTCCAGCCGTTCTCGAGTTATAAGTGTTGTAACAAACACGACTTTCTTTTATATATATAGATTATCAGTGTCAAGAATTCTAAAATTTTGTTGGAATCCTCCTTTATAACTGTAGAAATCATTCTCTTGACATTTACTTTTAAATAGCTGTGCCAACATTAAAACTTTTTGACAATTGATTATAAAAAAGACTAGATGACTTTATATTCCACCTCAATTTTTTTTAAATTGGCCTACTACATGTTGCTAGGGACAACCCGGTGCCATATTGTTTAAACCAAATTTGTTCGCGCAATTGCAAGGAATTGTTATTTTCTACCCGGACAATTTTTTTAATATTTTGTATCAAAATTCAAATAAAAAGGAATCTATGACTGTTTCTGCTAAAATTGATATTTTTAGGGATTAGATATGAATTTTCATTCAAAGTTGAAAAAATTTTAAAACTGGGGGCTTTCGACCTATGAAAAATATCTTAAAAAAATAATTAAAAATTTTTTTTTTTTAAATTATTTACACATTACAATACTCTTAGTATAGATTTAAAAAAATTTCATTGTTTATAACTTTTTTCTAATTTTTAATAGAAGTAGTTACTTTCCAGTAATCGTATAATGACTCTCTTTTTGACTCATATGTTGCATTGGCTTCTCTTCGTTTTAAATATTTACCATTTATCTTAAGAACTAGTAATTTTATCAAAATTAATATAGACGGTAATGTTATCCATAATTAAATTGTCTACAATTTGCTTACAACCAATTTTTAAACATAAAGCGAAACAGGTATTTAAAATTACCTTTTTATTGATCAATATTATTTATTTGTTATTATCATAATAGTTTATGCAGTTTTATCAATAATAATAAAGTATAAAAGTATTTGAATATTTTTTGGAATTACAAATATAATTATACTAGCAGCCCGTCCCGGCTTTGCACGGGGTAGACAATTATTTATTTTTGGAAATTTGCCCCCCCCCAGTGCCCCCTCTTCCCCGCCCGCCGCGATGCCCGGCGCGCTTTTCAGACTGCATCGCAAACAACAGCCACGGCGCTATGGCGGTTTTGTTTACTGTTTGAATTTCTTAATTCGTAATATCTTTTGAATGGAAAGTCCAATTTAAATAATTTAAAAACTATTTTATAGGTAGTTAAATGGTCTTGTCCATAAAATAATTTATTTGAATAAGGATTAATATAAACACATAAATAGCATGGTTTGAAATTGGTTAGCATTTTCATTAATGTTTAAAATGAAAAAAGTTGTTGTAGTGACATAACTACAATAGTTGGACATATGCTACCGTGGAGTTTTTTGTAGACATTATGATGTTCTTCAATATTGTTGTACATTATTTTTTTCTATCGCTAATAGTTTCGGCAGCGCATTCGACGAAAGACATTTTAAGACTCATTTTTCTACACCTTCGGTTACATTGTTCAAATTTTACCAAGGATCCCTAATTTTTTTCAAAATGAAATGTAGCCTATGTCAAATAGGAAGAATGTAGCATTCTATTAGTGAAAGAATTTTTTCAATCGGCCCAGTACTTTTTGAACCTATTCATTACAAACATACAAATCTTTCCTCTTTATAATATTAGTGTAGATAAATATAAGAAATATATTTAATAAAAAAAAATTTTTAACAAAAAAAAACAACTTCAAATAATAAATAAATCACTAAAAATGTTGATCACTATTATTTGTTTCAATATGGGTGTCCTACTAAACGCGCAGCTAATATGAGACAGCGCCTTTTGAATGAGACAAACAGAAAGGAAGAAACATTTATCTCGAAATAAAAAATCTACTGATTACTTAAAATTTAATTAATTGATACTATTTTATATGAATTTTTTTCTATGGTTTGCGGTTATATAAATAAAATTTATTAAGAAGACATTTTCTTTTATATTGTGATGTATTAAACAACATAATTAATAATATTCAAATTGCTTAAATTATTTAAATAAATAAACTATTATTTAATTATTTTGAAATATTTTTATTAATTTTTTACAAAAATTTATAATCAATTAAACTATCCAAAATATAAGCCAAAAAAATATTATTAAGAATAACTCAAAAACTAATAAAAAAATCTTGATCAAATTTAAATGGGAGCAAATGTAAAGCAGCAGCTTCCAAATAAAAAAAAATCATTAGAATCGATTTTCCCACACAAAAGTTATGAGGTAACACACATAAAAAAAAATACAGTCAAATTGATAACTCCTTTTATAGGTATCCCAATACCGTCTCGAAGAGTATTCTTCAGCTAGACGAGGAAAAGACGAGAAAATGACTGAAATGACTAGACTTAAGCTCCGCCCCTTAGCTGACGTAGAAAAACACGAGGGGTAGCAAGAATTGAATTGAGTTTGTCTTTAAAACGCTCTTAACGGTAAACGGTACCATAAATCTGACTTTTTGAACAGTTTCTTAAATATTCTTGACCTTATTGCTGACTTTGTCTGACACAAGATGGCGCTTCACTATTTTCTGAAAGTAGTTACCAACTTGCTTTTTTTGTACTTTTTGTACTATTGTTGATGCATTTTCGTCTTATTTCAGTAAATCTTTTTCACTTAGTAACACCGTAGACCAGACTGGCAACATTTTCACTAATTCTGACATTATTCGTCTAGAAAAAGTGTCTGACGCAAAAATACCAAAAGCTCTTGATGTTCTAAAACCGTCTTGTTCTTGAAGCTTGAACATTATACCTGGATTGCGCTTATGTACCTACTGGTATTTCCTTACGCCTTTTATTCAACCTGATATTAGATACTTTTACTTTTTAAACTTTTTGGAAAATGGAAAAAGCGCGTTCTGTGTAAAGATAGTTTACACAGCTTACTTGCTTTATGCATTTTGACCCCAATGCTACCAATTCAATTGATTCAATAATGAAATCTATACTGATTTTCCAGAAGCTTTTGATTGCATTTATTATAATACATTATTGCCTATTGAAGCTGAATTCTTATGAGCTTAGCAATTGACTAATAGTGTTATTAAGATCTTATTGGTTTGACCGGGTTTGAAATTTTAATGGTTTAGGGGAATATCATTCTGCTAGATTTCCTGTTACTCTGGAGTTCCTCAAGGCTCTAACTTAGGTTCTTCACTTTTCCTCTTAATATTTATTAATGATATCCTTGATGTTTTTAATCTGAGGATTCTGCTATTTGCCAATGATGAATATTTCCTTTAATAATCTAATTCTAATTTTGATGGTCTTCCGGTGCAGTCAAATATTGATTCTTTCTTCAACTGGTGTTCTTTTATAAAAGATCTTGGCATAACGTTCGACTCTGGAATAGCTTTTAATTTACAAATCAAAAATATTGTGTCATCAGCATGCAAAATTCTAGGATTTATCTTTAGATCATGTTCACAATTTTTCTCTGTAAACTGTCTCAATGTTTTAGTCAGATCACGTCTTGAATATTGTTCTATTTTTTGATCTCCTATTTATTTAAAACACAATAATGCCTTGAAAACAGTTTTGAGAAATCCTGTTAAATATATGTTTTTGGCGCAAAGAGTTCAATGAATTTCCACCACGTGGCATCTCAAATTATGTTCTGTATAATAGATTTGGTTGAACTAATATCACTAAAAGATAGAAGAATTGTTAGTTCTCTTGTTTTTCTATATAAAATTTTGCAAGAGGTATTTAATTTATTTTTTACACTTCCGCTTTCTATGGACAAACTCCTAAAACTACCTAATAAATTACAACGTTCTCCTGTTTTCACACGTTTTACAATATTATTTTATCAACATCTGACTGCAGTGTAAAGTGCCCAGAGATAATTTGTTTTTGTTTGTTTTTATTTTCTGCTTCCAAAAGGATTAAGTTAATAAGGTATTTGTAGCTGCTGAATAGTTGCACTTTTAGTTTAATTTTATTTACAACTAGCTGACCCGGCGAACTTCGTACCGCCTTAGCGTAAATTTGATGCACTACTTTATTTTGTTTAGCTGACCTATCTTATGTATGCGTACCTATTCAATTTGAACTGGAATCTATAATATCCTCCATATAAAAATGAATACCTATTTCCCTGAGAAGGACTTTACTAATTTTATTAAATAAAAAACAAAATATATATTTTCATAATAGTGTTTATTCCGTAGGGTTTAATAATTTCACTTATATTTTTACAAATCGCTATTGAACAACTGGGTATTTTGAAGTAAACACTGAGCTCAATATCACACGCGCTCTAGAAAGCAACTAATAGCCTCTATACCCTTCACTGCATCTCTCTATTCTAATGCTTTTTGATAAACTATATTTTTAGTTTTATGTTCTGACGCGTAAATAAATAATGTCGATGGTTTTCCGACACGGAAACAGGCGACATATAATTGGCCATGTGAAAAACAACATGAATTTTCTAGGTTGATGCCACATACACTTAGCGACTGTCCTTGCAATTTATTTATTGACATTGCAAATGCAAGCCGCACTGGAAACTGTAAACGTTTAAAACTGAATGGCAAATCGTTTGGTATCATAGGGATGCGTGGGATTAAAACATTTTCGCCTTCGTACTTCCCTTTCAAAATGTTTGAAAGGAAAGTTAAATTGAATGACGTTGACATTTGTTAGCGCGGTTATGTCTGTGGTGTCATAGATCACCACAGAGTTTTTTGTTTTAAATTGAATGACGTTGACATTCGTAACGCGCTTTTTTTAAAATATGCAAAATTAAATGTATATTTTTCAATCTTTTTGAGAGATTTTCTTAATATTTTTCGTAAGAACTTTGTACAGAGTATTAAAAAACCACAAAAAAAAAATCAGCCAAATTGGTCAAGCCGTTTTCATGCTATGTCGTGACAACGAAAAACGGGATTCATTTTTATAGATATAGATAAAGTACATATTTACGGTTTTTTAGCTGGTTTGTAGATGGGTTTCAACCTCTAAACCTACTTATTGCAATAATAATAATAACTGCACAGTGTGTTGATTTCAAAACTGTGAATGTTCTAGTGCAATATAACCACGGATTATTAAAACATAAAATGTAAAAAAAAAGATTCTATAGATCTGTCTGACTGCAAAAAGTAAGAATTTTAATAAAACAATGTAAAATCTTTTGCAAAATAGATTAAATGTTCTGCAAGTAAATAAAAGAAAACAACTCAGTAGTAGAATTCTGCTAAAGAAATTGAAACAATATTTGTGATAATCTAGCGTTTTATGTAGTTGTTTTTAATAAATGTTTGTTGTAAAAAGTTGCAGATCATACATTTTCCAAAATGATTTATAAAATGACAGTTCTTAACTCTCAAATAAAATTATTAACGTTTCAGCTTGTTATAAATCTGAATTTCATAAATAAATCATCTTTGATATGCATAAAGTGTATTTTTGAGTATTCTAATTGCAGTTTGTGAGTTACGGTGACAAATGCTTAAACAATTTCCGGCTAGTTATCCTTCATGAATTTACAATGACAGGATTACAACACTAAGGAGACAATGGCACGCACCATGTGGCTACATATCGTGATATTTGATGACAGGAAGAGCGGATTTTATAGACTAGAGGGATTAAACTGTTGGTTTCAACTTACTCTGGAGAAATATAGCAAGAAAAAGAGATGATTTAGATTTTGTGAATGATAAATTGGGCTTTAGATTGCCTATAACTTTTCCTAAATTAAGATTCGCATGACTCTTAACTGCAGTGGGATTTGTGGTTCATTGGGATAGAAATTTGACAATCACGAGTAGTTAGATATGATTGCTCTGATAAGATTTGTTGTTAGATTGAATCAGGAATATAATAAAAAAAACCACAAAACATTATTGAAATAGTACTAAAAAACAAAAGCTATTTGTAAAAATGTATCTTTATTAATAATAATAAATTACCCAAAAACGAGCTTTAAAAGAAATATTAAACAAGCATTAGCTTTATATTAATCAAATAATTAATTAATCTAATTTTATAAAAAGATTTTTAGTTCTTGATAGTCTACAAAGAAAGAAATCCTTGATTTTCATTTTATCAAAACGAAAAAATTGTTTTTTCAGTCTATTATAAACAATAACGAAGAAAATCAAAAAAAGAACATAAATCAAAATACACTCGGCTGGGAAATACGTTTTATCAAATAGTTTTTTCTACGTTGTATATTATGCTTTTAAATTTACTAATAGTATTTTTATTAAAATTCAATTGTAGGTAATTGTCGAAAAAGCCATGTTGAATATGAAAACTATTACCCCACCAACAATGTAAACAAACGTCAAAACAAGAAAAAAAAATTCGAAAGTGAAGAAACAGAGACGTAAGTTTTGTTCATTATCTGACGAATCTTTATAAGATCACTTTTTATTAAATTAGGAATGAATTCCGACTCCGAAGAGTTATCTGCAGGATTAATTTGGCTGTGCAACAGAAATCTTGTGAACGCTATGAAAAAAATACAATATATTCAAAACATGGATGACAAATCAAAAAGTTAAAAATGTGGCAGAAGAATTAATTTTGTCAGATATCTACAAAATTATTAATATTAGTAAAGAAAAATAGAAGAAAGCCTCTAGAAAAAAAAAACATTTAACATCATTTGATGGAAGAAAATAGCTTTTTTCTACGACTACTATGTGAAACTCGCTTTACATATATCCTTGTTGCTATGAAAAGTTCATCTTTTCATTGCTAACGCAAAACTCGAATGAAAAGTGACGTTTCTGTGTGAAAAGTGACAGATCTGTGTGAAAAGAACATATTGACAAATGACATGATAGAATGAATGCCATACCTAATCATATGGCATTCATTTTGATATTTTGATATTAATATGTAATAAATTAGTTCTTTTATTAAATGTTGTAGTTTATTGAATGGTCGTAGAAAAAAACATTGTGTTGTACTCGTGTGAAAAGCTTTTTTCATGCTCGTGTTAATACACACTCGGCCTACGGCCTCGTGCGTAACTTAAACACTCGCATGAAAAATTCGCTTTTCAACACTTGTAAAACAAATAACTATTTCCATATACTCCGTAGCAAAACAATATTTCCGATAAACATTATCTAATTACAAATGCTACAATTTTATTCCAGTTTTTTAAAAATTTTCTAAAGTAAGCTTCTTATAAGAAGAAATCTTTAATAGAACAATTTGCCACCAAATTGTGACACCAAAAATGTTTCCTACGGTATACGGTTTTTTAGATTACATATTATACGTGAGAATGGTTACTACAAAAAAAATATAAACGACACAAAATATATTGTCCAAAAAGAAAAACTTTATACTCGTAACAAAATTATTTTCGTATTATCTTATGCCATTAATAAAACATCTTCATCAGCTCTATTATTTTTTCAAGTAAAAAAAAGTGGATTTCCAAATCAACACAATTATTTCAAGAACCCTTCCAAATAAAAATTATTGTTATGCAAAGGATGATTTAGAAGAAGTGTGTCGAAACAATGGTTGAGGGATTGGCTTAATCAGCGCGTGTGGGTGTACGGATAGCGTGCATAAATTTCAACAAGGAATTATTTTAAATATTTTTGTGTCTGTCTGACGTTAACAAACTTATTGAATCAAAGACATGACGTCGGGGACGTAATTACCGAACAATGTGAATGATTAGTGGATGATTTAATTTAGAAGAACGCAGGGAATGACGTGCGGGTGCGGTCCAAGGCGTTTATGTTTGTCAGCAATGTCACCATCAGACGCTATTTAGTATTCTGGAACTTACATCAAAATCAGATGCTCACTATTTTACAAAGAAATAAATATTCTAATCTTAGAAATATCTCCTTTTATACAACCACTTCCAGTCCGACAACTTTCAACTTTCCTGACAAATGTCATTTTGTCAGAAATGAAGAAGAAACTATTAGCAAGATAGTAATCATGACTTTTCAAGTATCTGCTTTACAAGAACTTTTCAGAGAATAGTAGCTACTGTGCGAAGAGCAATAGATGCTTAATACTAGTAGTACTACGAGTTAGGAACACTTTTTAGAGTTTTTTTTTATTTGCCTAGTTGAACACTCATGAAACAAATTGTAGGTTATGTCAAAGCGACTAACGTTTTAAAGAAATAAACTTGGAATGCAGTAGTTCTCATTGTACTCCAGACACAAATTACCTTTTCTTTTTAGGCTTTCAAAGATATTGACCAACGTCTTGGGTGTAATGTTTGTAACTTCTCGCACTATTGTCTCTTGCAGTTCTTCCGTGGTATGCAATGTGCTACTAAAGACACTGTCTTGCAAGAACTCCAATACCGAAAAGTCTAGCGGAGTGAGATCTGGTGACCTGGTTGGCCAAATACTCTAGTTAATTACGCTGTCGTTAAGATTATCTCTTAGACATCTCAGAGTAAGACAAGCCGTGTGTGTCTTTGAGTCTTGTTAGAAGTATCCAATTTGCTGCTCTTGATCTGTAAGTTAATTTAGGAAAGACCCCAATAGATGCTAAACTTATCTCTCAGAGTTAACATTGTAATTAAAAAATGTTGGCCCATAAACCCGCTGCCTTGAAATCGCCAACCAAACACTAACTTCAACTGGGTGCAAATCTGTCTCTCTGATCGCGTGAGAGTTATTTAGGTCAGCTTAGGTCAGGTCAGGTCAAATTCTGTAATTTTGTTTATTTAGATAGCGATTAGGTGATACCAGGCTTTATCAGAAAAAAAAGTATTGTCCAAGATTTTATTATAATTTAATACGTTATTAAACCAATTGCAGATTAACACTTTTTGTAGCTGGTCAGGAGGGGTTAATGTTTGGGCAACGGAAATTTTGTAGAGATGGTATTTTAGTGTTTTTACAGTGGAGCAACTTCCATATGATAAATCTGTAAAATAGTTAATTGGAATATGGAAAATCAGGAGTTCTATGGGTGTATGGTTCAACAGAAAGCATGGAGACCAAACTTGTTTGACGGAAAAGCTTTCTTATGAATTTATAAAAAGTCTTTTGCATTCAGTTAGAGTTAAAGGTCTACCAGTTGGTTTTCCTTTTGCTTACGCTCCCTGTGTTTATGTAACGTTCCCCTGTTTGCATGCAATATTGCTGAAAGACAGCAAAGGCAACTAAAACTTCCAGAAACTGATGGTAGGTCGTTTTGAAGGCTACTGCCGACAAGTTATTAGATTATAAATACCGCTTCAAAAGTACGCCATTCTGATAAAAATGTCGTGTTCTATTGTAAAACTCATTTTTAATAAACATATTAAAAAAAATAAGTTTTAATCTGAATTTAAAATGTCAATTGGCATCTGTCAATGATGTTGTCAGTGTCAAAGTGGTTGCAGTCGTAGCATTCGAAAATAAAATGTAGGACTGCCAACTCAAACCGTCTTTTTTGATTATGCTGTATTAATTTATGAATCAAAAACCGCTGTGCTTTTTTGACAGCAAATCTTAGATCGGTTTGTACTAAAGCAGGGTAAACAAAAAGATGCTTGAAAATTTGAATATATCAAATTAATTGAAGTTTTAAACAACTGAAGAGTAGGTCATAACTTTTGTTTATTGAAAGTACTTATTTATAATTTCTATAGGATTTGCGGAATTAAAATGTTTATAATTTAATTGTTTACCTCATTTTAAGCTCTTAGTTTTAATATTGTACATTTTCACGTGTGTTTTAGTTGTAAAAACTGGCTACGGTACTTGCTATAACTTACCGCTATTTAACACTACTTGCAAGGTTTTAAATCAAGTTTTAAACTTATTTTACTCTATTTCAGTTTGATCTAGCTAATTTAAACTTATTTTAGTTTGATTTAGTTTATTTTAGTTTAATTTACTTCATTCTAGTTTATTTTAGTTCATTTTAGTTCAGATCAGTTTACTTTAGTTTTATTCAGTTTATTTCAGCCCAATTCAGATTATTTTAGTTTATTTCACTCTATATTATATTTTAGATTATTTTAGTTCATTTTAATTTTTATTAGTTTGTTTTAGTTTAATTCAGTTTATTTTATCTCAATTTAGTTTATTTTAGTTTATTCTAGTTTATTTCAATTGAGTTTAGTTTATTTCAATTTATCTCAGTTTATTTATTTTGTTCTAGTTTATTTCAAATTATTTTAGTTTAATTTAGTTCATTTAAGTTTATTTTAATCTATTTCAGATTAATTTAGTTTATTTTGATTCAATTCAGTTCATTTCAATTAAATTTAATTTATTTTAGTTTAATTTAGATTATTTCAGTTTTCTGCAGTTTATTCTAGTATATTTCAGTTTATTTCAGGTCATTTCAATTTATTCTAGTTTATTTCAATTTATTTTAGTTTATTTTAATTTATTATAATTTTTTTCATATCAATTTATGCTTTTGTTTACTTATGTTTGCTTATGTTTAATTTAGTTCATTTTAGTTTATTTCAATTTATTCAAATTTATTTCAATTTATTCTAGTTAGTTTTAGTTTAAAAGTTTTTTCAGTTTATTCTAGTTCAATTAAATCAGTTTGATTTATTTTATTTCAATTTGTTTTAATTTATTTTAGTGCATTTATTAGGTTTTATATTTTAGTTTATTTTAGTTTATTCTAGTTTATTTCAATTTATTTTAGTTTATTTTAGTTTATTTTAGTTTATTTTAGTTTATTTTAGTTTATTTTAGTTTATTTTAGTTTATTTTAGTTTATTTTAGTTTATTTTAGTTTATTTTAGTTTATTGTAGTTTATTTTAGTTTATATTAGTTTATATTAGTTTATATTAGTTTATATTAGTTTATTTTAATTTATTTTAGTTCATTTTAGTTTAATTCAGTTCATTTTAGTTTATTTAAGTTAAATTAAGTCTATTTTGACATCTATTAGAATTATAAGCTCTTTAGAAAATCAGACTTCTATAATGTGTTGTTTTATAAGTCACTGCAATTACATGTATTGGTTTTGATTTATAGAAATAATTTTGAGACAAGAAGGATATGGCTGATGAGACAACCAAGTTATTATACATCATTGCTTTTTGTCTGAAACGTATATCTAAGATATGTAATCTTATCTATGTACTTTGTTTTCTACCAACAAATAGAAAAATAAAAAAGCCTTTTACATCAAAGTTGATAAACCAGATTTCTACATGTTGATGCTTCAAATAACCGATTCTGTTTTTGAGCGCTGTAAAATAAGAAATGCATATTTTATCTTGTTTAAGAATCTCCCGTTTTCTTTTTAAATAATTAAAAATTTATTTCACATTCAGAAAATGGTGTAAATGCTTGCGACCCGGCATTTATGCACGGCACTGTGCTCACTGTCATTTGAATGTCAATTGTGAATGAATACTTTCAATACCGGCTTAGCTTTCCGACACTAATTTATTAGATGTTATTTTCAAAATGAAATAAGACAAGAAAATAAAGAATATTCGATTAATCTGTGTCTTTAAAAAATGCAGACTGTGTAGTATTCAAGTTATTTTAACTAATTGTAGTATAAATGATCTAAGACCTGTTGCCAAAAAAGCACAGCCACCTTTGATTTATGTTAATATCATACACCCGGTATAAGCATCTACTTGTTTTTATTTATACGACTCATCTATAAAAAGATATACTGCTTCCAGAATCAACAGCTTCTTTAGAACAGCACCTGAAATAGTATATTTCATACCAAGGTGAGGAAATGCTTTTTTGCAGACCGCGAGCAAAGTAGGCGAGGTTTGTAATTGTTTATCAAGAAAAAAATTTTTCAATTAGACAATTAATAGTCTAATCTCCCTGATTAACAATTCGTTAAAAAAAATTTAATGTATTGCGAAAAAGTGGTAATATAACCTAAGTTTTCAAAAATTGATCGCTGTTATAGTACGACAAACCCTATTATACAAATTTTCAAGTAGTTTATGGCGCTTATGTTAGCTACATCATTGAACATTACAGCTGTTCGAGCAAGTCATGGTGCTCAATTGTTTGTGTTGCCTATTATCGTTTTGTTTGAACAAGTTTAATGTTCGGTAAGGTACCGAACAATAGTCATAAACCATTACAACAGTTTTATATATAGTTTTGGGCTCGTAAAAATTTTATGAGTATTTATTTGGCTTGCTGCACTTTACCTGTTGGCTTAAAACTATTGAAAAACTAATCAAAGCGGCTTTAATGTCATTCTAAATTTTTGGTTTTCAAAAATTTAGTTTTTTGAAGAACAATAATACAAAAGACGCTAGTTTCTCAGTACTGCATAAAGTTTATTCTATGCTAAATAAAAAACTTTTTGCTATTACCAATTTTTGTCATTTTTCTAAAATTTCCAAAACTGTAATTAAATTACTGTCTTTTTTTGTCAGAACAAAATCAAATTGTCAGATTGCCAATCTATAAATAAAGATGTTTTTTAAGAATCTGTGCTTGGTCCTACTCTTTCTTTAATTTTTATTTATGAGAGATTTAGTGTGAAAATTAGGTGGCGTTGCATTTAGTTTCTAGTAAACTTAACGCTAAAAGTTGGTAGAACCACTTTTTTTGCTTTTTTTTGAATCAGATTTTTGCTATGCTTTATCGTTCCGGGGTGCTTGTACAATTTTTTTACGCTGATAGTGCCACATCGTGCTAATAATGCTGCTATATTTTGCTAAGAAAATAGTGAGAATGGCATACAGGGTGTATGATATTAGCAATAATCAAAAGTGGAAATATCTTGAACAGAAAATGCCATTTTACCACTTTGTCTGAATAATTTTTATCGAATAATTAAGAGATTAATTCAATAAAAAGTTATGCGGGATGTTAGATAAAAATCTTAAGCTTAACCGGTAAGTGCCGCTAAGCTAAGCTGGTATTGCAGGTGTCTATTCGCAACTGACATATATAAAAAGTTGGCGGCATATTTTAAAACAACCACATATTAAGCTTTTGTACACAGATACCTACAATATTAGTGAAATAGAAAAGAAAAATAGAAAAGTCAAAAAAACAGGGAAAAAAAATCGTATAGAATTTTGAAAGCAAAAAGTACAGCTAAGAAAGAGAAAAAGATGACAAAATATGTCACTTAAAAAAACAAGATAAACAATATTAATAAATAAATATTAAACAGAGTAAAAAAACAAATTTAAAAAAAATTAGATCAACTATAATCAGAAAAATAAATTTATTGAGATAATTTATATGTTATTTAATTTATAATTTAATATGTAAAAAAAATTATATGATAATTTATAATTGTTGTTAATTAATTTACAAAAACAAATAGACAAACATAATTATTTGCTAAATAAAAATACAATGTTTATGACTACGCCGAATTTTAAAACCGTCTGTATTAATAAATTTTTATTTATTCTAAACAATATATAATTATTTTTTTTAAAAAAATTAAAAAAATAAGTGTGACAATTCAAAAAAATATTTGTAGATAAAAAATTAAATCTATATATATAAAAGAAAGTCGTGTTTGTTACAACACTTATAACTCGAGAACGGCTGGATCGATTGCCATGGTTTTTGATTTGTTGGATTTGTTTCCGTTCCGAATAGCAGAATACATCTTAAAATCAATGAAAACTCGATATGTGTAATGAATACTTAATCATTTCAATAGATGCTGATTTGTTTATTACATGTCAAACATTTGTTGTCCAATCCTGTCAAATAGTGTAATAACTATTTTTTTTTGGAGCTTATGGCCTTGTTGCTGAGACCTTTAAGCCACAACTTTATTTTTTTTGAAGACATCATGTGTGCGTTTAGAAATTTATTTTTTGTAAAATGTCTACAAAGTTCAGGTACTGTTATATTTGTTTTTAATTCCCGAAAATAATACCTAAGATTTATTTTACAGTAAAAACATAAAATCATCGGAAAGGAACGGAAGTTAGGAAATAAAAAATCAGTTGGTAAAGGTTATAAGATTAAGGAAAAAAAAATGTATAGGTTAAAAAAGTGTAAATGTCTTTTTATAGGTTGTCTATGATTTTTCTTGATAAGCTATTCATACGTAGTGGTTATATACTCTTTGAGCTATATTCTATGTCTCGAAAGTTCAGGCACTGTTATTATATTTGGTGGTTTTATGCGAGTGCACATTTTAATAACAATGCCGCGTCCTAGAAGATCTAATCTTTCCCAGCGAAGCCGTAATGCAACTACGCAACGGAATATCGCGAGTCAATTATCTGCGAGAAATTGCACGCGTCGATACTTAAAGGAAAATTTAAAGATGAGGAAGTTCTTATTCCAAGGATTCCGATGATCCCAACGGATATGCCCTTTGAGTTTAAACAAATTCAATTCCCGATTCGTCTTGCTTTCGCCATGACGATCAACAAATCACAGGGCCAATCCTTGACTATTTGTGGCCTCAATCTAGAAAATGCATGTTTTTTTCATGGTCAATTGTACGTGGCATGCTCACGTGTCGGCAAACCATCCGCTTTATTTGTTCTTGCGCCTGACCAAAAAACAAAGAATGTCGTTTACCACAAAGTGCTTGAATGAAAATCCTATTAATGAATTAATCCGAGTTTTAGTTTTTTTCCCCAATCTGCACAACATAGTTTTCAATCATTTTTTTCTGACATGAGTTTGAAGTACTTAATTATTATTTTTATATAT
The DNA here is from genome assembly GCA_947359425.1 of Lagria hirta. NCBI lineage: Eukaryota > Metazoa > Arthropoda > Insecta > Coleoptera > Tenebrionidae > Lagria > Lagria hirta. The sequence goes on along the minus strand of OX375804.1, from coordinate 11,008,620 downwards.
TTTTTTATTTTTATTCTCATTCTGTATGTATGTTTTCATCATCATTCATCATAATAAAATACTTTTTTGTTTCTATCTATATAAATATATTATTTTGTATCATTGTTTTACGTTCATCAAAGCCTAAATTAGTTCAGCTAAAAAGTAACACGACATTCATTGACTGTTAGGAAGTACGAAGTTCGCCGGGTCAGCTATTATTAAATAAAGATAATTGTTAATTATTTTGCTTATATTGTATTGACCCGGCATAGGCCATAGATGGCTCAATCTTATGTTGGTAAACATGAGCCAAAAAATTTTGACGATAAATTAAATAAATTATAAAAATTCTTATAAATATAGATAAAAGAGTGCTCACAAACTGACCATAGCAAGGTTGGTTTGTTTGTTTGTTTGGCGTCGAATCAAAATTATTTAGGTATGTATTTAGATTTGTGAAAAGCTCAAAAATTCTTTGCTAAACAGTTTTTATAGATTATTATTTATCCCAATTTTTTAACGACTTGCAAAAAAATATGATAAAAAGCAGTTTTTTATTTGCATAATACTTAAACCATATTTTTCTTTATAATTCAATCTTTTGTAAACGTTTTGCAACCAACTCATAATTGATGTCAAAACAATGATTGACAGTAATAATATGATGATTGAAAATTTTCTAAAAAAAGACCGCTTTGTTGCAAAAATGTTTACTAAACATTGCGTAAAAAAACAGTTAACACATATTATTAAATTTTTCCTTAAATATGTACTGCGCAAGTATACTGTGGTAGCATTCTTGCAACTAATAATGTTTCCAGATGACATAGATTTCCATACTATTATTGCACAGTGCTAGTAAGAATTATATATTTGAAATGAGTACATCCTCAGCAGGTTTTACTTTAAATTGTTATAATTTAAAAATAATTGGAAATTAATGGGTTAATGCCAGGTGAGTGTAGAAATAGCGATATTTTCATGAATTCAAGTACCATTTTGTTTATTATTCTTTCCAGGTTTTTATTCCAACATGTTGAACTATTCTTTGAACATTTCCGGCATGGGACACTACGGCATTAAGTACATTCGGGTTCAATTGGAAATATTCACAGCAATTAGTTTAGTAGCTTGCGTTGCTAATGTTCTAATAATTTTCTTAATTTTAAAATGTAACAAACTAAGAACGAAAGTTACAAATATAATTATAGGTCACATTAAGATCGTTGAGGCTATGTTTCTTCTGGTAACGCCTCTAACATGTCGAATTTATATGACTTTTTCGCATCTGTCTCATCTGTCAACATCGGTATTTTGGGGTTTATATCAAACTGAAATCCTTCTAGGCTGTGGCGTGTGTCTATTTTTGGTTTTATTAGTTTTTGATGGTCACTTAAAACTCTACCATAACAATCTACATAGGAAATTTTGTGGGGTCTATAAATATTATACCATTGCAATTTATATTTTAATAATAGGTCTTTCCCTGGTAACATCTATTTTTTGGGTTGAAAAATGGGTACTGATTTTTATCATTATTAACGTTTCATTTGATCTTGTACTTTTCCCCATATTCTTGATTATTATGAATATTCTGCACGCTGTTAAAAAAGCAAAACTGACCAATTGTGACAGTGCATCCAATTTAGGTCTTGCGTTAAGTAATATTTTTATTCTTTGCTACACGCCGTGCATTATTTCCTTTATAATCAGCACTTTTTATAATATTGTTAATATGTTTATATTTATCTGTTGTTTTAATTTTATTTTTCTAAGTCCTATTTTTACTTTTATTTATCTGATCAACTACAATAATAACTTTTGCATAACTTTCGGTCAAGTTTTTAGATGGCAAAAAAACCATTCTAGAAACGTAAAACCGACACAGGATAATACTCCTGTAACTTATTACAATATTCCAAACAATTTATCAATGTCTGTCCAATAAGTCACAGCTTTATAACGTATTTGTTTTGCAAAATATTTTGTAATGTTTGGTTTGTAAATCTGTAAAAAAGCTGAAGAAAAACAGATAAGCAGCAACACCGTGCTATTTACGATTTATACTGTTCAACCAAGCAAACATGAGCTCTAAAAAAACGTGCTCTGAAGACGATTTAGTTTTCCACTTCATTTTTTATGAGATTCTGATTGGTTAGTTTGAATTTTATCTTGAATTTGCTAATTTAGTTCAGAGCTTATGTATGTATATATTTGTTAAAAAAGATAGCATTTTTTATGTATATTTCATATTATTATATTTTATTATTTATTAATTATTATATTTACTAAATAATAAAGTTTCAGTGATTTAAATTTATCTTCACTTGAAATGTTTATCAAAAAGCAGCAAATAATGTCGTCTGATAGCTACATTGTTGATAGTTCTAAATTAAATCCGACGTTGGTTGTTTTTTAAGAGATAGTCAATTGTTTTCTTTATAAATTAATTTTTAAAATGTTAATGTTTTAGTCGGATTTTAGCAATCAGCGAGAAAATAAGATATGCATCTTGTAAGAAAAGCAACATTTTTATATTCTGTATTGCTAGGCTTTTTGTTGGGCTCGTTCAACAATCTTCAAGTCTTCCAGAATGATGAGCTTTTCCTACTATAGTATTTTTAAGTTAAAGACGAAGTGAATGTAAACAAGAAGGAGCGCGTGATTAGAGATTATTGGGGTTTCTATTGGCTGAACCATTGCATGACCTAGCCAAGCAAATGCGTTGATTGGCTGGCTAGACAGGCTTGAGCACGCAATATTGTTTATCTCCACTTTGTCTTTAACTTAAAAACACTATAGATACAAAATGGACTCTTTCTTAATGCAAAATATTATGATAAATCGCCATATTAAATTCAGGTGTTGGTAGATTTAATTTGTTTTTGTTAACTTGTCTTCAACTTGCCATTAATTTTGTAAAATAAATACATTTTTTGTCAGCTTCAGATTAATATTTTGTAAATTTATAAAAAAAAATCATGTTAATAATGTTTTAATAAATATCTGGATTTTTCTAATGTTATTTTAAATGTATCGCATGAAAACAAGACTGTATTATTAACCTTAAAAACTTTTTTAACTGCCATGTAGTCATTATCAAAAAATAAATAATGTTAAATTACGATTACTTTCTTATTTCCGTTTATTTTTTAAAAATATATTTTTTATAACTAGAAAGAAATTTTTTTTCACGTAATCCAACAAAAAATGTCTGAATTTTTTTATTAACATCTTAACTTTTAAACAACTGAAGAGTAGGTCATAACTTTTGTTTATTGAAATTACTTTTTTTTTTAATTTCTATAGAGTTTGCGGCAATAAAATGTTTATAATTTAATTGTTTAGCTCATATTAGGTTTTTAGTTTTAATATTGTACTTTTTCAAGTGTGTTTTCCTTGTAGACACTGTCTCGCGTTACTTGCTATAACTTTCTAAATACCGCCATTTAATATTATTTTAAAAGTTTTATATCGAGTTTTAAAACACATATTTTAGTTTATGTCCGAGTTAATTTCAATTTATTTAGTTTATTTCAGTTCAACTTGGTTTATTCTAGTTTATTTTACTTCATTTTGATTTATTTCACTTTATTTTACTCCAATTTAGTTCATTTTAGTTTAGCTCAGTTTATTTTAGTTTAATTTAGTTTATTTTAGTTCAATTCAATTTATTCAGGTTTATTTTAGTTTTTGTCACTCTATTTTAGTTTATTTCAGATTATTTTAGCTCATTCTAATTTATTTTTGTTTGTTTTAGTTTAATTCAGTTTATTCTACTTTATTTCAAGTTATTTTAGTTTAATTTAGTTCATTCTAGTCTATTTTCATCATTTTCTTCATTTTGATTTATTTTAATTTATTTTAGTCCAATTTAGTTTATTTTAATTTATTCTAGTTCATTTCAATCTATTTTAGATTATTTTAGTTTATCTTAATTTATTTTAGTTTATTTTAGTTAGTTTTAGTTCAATTCAGTTTATTTTAGTTTATTCTAGTTCATTTCATTTAATTTAGTTTGATTTATTTTATTTTAGTTTGTTTTAATTTATTTAAGTTTATTCTAGTTCATTTCATTTAATTTAGTTTGATTTATTTTATTTTAGTTTGTTTTAATTTATTTAAGTTTAATTAAGTTGAATTTAGTTCATTTTAATTTATTTTAAATTATTCAAATTGATTTCAATTTAATTTAGTTAGTTTCAGTTTATTTCAGTTTATTCTAATTTATTTCAATTAATTCAGTTTGATTTATTTTATTTCAATTTGTTTTAAATTATTTTAGATCATTTCAATACATTTTAGTTTTACTAGGTTTTTATTTTAGTTTATTTGAGCTTGTCTTAGTTTATTTTAGTTTATTTTAAATTACTTTAGTTTATTTTAGTTTAATTTAGTTCATTTTAGTTCCATTCAGTTCATTTTTGGTCTAGTGCAGCTCATTTTAGTTTATTCTAGTTTATTTTAATTTACTTTAGTTTATTTTAGTTTATTTCAGTTCATTCTAATTTATTTTAGTTTGTTTTAGTTTAATTCAGTTTATTTTATTTCAATTTAATTTATTTCAGTTTATTCTAGTTTATTTCAATTTATTTTAGTTTATTTCAATTCATCTCAGTTTATTTATTTTATTCTAGTTTATTTCAAATTATTTTAGTTCAATTTAGTTCGTTCTAGCTTATTTTACTTCAATTTGATTTATTTTACTTTATTTTAGTCCAATTTAGTTTATTTTAGTTCAGCTCAGTTTATTTTAGTTCAACTCAGTTTATTTTTGTTTATTCTAGTTCATTTCAATCTATTTTAGATAATTTTAGTTTATTCTAATTTATTTTAGTTTATTTTACATAGTTTTAGTTGAATTTAGTTTATTTCAGTTTATTCTAGTTCATTTCAATTTATTCAGTTTGATATATTTTATTTTAGTTTGTTTTAATTTATTTAAGTTTAATTAAAGTTATTTTAGTTTATTTGAGTTTATTTCAGTTCATTTTGATTTATTTTAGCTTATTTTAGTTTAATTTAGTTTATTTTAACCTAGGTAACTGTTGCTTTATTTTTAACGTTTTTATGACTGTCTTATGTCCTTTTTCTCAAAGCACTTGTTCTATTTAATTTTGTGTTATTTCCGTCTGGAGAGATTCTTGCTATTTTATGGATATTTTTGTGGTCAAAACTTCTACTTTTTATTACTATGTTGTTTTGTGGACTCTATCAGTAGTTTTTATTAACTTTAAAATTTTTTTTGTGGTTTTAAATTGAATTTAAACATAATAGTTTCAATTAGTTTTATTATTTTTGCTTTTAATAAATTTTAAATGTATTAGTAAATTTTTAAAATAAAATATAAAATATTCCAATTTTATTTCTACAAATTCTTATAAAAATTACTAAAAATCGCTTAAAATAGTTAAAAAACTATTGTTAGAAATTCACAATATATTTCAAAATATATATCGAAAATAATCTAAATCTCTTATTGAAAGCTGTTTCAAAAAATTTAGATATGTTTTTTGATTATTTTTAAAAAGTAGTTTTAGTTTAAAAATTTATTTAATTAAATTTCAAAAATTATTTAAAATTTTTTTTATTAATTATAAACTTTATTAAAACATTGTTTTATTGTTTTTAAAACTTTTTTAAGCCTTATTATTAGAAAAATTATTAAGAAATAAATACAATTATTATTAAGCATTTCTTAAAAACCCATATATTTTTTCTTAAATTGGTATAACTAAATTAAATTCTTTTTTAGTAGATTTAAATTAAATATTAATAGTTTTTTATTAATTTATTTTTGCTTTTAATAGTTTTTAAAAATTTAAATATAAAATATTTCAATTTTATCTTTATAATTTTTTTTTAAATTACAAACAAAATTTTAAATTAATATACAATTTTTTGTTAGAATTTAAAATATATCTAAAAACGTTTGAAACAATTTTAAAAATGTGTAAAAATTTATAAATTAGAAATTGGCGGAAATAATTTCTTACTGAAAATTTTTAAAACTATTTAAAAGCATTAAAATATTTTTTTCAAATTTTTTAAAAAAATAGTTCTAGTTAAAAAAAAAATTATTTTCATATGTTAGACCAATTAGAGTAAAATAGATTATTTTCCAAACTAAATGATAGATCTCAAAATAAGACAAAGACTAGACAAATCAATTTTTAAAATATATAAATAATAGTTTTTTACATAAAATTCAGGAAAATTTCACATTACTGAAGAGGAGCTAAATTGAAATACGAGGCACTTTGTGCCGAGTCAAGTAAGAGATTTTACTGACGTGTTTTGTATTAAATTTTTCCGGAAATCGTAAAAAAAGACGAAATTTTAGAATTTTTTTTGACAAATTTCACAAAAGTCAAGTTTGTCAATTTTGTTGGCAACTATAGTTACTAGAGTATCTTTTTTATTTTGCGTCTTGTAAAGTTTTTACAGTACTAGTCCGGAAAACTCAATTTTCCTGCGCGTAAATAAGCAGGAAAATGTTGTTTCCAAGACGATTTTCGAAAAAATAGCTTAAACAAATATAGAATTGAGATAACGTATGTTAAGGAAATAAAAAAAATAATCGAAATATATTCGATACTGCTCAAAAGTTATGGAAGTTAGATGAAAAAGCTCTAACAGCAAATAACTGTGTTGTTCCAACTGAGTGAAATTGAAATAGTATTTTCAATTTTACAAAAAAATTATAAAAGTAAAGTATTTTTTGTTAAATCAAAATGAATAAATTTGCAATCCAAATTTTAATACCACTGATCTGTACTCATAAAATCAATTTTTTAATTTTTTTATTTACATCAATTTTGTAAACGTATATATATTATATTGATACAATGTTAATCCCGTTTTCTTTTGTTTCTAGATGTAGACTTTTTCTTCCTGTTACAAGTTTGTACGTATAAAATAAAAGCGAAACGTTGTTTTCAAACGTTGACAATATACGTTTAATTTAATACTTTCCTCACAATTCTTAGCCCAAATAAACCCTTAAAAACGACTCAATTTCAAGTTAAATTACTGTTTTTTAGGTAATTTGTAGCCTGATGTTTGTGTGTAATTTATGCTTTTTCGAATTTACAATGTAAAATTTTTTCATATTACAAAAGCAAGCGGTACCAACTGGTATATTATGGTAAAAAAAGCATCTATTTAAGCCGTTCGTTGACAAGATCGGTGACATGGTTCAACTATAGAAGATAATCATAAAATGATCCATGAAATTGTTTACGTCCAACTTTTCCCGGCTTATTTAAATTTAAGAGAAGCATTTCTCTAATGAGTCACGGTCATTGTCTGCCCCATTCGAAAATAACTATTTTGACAAGGTTCTTCTCGCTTCCACCTGTTTTACGAGTACAAGATCCAAGATTATATCAATCAATCATTGTATTTCATTAAAGCATACAATTGCCTTTAAACACGTGTTCACTATTATTGGAAAAAGCCTAATATTTTTGGGCTTTTTAATGGGATCGCGTGGGCGATATGATAAAGAACCATTTGAAAGCCATGGTTCACCTCTTTCGTTGAACGATTACTGGTATATCTTCTTCCTCGAGTTGGCAGGATGGTCCATACCAACACGATGTTCACTTTCCCACGACCATCACCCCCGCCCATCACTATACCAATGGGTGTAATCGACATAATTTACAGATCTCTAGCTACTTTTACTAGGTATAATGTAAATGTGACGTGACTTATGAAAAATGTTTGATACGTGAATTGCAACTTTTTTTTATCTAATGATCAATGTTGTAGATATTCCATATAGTCCAGGAGGAATCCGAAAAGTATTCCACCTCAATTTTTTTATGCGCTCCTCTTCAAATTGCCCTCCTAATGATATAAATGCATGTTGCCATGGCGCAACCCGGTGCCATATTGGAAATTGTTTTAACAATTGCAAGAAATTGTTATTTTTGAACCGGACAAATTTTTTTTATATTCTTTTTTAAAATTTAAATAAAAAAGGTCCTATGACTTTTCACTATAAAGATAATATTTTTAAAGATATGAATTTTTAAAGATTCAAAAAAATTTGGGTACTTTCGACCCATGAAAAATATATTAAAAAAAAACATAATAGTTAAGTAATATTTTTTTTTAATTTTTTATACAATTGTTAATAATATTGTTAATAGAGATTTGAAAATTTTTTATTGTTTATATCCTTTTTTTAATTGTTAATTTCGCGGCTTACCTTTAAGTATCGCTGTCTCTCTCTGACTCATGCGTTGCACCGGCCTCTCTCTGTCTTGAATCATTATTTATCATTTATCTTAAAAACTATCAACTTTATCAAGATTGTTAAAGATAGCAATGTTATTAATAATTAAATTGTCTACAATTTGTTTTTCATAAATTTTTTTCTGAAATCAATTTTTCAAAAGTTATTTAAGCATAAAAGTTATATTAAGCATAAAGCAACATGTCATTTAAATTACTTTTTTATCAGTTTATATTACTTTTTTGTAATCTGCTGTAATATGAAACAAACAATTGAATAAAATATGTATTTTGTCCTAAAACACATTTCCTGTTTAAATTTTTTTAATTTCAGTATAAAGACTTTTTCTGCGATTTTTTTTTGTGAAAGCGTCTGTTTGTAAACATTGCCATTTTTATAAACCGTCAAGTCATTAACTTGTAATGTAATGAGAGTTCCAAGCAAGAGAGTACTCTCTCTATTTCCTCTTGTTATTTCCACCCCCAAATTTAATACGATATTATCCATCCCATAAAAAAAGTTTGTTGTTTTTAAATAAAAATTGACTTCTAATTGCTTAACAATATACAAGCACTGAAAAAAAATAAATATAAAACATACCCAAATGTGCTTTTATAAAAAATAGTAATAGGTCAGTAATGATTAATTTATCGAAAATATTTTGTTTACAATCTTGGGGTTATTTATTTTTTGACAGTAAACATGACGTTATTTTATTAAATAATTTTCCAAATATTGCAAAAGTTGAGTTTGGCAGTTTTTATAGTGATTGAAGATGATTTTTAAACTTTGAATATAAATTTTAAATGTTAAAAAATGGCAGAGACGCCAGATATGATTTGTTTTGTCAGGTGGGTATTAAATTCACAACTTACTCAAGTTATGATAAAAAAAGTTTAGAAAATCAAAACATTTAGTTTATTTTAGATTATTTTAGTTAAATTATTAATATAATGTTTATTGTTTCACAATACAGTGTTACAAACAAAATATAACTAATTAAGCTATTTGGTTCAAAATTCCATTCTAAAATTAAGTTTTGTTTCTTTTTCTTCTCGCTTGTTTTTTTTTTCTTCACTTATTCTACTTTATACACTATCTTCTTTTATCTTTCTTTTTCTCTTAATATTATTTTCAGTCCTTCTTTCTTTCTTTCTTTTCATTATTTTTTTTTTCTTCAACTTGCTTATTATCTTCACAAATTCATGTGTTCTAATGTTTCTCTCTCTTTTTTCCACACTTTCTGCATTTTATCATTTTCATCCATTCTTTTTCCTTTTTTTTTCCATTCATTATGTCTTCTCTTATTCTTATTCTCCTTCTTCCTCATCCACCCAGTTTAATCTGTTTCTTTCTTTTTCTATCATTTTCATCCATTCTATTCTCTTTTTCTTTCCTTTCATTATATCCTCCCTTACTAACATGCTCTCTTTTACCTCCTCACATTCCTTCATGTGTTCTAATGTTTCTCTCTCTTTTCCACACATTCTGCACTTTCTTTCATTTTCTTCTATCCAATATCTATTTTCTCTCTCTTCATTTCCACACCTAAATCTAGCAATCATTTTTCTCTCTCTCTTATTTTCCCTTTTCAGGTACCTTGGAAGTTCTTCAGTAATTATTGCCCCATATTTTGTATTGTACCTGCTTTCTCTAATTTTACCCCTCCTTTCTTGCTTCTCTATATTTCTATCTCGGTCTCTCATTTCTCCATTCACCCATTGCCTCTCTTCTCTTTTCCTCTCAATCTCTTCTACACTGAACCCTTTACTTTCATAGTATTCTTTTCTCTCTTTTTTTATTCGCTTATCGCCCTTTCTTTTCATCATTTTTCCACACTCTTTCAGTATCTCACACCCTTCTCTCTCCCGCATTTTGTCTTCATACTTAACTTATTTTAGTTTATTTTAGTTTATTTTAGATTATTTTAGTTTATTTTAGTTTGCTTTAGTTTATTTTAGTTTATTTTAGTTAATTTTAGTTTATTTTAGTTTATTTTAGTTTATTTTAGTTTATTTTAGTTTATTTTAGTTTATTTTAGTTTATTTTAGTTTATTTTAGTTTATTTTAGTTTATTTAAATTTATCTAAGTTTATTTTAGTTTATTTTAGTTTATTTTAGTTTATTTTACTTTTAATTTTTAAGAATTTTTAATAATTTTAAGCAATTATAGTTTTAAATCAAAATAGTGAAGACACAGAATATAATTTTTTTTTGTGAATTGCTTAATCAGGTTTATTAAATTTCTAAGTTACTCAAGTTATTATAATAAGAGTCTAGAAGATCAATAAAAAGTTAAACGTTTAGAAAAAATTATGATTTTTGATAAAAATGTTGAAAAATGGCGAAAGCGCCAGATTGGAATTTGTTTGTGAATTGCTTAATCAGGTGTGTTTCTATTGTATTAAATTCACTTGTTACTCAAGTTATTATCCAAAAATCTAGAAAATCAGTAGAAAGCTGAGCATTTCAAGAAATTTATAAGTTTTAACAAAAATGCTAGAAAATATATTTTTTTTGAATTGTTTAATCAAGTGTGTTAACTTCACAAGTTACTCAAGTTATGTTAAAAAGAGGCTAGAATATGTTTATAAAAACTATGGTTTGTAAGAAAAAAGTTTAAACATAATAAAGGCGTCAGATATATATTTGTTTGTGAACTGCTTAATCAAGTGTGTTTCTATTTTTTTAAATTTACAAGTTTTTAAAGTTACTATAAAAACAGTCTAGACTAGAAGTACAATGAAAAGTTAAACATTTATAAGAAATTAGAGTATTTATTAAAAATGTCAAAAAATATTGACAACGCCAGTATTCAAAAACATTGAAAGTATAAAATAATAATAATAAATATTCCAAAAATTGCATCTGAAAAAAAAAAATTAAAAACCGCCAGTAACGATTAATGTATCAAAAATATAATTTTTGCCCTTATCGCTCAAACATCAGTTCGTTCCCAATGCATGTAAAGACAATTTTTCCACACCGCGGTGTTTTTTCCTTTGCAAGCGAAACTAGGGGAAATGACTTAGTCAAGTTTGTATTAAAATCCAGAGACGTCACGTCAAACTGTCAATTGTCACACAACCATTCTATAAAATGGCTGTTTCTGATCACATACGTAAATAATCAACACAAAAGATTTATTGCCAAATAAGTAAGAAAACGATTGAAAATAGTAAGTAATTGATTAATAACACAACGTTCTAAAACGTTTATAAAATTTCGAAATATCTACGTTATTCTTTACCATTAAGCAAAGTTTAAGCATAGAGTATACAGACCAAATGGATTTCTTGCTTTGATGTTGTTGAAAATATGCCAATAAGCAATTCTCGGTGAAATTTTTGATTTTTCCTTTTCTGCACCAATCTAAAAATTTGTTGTATGGTTGAAAGCCGCTCGTACCTCGAGCGGCTTTTCTCAGGAAGCAAATTTGATACTGATCTATTTGCAGATTCTCTAATTTCAGGTGGAGTTAAAATTTCTCTGTCGGAGTCGCTCATATTTACAAATTTGAAACGAAAATTCGCAGAAGAAAATGGCGGAATAAATTTTTAAAATGATGCTTTTATTTCAACAAAAACATAGCAACAAAACAATAAAACTATTTCAAATTTAAAAAATTAGATAATCGGCGTGGGCAACGCTACCAACCAAAAAACAAGTAAAAAACTAAATCATTTATTATTAAAAAATAAGTTATTTATTATTAAAAAATTAGTTATTCGTTGCAAAAAAATTGTACCTAACTTTTTCGGAAAGAAATTTTCTCCATTCGCACTAGATGCACTGCAAACAAATTGCTCATGTGGGAAATTTCACTTTCCGAATCCGTTAGGTAAATAACTATTTTAAATCATGTATTTTAATTATTTTGATCAGTAGTGATATAACAAAAGTATTGTTTATTATTAACTTAATATTTGCGTATTAGAAAAAAGAATAGAATATCACATATATGACAGATAAGAGTCAAATAAGTAAAACTTTAATAAAAATAAAATTACAGTAAATAAGTTTCTACAATCAGTGGCGTAACTACCGGTATTCCATGTGTTCTTAGAACACGGACCCGTGGCCAAAAAAGGCCCGCAGAGCCTAAAATTAGTTTTAAGCTTTACCAATATCAACAATCAGAAATGAGTTACCAATAATAAGAAAAAACATAATATGTTATCAAATTGACTACAACAATTTCACTTTTTGAGACTTTGTTCTTTTTTGAAAAAAAATTACTAATTTTAGGTAATTTTTTTCTTGTTTCGATTTACTTCATATTTTGTAGTAGTAATTAATAGTAATACTATTATTACTATATTACTACTAATACAATTAATACAAACAAGTAGCCAATTACTAAATTGACTGTAAATGTAAAAATAATACAAATTATTTGAGAAACACAATAGGCCAGGAGAGGTTATCTTCTTTGGCCCTGATTTCTATTGAAAGCTAATCGATCAAATCATTAAATGTAATCTAATATAATATTCTCTTTTTGCAAATGAAAAAGTCAGAAAAAAATTATTTGATTAATTTAGAAACATAAGCTCACATTGGTTTTTTCGAATTTATTTTCGAATTTTTCTATTGGGTTTTGTCTTGGTTTTTTTGAAATAAATGTGTATATTCTAAAATTGAACAATTTATTTCTATAAGCTATATCTATAAAAAAAAAAGATTAGTAAATTTGCTGAGAGGGCCCTATACTTAGTGAGGAACACAGACCCGGTTGTCACTTGCTACGCCACTGGACACAATTTAATATGAATTTAAATATATTTATTCTAACTGTTGATATTAATAAACTTGGAGCAAATAACAAGTTTTGGTAACATCTAAATATAGAATGGCAATTAGAAGAACAATTTATTAACGATTTAGATCACATTAAATTAATCAGTTTTAATAATAACTAGCTGACCCGCCAAACTTTGTACCGCCCAACAGTCAATGAATGTCGTGTTACTTTTTAGCTGAACTAATTTAGGCTTTGATGAACGTAAAACAATGATACAAAATAATATATTTATATAGATAGAAACAAAAAAGTATTTTATTATGATGAATGATGATGAAAACATACATACAAAATAAGAATAAAAATAAAAAATAATAAAAAATAATAATTAAGTACTTCAAACTCATGTCAGAAAAAAATGATTGAAAACTATGTTGTGCAGATTGGGAAAAAAAAATAAAACTTGGATTAATTCATTAATAGGATTTTCATTCAAGCACTTTGTGGTAAACGACATTACTTGTTTTTTGGTCAGGCGCAAGAACAAATAAAGCGGATGGTTTGCCGACACGTGAGCATGCCACGTACAATTGACCATGAGAAAAAGATGCATTTTCTAGATTGAGACTACAATAGTCAAGGATTGGCCCTATGATGTGTTGCCATGGCGATGGCAAGACGAATCGGGAATTGAGTTCGTTTAAACTCAAAGAGCATATCCGTTTGGATCATCGGAATCCTTGGAATAACAACTTCCTCATCTTTAAATTTTCCTTTAAATATCGACGCGTGCAATTTCTCGCAGATAATTGACTCGCAATATTTCGTTGCCTAATTGCATTACGGCTTCGCAGGGAAAGATTAGATCTTTTAGGATGCGGCATTGTTATTAAAATGTGCACTCGCATAAAACCACCAAATATAATAACAGTGCCTGAACTTTCGAGACATAGACAATAGCTCAAAGAGTATATAACCACTACGTATGAATAGCTTATCAAGAAAAATCATAGACAACCTATAAAAAGACATTTACACTTTTGTTAACTTTTAGATTTTTTTTCCTTAATCTTATATCCTTTACCAACTGATTTTTTATTCTCTAAATTTCGTTCCTTTCCGATGATTTTATGTTTTTACTGTAGAATAAATCTTAGGTATTATTTTTGGGAATTAAAAACAAATATAACAGTACCTAAACTTTGTAGACATTTTACAAAAAATAAATTTCTGAACGCACACATGATGTCTTCAGGAAAAAATAAAGTTGTGGTTTAAAGGTCTCAGCAACCAGGCCATAAGCTCCAAAAAAAAAAAATTGTTGTTACACTATTTGACAGGATTGGACAACAAATGTTTGACATGTAATAAACAAATCAGCATCTATTGAAATGATTAAGTATTCATTACACATATCAAGTTTTCATTGTTTTTAAGATGTATTCTGCTATTCGGGACGGAAACAAATCCAACAAATCAAAAACCATGGCAATCGGTCCAGCCGTTCTCGAGTTATAAGTGTTGTAACAAACTCGACTTTTTTTTATATATATAGATAACCTTTATTTACTCATATCATTGTTTATGTAATACATAAACAATGCTTATATCTATGTCAAGAAGTATAATGTATGTAATTTCTATTTGATTCACAAACCTTTATTTCAATAAATTACATAAAATTTTACAATTTTATGATTGTTTAATTAAATTGATTGTAATTAGAAACAATATTTTTTTAATTTTAAAAATAGTATATTTTGTTCGGAGCTTAAGTGGCATTTTGTGCTTCGGCTGTTTTTCTCATCCTCAGCATACATTTTCCTTACACTATTATAATTTTGAAAATTTGTCTAAAAAGTGTTGAAAAGTATTGAAAAGCAGCGTTACTTAATAGAGACTATAACCGAAATCATAAAGCTGTTGCAAAAATAGTTCATTCAAACCTGGCTTTCAAATTGAATTTGGTGGAAAATGTAAAGTTTTATCATATCTATTATCTTCAATATTTTTGAACAATAATAGTTGCAACTGAGGTTGAAATCAAACATTACTATTTGCTCCAAAATTTAAAAAAGTGGTGTTAAAAAAAATTAAAATAACGTATTTTATAAATATTGCTGTTTCAAATTTTGTAATATTTTTTTTTAATATTTAAAATTCAAAAAATAGCTAGAATTATTTTTAAATGCTGATACAAATTTTTGGAATTTAAAAATGGTAAAGCTTATTTACTTTCAGTTTTTTTGAAATATGACTTCTATATCTAACTAGATCATTATGTAAGAATTTAAAATTGTTTTATTTAATATCAAAAATAAAATTATTTTTAGAAAAGATAGAACTTTATAGCTATTTACTATACAAGTGCCTTATAAGACAAATAAGTTTAATTAAAATGGTCTAATTTTTTTTTGAGTGACTTATTTGCTCTTAAGACACGAGTATAATACACAGTTTTATTAAAAAATCAAGGAACGCTTATTATAAGGAATTGAATGACTTTAATAACTATAAACAAGAAAATCATCTTTGTGGGGTGAAAGCGTGATGCTGTTGGGTTACTTCTTCAACGTCAAAAAAAGATTTGCAGTTTCTTCAATGTGGACGAAATACAGCATGTTAAGATTGACATTAAACTTTACAAAAATACAGATATTTTACAATATGGCAAAATATTTAATCGTGCAAAAAATCTAAAATTCTCTGTTTAAAAAAACAGTTGCATTGTTAATTCATAAAACCTCTTGTGTTTTATAGACCTCATAATTCAATCAAAAACATCATTTTTATAACGTCAAAAAAAAAGTGTTAAATAAATTAATATCATAACACTGTTTTAAAAAAAATAGAATACTCTCTACTGGTAAAAAACTCATTTATTTATTACCTTCTACAATTACCGCTTTCTTTTCACTAAAAATAACAAAAAATGTAAATCTAAGTAGATAATTATGATGGTTTTTAATCACATAAACCATCTAATGCGGTCATTTATCTGTCAAGCTAGTTGTCGTCTACAGAAGAATGCAGAAGTGTTCAACATTGTTGTAAGCGCAAGTGAATAAAATCGTAATAACAATTTGAAAAGATCGCACGTGTCCAGAGCAGGTTTCCGTTACCTTTGTTCAAAAAAAACGAAAAAAAATTTCAACAAATCAATGATTTTCGACACATGTTTGGTAACCAACCGTCCAGCTTAAGGCTTTGATTGGTTATAATTGGCTAATTGCGATAATAAATATTTCTAAGGCTCTTCTATTACAACCTATCATTAAGTCGTCAAGTTTTTGTGTAAAATTACAACTATAGTATGAGCGTTAGAGCTTTGATAAATGTATTCGTTTTAATAGTAGTTAAAAGCGAAACTTTTGTGACATTGACGTGGGTCAGTCATTTTTATTAATTATTATGCTACAAAGAGATTTACTATTAATAATAGTTTAGCGCATTTCGTTTTAGACCTATAATTTTCTTAAGTTATGACCTTTGCTACCACAAAACCGAGCACAAAACCATATTGCGCTTCGATATGTTGATAACATAAAATTTATTAATAACTTGTAAATGCGGTAAATGTTTTTGATTGATTTTGACCACAACATCATTCTCTCACCAACAGTTTCCACTATATTTTGTGGTTGAATGATGGAGTCAGTGTCGACAGATGCTAAGCCTATTATAAAATATAGATAAATTTGAAGAAAACATTTCAATTTTTTAAAAATATTGTTATGAGAAAGTCTCAGATTTTGCCAACTCTCTTGTACACAATGATAGAAAACAAATTGTAGATTGATATTTACAATTGATTAATTTTGGCCAACAATGCGATTGTTAATGTATCTTATTAATGCACGATTTATGCAATAGTTAACTTATAAAAAAAAATATGTGTAAGTGTATTTAGATACACATTATTTGATATAATACACAAATATTAGATTTTATCATTTGTTCTGGGTTTTAATCTATATATATAAAAGAAAGTCTGTTAGTTACTCCACTTATAACTCAAGAACGGCTTTACCGATATGGTTGAAAATTGGTGAGGTGGTAGCTTAGAGCCAGGAGACGGACATAGAATACTTTTTATTCCAGAAACCACCCTCTAAAAGAGGGGTGAAAGTCAAATGTGAAATGCGATGTCGGAAACGTTCGGTGAGGCTCGACAAATTACCGAGAAATTTGACGCAACTACAAAGAAGCGTTTATATTAAAATTTATTTGACGTAGCTCAAGAAATTTTCCCAAACTTGGATTTTTATATCAATTATAGTTTAGAGCCAGGAGAAGGATATAGGATACTTTTCATCCCGTTCGACAGCATTCCCGTGTGACTTGACATGAAACGTCAGTCACTATAAAACGTGGAATAACAAAACGCAAATGACAGCTATGTAATTGACGTATAATGACAGATATGTAATGATGTATGGATGACAATTTGATATTTGTAAGAAATCAATAATAAAACTATTTCTATTAAATAAATAATTAACAATTATAATGTAATGATAGTGCCGTTGCCCATTCGTAAAAAGTGAAGTGAACTATAAAACTCAATATGGTTGAAAATTTTAGTTTTTAGGTGAAGTGAAGTTTAATTAATAATGCCGCGACCAAGACGATCGAATCTTTCCCGACAAAGCCGTGATGCAAGAAGAATACGAAATACTGCAAATGAAAGGACTGAAAAAGAACAAGAAATTGCACGTGAACAGCGTTGCGATAGTATGGCTCGACTTCGTGCTTCTCAATCACGAGAGCAAAGTGAAGCAGCCCGTGAAACAGCTCGGTTGGCAATGCAGAATCGTCGAGCGAACAACAGAGGTCAACAAATAGATAATTTGCGACGCAGAACAAGATATTTATCAAGTGCTGATTTGAATCGAGCAGCGAGTTTATTAATATTAATAAATATTTAAAGATATTAATAAAATTTTTAATTAAATATTAATAATTATTTTAATATTTAATTATTAAATATTTAATAATATTTAATAATTTTTAATTATTAATTAGAAAAAATTAATAAAACTAAATAATTATAAACAGCTACTTTTTATTAACAAAGGGATGAAAAGAGGAGGGATAGAGACAAAAAATGACATGTATCAATATATAATTTTTAAAGATTTTGATTTGCTTATTTTAAAAATAATATCTATGTTTAGGCGGAACAAAGTTCGCCGGGCCAGCTAGTTTAATATAAAATAATTTTTTTATTATATTTAAAATGTTATATATTTTTTTGATTTATAATTACTGAGAAAACAGAGGCAAAGGAATTTTAAGCATTATTGTTAAATAAACAAATATTTAAGTTGCAAAATTACTCTTATAATTATAAAACGAATAATTGGTAAAATTATTTTTAACACAAATACAGGTCTTACACCATTAAATCTAAAAAGTAAAATTATCACAAACAAATTAAATAAACAAAATAGTAATTTTTCATTAAAAATTAAATGAAAGATATTAGACAATATATTAAGAAAAAAATTGAATTAGATAGAATAATAGATAAACTGGATAAAGACCTGTCACTTTTATGAATTAAGAAAAGACAACTTTTTCCAGAGATTGAAGGTTTTGTTTTTGCTATTAAAAATAAGGTAATTAACACTAAAAATTATCGTAAGATTATAATTAAAGAAAAATTAGTTAATCACATTTGTAGAATCTGTTTTAATTCGTCGGAAACAATTGAAGACATTCTATCTTCTTGTTCAGTGCTAATTAATAAACAATTTAAAAAAAACATGACGCGGTTGCGAAAATAGTTCATTCAAATTTGACTTTTAAGTTTGGTTTGGTCAAAAATGTAAACCGTATTATAATTATAATCCGGAAAATTGAAATCGAACTTTGCTAACTGCTTCAAAAATTGAAGCCAATAGGCCTATTATTGTTATAGTATTTAAGAAAACTAAAATTACATATTTTCTACAAATATAAATCTTAATTTCTCCACTGTAGAGTGTTATAAATTACATAATATAAAAAAGAAAAAAATTTCATTTTTTAAACTTTCTTGCTTTTCTTTTATTATTTCCTTCCTTGCCATTATCTTTCTTTTTTACTCATTCCTTATTTACTCTCTGATTTAATCTTTCTCTGTCCCTCATTATTAATTTCATCCATTCTATTCCCTCTTTTTTCTTTTCTTTCATTACATTTTCTTTCGCTTTCTCTTCTTCTTTCTTTTACTTCTATGCATTCTTTCATCATGTGCTTTAATATTTCTCTCATTCTTTCACAAATTATGCATTTCCTTTCATTTTCTTCTGTTTAAAATCCAATTTTTTTTTCTAAATTTATTTTTATTCCTGTTATTATGCCTCTTCTTGCTCTTCTTTTTTTTTGTCTTTTATGGTATACTGCATTTTTTATATAAACTTCTCAGACATTTTTTTTAAATTTTGTTTCAGTCTTTTTTGTATACCGTTCCTGCGATGTCAAACTCTTATATATATACCCAAAACTCTTTTTCTTTATTTTTAATCTTTGCGACGTCTCAGAACATTGCTTTTAGTACATTTTTTTCTGTCTCACCTTCTTTCTCTTTTAATGTTTTTTTTATTTTTTTTTTCTCACTTTTCGCCGGCTCCTGTATTTTCAGCTCTTTTACTCTTTTTATAATTCTAGTGTCAAACTCTTTTTCTATTAACGTTTTATCTTCTCTCATCTTTTTCAATTGTTACACGTCTCATCTGATATTTTCTCTTCTCTCTTGTTTTTTTTCTTGCTTTTAGTTGTCTTTTTTGCTTATTTCATCATCGCGTACTAACTCTCCGCAAACCTGCTTATCTTTATAACAAAATTAAGTATATACTTAAATGTAAATATCAGAAGAAAATCGTTCATTAAAGTCCCAGAACATCGCACTGTATTTTTCCAACAATCGTTCAGCTACTTTGTAAAATATATAATAACAAACTAGAGCTTATTTGTTTTCTCTTGGCGGCTCTGACGTCACTAATCTGCGCGAACATTGACAGCTGATGGAATAAGTGAGCGCTGAAAACATTCGACCATCTTTTGAACCGCTCAAAATTAAATTAATGTAATTTATGTAATCTAAATTAAATTACTGTGCTAATATGCTGTAAGTATTGAGGTTGTTCTATTTATATTAAAGCAAGCAAGCAAAGTAAAAAAATTAAGATTTAGCTGACGTTTTTAGTTTAGTTAGTAATAGCAAAGAACTACCAATTACAGCTTCTGCGCATGAACAGGTGACCCGCCAACAGAAAACAAATAAGCTCTACCTTTAGACTTTAAAACATTAGAAATAGTTAATTATTAAAAAAAATTTAAGCAATATTTGCTAGCTTTGCAACAATGAGTGCAAAAATGTCGGTATTTTATTATTATTTTATTTCAATCTTTTTTTTTTGTTTACTTTTTATAGTTTTACTTATTATATTGTTTGTATCCTTTAAATTTAGATTATTATTTGTTTCTTATATTTTCTATTGTTCTTTTCTTCTTTTATTAAGGTTGATTTAAAAAACAGCTTCAGCTATGCTGAAATTCGCCTTTTTGTTGTATTCTTTTTTTTTCTAGGACAGCAATATAGACGTTTATTATTATTATCATTATTATTATTTGCATATTTTATAGATATTGCGGTTCCAAATTCTTGTAATATTATTGATACTCTTAAAACAAAAAAGACTAAATATTTGCTATCAAACGCCATTAGAGATTTTTGAAATTCAAAAATAATAAATATTTTACCTTATAAACTACTAATGTAACTCAAATATGAGTGTTGTAATCACATAATTTAATAAAAACTTAAAAATTTTAGATTTAGATTTAAAAATCCTTGCGGAAACACAGAAAGCATCATTATTAAGTTTATGTCATATTGTTCGAATGTTTTTAAAAGATAAATCCATCTTATATAGTCTATTTAGTTTAAAACACAATTTGTTTGATTTGCAATTTAATTTTTAAATTGGTTTTTAAAGTAATTGAAAATTAAAAGCTTATTATTCAACAATTTTTTAAATTTTTTGATAAATAATATTGTTATTATCATTACGTGTCGAAGACTGTATGATTTTTGAATCCAGCAAAATTGCTATGCCTCCGGGACAAAGAGGGTTAAACATAACTTTTATTGCTTAATAGATACTTATTTACAAAGCATATGTACTTGTACACATTAATAAACATACACTTAAATAATAATATACATTTTAGATATATAGACACATGTCATCTTTACATAATTTCTCTGTCCTCTGTAATTTTTACAACATGGTCACATTTTACAATTAACAAGAATATTGCTAGAAAGTTCGAATAATAAATGTAAAAAATAAAAATATAAAATATGTATATATATAAAAAAATTCAAAAAAAACAAAAAAAAAATTTTATGGGATTTTTGACAATTTGAAAATCTTGAAATTCAAACTTTATAGGTCATAATTTTTAATTTTTTATGCAGCAAAAACATCTCATAAAAAAACCGTTTAAAAAAATTGAAAATTATATTTTAATAATTATTTAGTGTATTATAAATAGTGTGTAAAGACAGCCATTCTGGTATAAGGATACCGAGCGCCAGCGAGGTGCGAAAAAGCACCCGCATTTCAAAATGGCTCTTTATGCTCAAAATATATACCAAATTGTTTCTAAGATTTAAGATAAATGTGCTTGTGTCACCTTGTTCGTCTCATCACGCCAGATAAATAATCCAACAAGAATTTGTAATTGTACCCGGTGAGCGATTAGTTTTTAGATAAAAACGCATTCTATGTCTTTCATTGAAACACTAAAAGCTCAAATGTCACAAGCCGCGTACCTGTCAAATTCAAAAATAAGAACGCTAAATACTCACAAGCTCACACTTCTTGTTTGTTTTGATTAATCACAATAATTTTTGCATTTGTTTGAGCGTATTTTAGAAATAACGAATAAAAAGTCTTCAGTTTTTATAACTTTGTTTTTTGTGTAATTCAAATCAATGATCAAAATAAAACTTTGTTAATAACCGATACAAATTTTGTGATATTTGAATTCTAATTGCCTCAATGTTGCAATCAAAGACCTGTAAAATATTTTCAGGACTACATGCATTCTTACAACGCTATTTTTCCTGATTTTTCTATCGCTTTTGATCAGAGCAATTATCGCATTATTCTTAAAATGTTAAGCAAAATTGAGATTTCTGGAGTACCTTGCTTGAGAATTAACCAAAAAGCCTAATTTTTGGTTTTATGAAAGTTTCAAATAAATTTTTATGTGTTTTAATACTATCTGGAGTGCCGCAGGGATTCAAACCTTGGTCCATTATTATTTTTATTATTTATCAACAATATGGTTTATCAGTGACTTTACTACACTAAACATAGCTGAATATATGTAGTTGATAATTTGAACGTTTTTTGGGTAATACATATACTAGTCCCTTGTCCTTTTAGATGTTCTACTTTTTATGTGCTTTGTTTGACATTTTTTGACTATTGGTCATTATCTCCTTATATGTTTGCTTTTCGCTTTGTCTTCAAATTTTGTAATTTTTATGACAATAAAGCGTATTGTTATTATTAAACAATATCAAATAGACAATATTTATAGATAATTTTTGATATTTGAATTTCGGTTGTCTCAGTTTTGCAATCAAAGACATCTAAAATATAAAATTTATATATATAAATTATATATATATATAAAACTACTTTTAAAGAAATATTTTGTTTGTGTTTTTTAGATTTGTGTGAGGCTTGTTGCGTAAAAATACAGCATAATATCAAAACGACATTTTTGGCTCTATTTTCTTCAAGCAGAATTTTAGTTCAAAACAATTTTCAAAAGTTTTATTATTTGTAAGCTTATATAATAAACAAATTAAAAATTTTTAAAAAAAAACTTTATTATAATTACTTAATTATTATTTTTTTTTATCTAATTGACTCAAATTACTTATAAACTTATATTTAATTTTATTAAAAACAGTTTTTTAAATGTTTAATTTCTCACTTTAATCATATGTGTCAAAAATATATGTCAAAAAAAGTATTAATAGAAATAGCTCAAAAACTACTGGTCAGATCTTAAACAAATTTAAATGGAACCAATTGGAAAAGACCAGCTTTCAAATGAAAAAAAATATCAAAATCAGTTTCTCCAAAAAGAAGTTATGAGGTGACACACATAAAAAAAATAAAAAATACAGTCGAATTAAGAAATTTCTCCTTTCTTTTTGAAGTCGGTAAAAAATAAGACCTAAGCCTAAGTTCCACGTTTCCTAAAAAAATAAAATTGAATCCAAGCAGCCAATCGGCATATTTCTATCTTTTATAAGACACTAGCTGACCCGGCGAACTTCGTACCGCCTTAGCGTAAGTTTGATGCACTACTTTATTTTGTATAGCTGACCTATCTTATGTATGCGTACCTATTCAATTTGAACTGGAATCTATAATATCCTCCATTTAAAAATGAATACCTATTTCCCTGGTCTCGTCATACCTGAGAAGGACTTTACTAATTTTATTAAATAAAAAACAAAATATATATTTTTATAATAGTGTTTATTCCGTAGGGTTCAATAATTTCACTTATATTTTTACAAATCGCTAGAACAACTGGGCATTTTGAAGTAAACACTGAGCTCAATATCACGCGCGCTCTAAAAAGCAACTAATAGCCTCTATACCCTTCACTGTTTCTCTCTATTCTAATGCTTTTTGATAAACTATATTTTTAGTTTTATGTTCTGGCGCGTAAATAAATAATGTTGATGGTTTTCCGACACGGGAACAGGCGACATATAATTGGCCATCTGAAAAACATGGATTTTCTAGGTTGATGCCACATACACTTAGCGACTGCCCTTGCGATTTATTTATTGACATTGCAAATGCAAGCCGCACTGGAAACTGTAAACGTTTAAAACTGAATGGCATATCGTTCGGTATCATAGGGTTGCGTGGGATTAAAACATCTTTGCCTTCGTACTTCCCTTTCAAAATGTTTGAAAGGGAAGTTAAATTGAATGACGTTGACATTTGTTAGCGCGGTTATGTCTGTGGTGTCATAGATCACCACAGAGTTTTATGTTTTAAATGGAATGACGTTGACATTCGTAACGCGCTTTTTTTAAAATATGAAAAATTAAATGTATATTTTTCAATCTTTTTGAGAGATTTTCTAAATATTTTTTTTCGTAAGAACTTTGTACAGAGTATTAAAAAACTACAAAAAAAAAAACAGCCAAATCTATCAGCTATGTCGTGACAGCGGAAAACGGGTTTCATTTTTATATATATAGATAAGCCTTTTAGTCTTACGTTTTCTAAAAAAAATAAATTAAATTTAAGCAGCCAATCGGCATAATTGTAACTTTTTTTGAAAAAACACTTTCAATTTCAAGCCATAATACCTTCAAAATAACTTTTAATTTTTTTCAAGTGTTAATGTGTACTTGGTGTAAGTTAAGTCAACTGGCGATATCGGCTTTTGTTATAAAACGGCTTGTGAAATATGTTGCTAAACATATTTTGGATAATTATATCAAACATAAGCCAATTTAGAATAAAGACAACAAATATGGTTGATTTAACAAATCTTTGCTCTCGCAAAGCTCGTTTTTAGTAAAAATTGTAACATTAGCAGTAACAATTTAAAGTTGGCAAAAATCAATAAATATAAGAGATATAATAATAATAATAATAATAAAATGCCTTTATTTGGACCAAATACATTTGTCCGGGCGAAGTCTAGCTAAGAGCTACTCAAACTTAACCCAAGATTATTACAATTAATTACAATTTAATTAGAATTTCAAATTATAAATCAGAAGGTACATTTCTTAGGTAACTAGTCAGTATTATAAAAAAAGATCTTTAAATTATTTTTACATTTTTTTTTATTTGGGGTAAGACTCTTTAACGGGTTTGGCAATGAATTATAGATTTTTACTGCATTGTATGTAAACTTCTATGAAATAATGTCGTCTGAAAACGCGGTAAGTTTAATCTGAAAACCGTGCGTAAGGTAAGATCATGCATTAGGGATCTTGATATCAGTTTTTCTCGAAGATAAGGTGGTGTAGATGATCTCAATATGGATAAGGTCATGCAAGCTAAGTTACATTGAAACTGTTTGTTCATTTTCAACCAATTCAATTCTTTGATTTTAGCTGAAATGTGGTCAAACTTTCTTAAACCCGACACAAAACGTGCACAATTGTTTTGAATACGTTGTATTCGAATTTTACCTAGATTATCTAAACAAGGATAATATACAACAAGCAGATAATTTAAGATAGGCATAACCAAAGATTCTACTAGTTTTTTTCTTAATTTAAAATTAAGAATCAAGAAATTGTTATACAGAATCTTTAGAGGTGCAAACGTTTTTTTGGTGAGATATGTTACGTGTTCATGTAGTCGGATATTTTCATCGAGTATTAAACCCAATATTTTGATTTTATTCACAGGTTCAAGCCTTGTACCATTTATATATAATTTTATCTGCTTTTTTATATCATTTTGACAATTTCGTTTACAAAAGAAAATAACACTGCATTTTTTACAATTTAATTTAAGATTGTGATTTTCTGAAAATGCTTGTGTAAAGCGTAAATCAGCATTTATTTGCCGATTTGCAAGCAGATAACTATTTTTACTAAAAGAGTAGTACAGCTAAGAGTCATCAGCATAATGAGATACATTTGAGTAACAGATATGTGAATGCATGTCAAAAATGTAGATTAAAAACAAGAGAGGACCTAAAATAGATCCTTGAGGAACTCCGGAGGTTACATTTCCATGATTTGATTAAAAGCCCTTTGATACTACAAGTTGGGTCCGATTTGACAAATAGGATTTAAAGAAATTCAACGTTTTATCTTTCAGCCCAATATGCGATAATTTTGAGATCAGAAGTGCATGATCTCTCGTATCAAATGCTTTGGAAAAGTCAAGTGAAATTAGCGCGGAGCACAAACCTTTATCACGATCGGCAGTAATGTTATCTATCAAATTTAGAAGCGCTGTAGTAGTGCTATATCCACATCTAAACCCTGACTGTGCAGATGTTATTATATTTTTAGCTGTCACATATGAATAGAGTTGCTTTTGTACTACTTTTTCCAGTATTTTTGAAAGCGTTGGTAATATGCTTATAGGTCGTAAATCATTTAATGACTCAGAGTTAGAAACTTTGAGTATAGGATTTACTTAAGATTTTTTCCATGAATCTGGGAAAACTCCCTCTTGAAGACAAGAATTTATTATGTTTGTAATGTTAGGAGATATTGCCGGACAGCAGAGCTTTAACATTTTTGCATTTATCCCGTCTAGACCTGTGGCATTTGACTTAAGTTGTAGAATTATGGTGTTTATATTATCGACTGTTGGTAAAGTAAAGGAGAAGTTAATTTGATTTTTAAATTTAAAACTATCGTATAATTTGCAGGTAGCCAAACAGTTATTTGGTGGCGTGAACACGGATAGGAAGTGGTTGTTTATTAAATTTGCATCATTTAGATGCAAAGGTATAGACATTTTTTTATCCTGTAAAACTCGAAGTTTTTTCAGGTTTTTCCAAAGTTGTTTACTGTCTCCAGGTTGTTTTGCTACTGCATTTAGAAATGCTTTTTTTTCTTGGCGAATAGCAGAGAGAGTAAAATTACGTAGCTCCTTATACAAATCCCAATTTTTATCATTTCTGTTTTTTTTTAAATTAGTCAGGGCAGTGTCGCGTAATTTCATCATATGTTTTATATTATGAGTAAGCCAAGGGGCATAACGTTTTGTAATTTTCACCGTTCGAAGAGGTGCATGGTTTTCAAAGAGACTTTGAAAACTTTTGAGATAAATATTGAACTTTACTATTTATATTTTTTATATAATATATATTATCCCAGTGAATAGCTTGAAAGTCTAGATAAAACGTTTCCTCTGAAAAATTGCTAAAGTCTCTATACGTTATAAACTGTTTTAGATTTTGCTTAATCATATTGGTATCTATTTCGCAAAAGGGTATTTGGTGATCAGAAAATAGATCTGCTGAGACCGTACCAGATGTTACAACCAGATCAGGGAAATTGCAGTATATTGGATCTATCAATGTTTGCGAGTATCTTGTGATTCTTGTAGGCTCAGTAATGAGCTGCTTAAAGTCGTAAGTAGTGAAACAAGAAAAGGCACAGTTTGGTACATATAAATGGTTTAAATTAATATCACCTAAGATAAGTATTTTGTCATAATAAAGTGTAAGCTTTGATATAATCTCTTCCATGTTATCTTTAAACGCGCTCACATTATGATTTGACGGTGATCTATATAAGAGATAGAGCAAAAAATTGAATCGGTTTATTTTCACTTCAAGCGCTAAATGTTCATGTGTCTCATAATTTTGTAGAATATCAGAAGAAACAGTATTTGTTGAAAAAATATCAGATACATAAACACCCACACCTCCTCCCCTAGTACCTCTATCGCGACGCAACAGTCTATAGCCAGGTATATTAATGGCACTATTTGGAATATCGCTAGAAAGCCACGTTTCAGACAGACACACAATGTCGAAAGTATTTGTAAGCACTATTTCCGTAAAAAAGTCAAACCCTGACAGTAGAGAGCGCACATTACTGTGAGCAATTTTTAAATGTTTTTTGTTTTTATTCATAAATATAAACAGTAAAATTTAAGTTATGTAGCGAATTTTATTTTTTAATTTATCCATGTTAAATTTGTAATACTGACAGTTTCTATCGTTTGCGTAGTGATCAGTTGGAACAGGCTTCATTGACTTATTTTTAGCATTATATCTCAACGCCGCCAAAGTTATAGAAATTCCTAAAAACAAGTCACTTGTGTTAAGCAAAAAACTCTTAAAATTTTTCATAAACAGTTTAGTTTGGTTTCCGATAGGATAACAAAGGTGAAATTTATTGCTGTTAATAGATGCGTTCTAATTCAAATTTTATGGTAAGTTTGAATGTGGTTAGAAAATATCTGCATAATAGCGCTTACAATTTCGCCGAAGAGACACACCAACCCAATAAAACACAAAACAGCATTCATAACAATAGCAGAAATTCGTCTGAAATATGGCGGTACAAAAAGGAATAAAAAATTCAACCTGTACCCAAATCGGTTCATAATGACTATTATCGGAGCCTGTGGGCTCCTCCCAGAACAAAAGTTACGCTGACAGATAAATTATATCACTACAATGATTGATGTTTAGCAGTAATTACAGCAAAACAAAAAGAGCTCACACCCTTGTGTGAATTCACCATGGCAATTAAAAAATATTCCTGTCGGGAACCCTTTGATTGACGGAGGATTTAGACTTGGGTGTGTGAGAGCCATATGCTGGCTGCATTACCACTTTTTACGAAAATTGGGGGGTGGTTGCTGATTGCGCCTTTGGGGCTTTCTAACCGACTCTACAAATAGAATAGAAAGATAAAAATCCGGAATGTAAGGAAGCATAGGGTTTTATTACAGAAGGGCTCTGAAAGCTCCATTGGCGAAAACATTTAGTCTTACTGAAACTTTTATATTATTCTTATTAGGTCTATAAAATACCGAATTTTATAAAATATATGCGTAAAAGTAGAAAACCCAAGGTAATATATTTTCTCTACGACCGTTACTGAATGCAGTAATTCTAAATTTTTTTTTAATAATAAACAGTAAAGTCGTCTAAAAACTAGTTTGTTTTTATGAGGGTGTCTATTGTGTAGAAATTCACAATATGAACTTACCGCTAACCATCATGAGGTCATAAATAAATGTATCACTAGAGGTCCGGTCTTATACAGAACCGTATTTTGTTAGTCAAAGAAACAGTTGAAATGTGATTTATGACAGCTTTTTCCAAAACTATGTAACTAAAAAATCAAAAAATAAAAAAAAATTAGAAAAAAAATTTTCTTTGGTTGTGGAGAAAATACGGTCTGTTACTCGGTTAGAATGAAAATTTGATCTACACGCTGACGCTCGCGCTCAAAATCTTTCTCCTCCATTGTAACCTTGTTACAGAACATACTATTAATATTTATATTACTTAAGCTGGAGAAAAATAAAATGAGTCTATTATTGATCATGTTTACTTCTAAATTATGTTAAACAAACTATAATTATATATGCAAATTATGCCACAAAATTAATTCAGTTTATATGTACTAATACCAGCGCATAAGAAATTAAAAAGCAATTAACAAAAATGATGACAAACACAAGTTGAGTTGCGCACTTTTCAAGTACTCGCCCTTCTTTTTTAATAGAGGGTTATATAGTTTAGTTGAATTTTTAGTGCGATTACAACTTTGCCTCCTTAAATACATACTTTACAACAAGCCGACTCCCAATGTGCATAAAATTGGTAGCCAACAGATGCGTCTGCGGTTCAGGTCAGCATAGACCGTAATGAAAATTTACTCCGCACTAAATTTCTGGAAAAATTATTGAAGAGAAACCTTTATACCACTAGAAAATAATACCAAAACTAATCATTCAAGTTATTAATGATAGTAACAGTGATTCTGATATCTATGCATGATTAGATAAAAAATACTAATGTTTCTATACCCACTTACATAATTTTTATATTATCCAATAATAAATAAGTCTGTATCTAGATAATTAATTGTTATATTTAGTAACATGCAGGCGAAGAAAGTAGAAGCAACCAGAATACAGCCCTGACGCAGTATCTTTATGATTCTGCACAGGCAAGAAACCCTGTGGTAAACCCTCATAAAGATTAGTGAAGGTTAAGCAGCAATAAAACGATATTTGCACAAAATCTTTAGCCAAACTATATCAACATGTTTAAATGTTAAAAAGTTGTATTTTTATTTTTACATGTTATTAATCAATTGGATTTAACACCTGACAACAGTAAACCCAGTAAGCGCATTTAGCATTTTTGTCTTAAGGCTATCTTAGTCCAAGTTTACTAGCTTTTTCTCGCTCTTAGTTTATCTTTTGTCTCTGTTTATATTCTCTCCAAACCCATAACCAGTTTCTTTTTTGTTTATTTTTTTTTCATAATTATTTGCAGTTTTTATATTTATGTAGTAAAAGCAGCTTTCAGGTCAACAAAATCTGTAGACACTTTTCTTCTCTCTCTCTCTCTCTTTTTTTTAAGTGAAATTTTTAACCGCACACATTTATTGCTTGCATCTTATTTTCTATTGTGATCTTATTCACTAATATTTTTAATCTCTATCTTTCTCTTATGTTATGCCCTCCATAGATTCTCAAACTTTTTTTTTGTATTTAATTTGTATTTTATTTATATGATTATTTATTTTGTTTTTTTGTTCAATTATTTTTTTATTAATATTACTTTTTAATAATCTTTTTTTTTTGATAATTTATTCTACAGAATAATCAGATTTTTTACTAAGTTTTTGTTTTTTAATTAATTAATTTGTATGACACTTGCTCTGATTTTATTTTGCATCTTTTTGGAAACACAACACTATTTTTTTTAAATAATTGATGTTAATTAAATTCGGTAAATATTTGCACAATGTCACTTTTAAACTCGTTTTTTTTTGCTTTGTGTAAAAACGTTTTTGATTAGAAAATACTGTAAAAAGATTCTATTATTGAACATAAAAAGAAAAAAAGCAAAAGAACATGCAAAAAAATATAGCAAAGAGAAATAGTAGAAGAGAACGGGTGGAAGATCAATCAAAAATATAGAAGATAAAGAGAAAGAATACACGTGTGTAGAAACAGGAGATGAGTCAGACCATCTACCAATAGTAGTGACAATGAAAAAAAGAACAGCAGAAAAAAAAAAGATCAGAATGTTCAGAGAAGTAAAAATAGACAGCTGGATTGAGAAAAACATAAAAAAATACAAAAAAAAATTAAGAAGGGTATGCCCAAAAGAAGGAAAAAGCAAAGAAAACTAAAAAACCTAAAAAAAGCAGTAAAAAAAGCCACAGTCAAAGAAAACAAGAAGATATACGATAACCAAAATTAAATGAAGAATGAATAAAGAGATTTGCAGAAAAATGAAGAAAAAAGTTAAACAAACTCTAAATAGAATAAAAGCCGGAAAAGCATCAAGAAAAAAATACATTAAAAAAAGAATACAAA
The DNA here is from genome assembly GCA_947359425.1 of Lagria hirta. Lineage (NCBI taxonomy): Eukaryota > Metazoa > Arthropoda > Insecta > Coleoptera > Tenebrionidae > Lagria > Lagria hirta. Next base: position 10,977,545 of record OX375804.1, on the reverse strand, counting down.
AAAATATATAAAGAGTAAAAAGAGAAATGAAAAGAAAGGCAAAGAATAAATGTAGAAGAAGATAAAGAAAGAGTAACAGAAAAGAGAAATACAAAAGAAGAAGAACAAGGTAGGGAGGAAGCTGAGAGATATAGTAGAAGAGAACGGGTGGAAGATCAATCAAAAATATAGAAGATAAAGAGAAATAATACACGTGTGTAGAAACAGGAGATGAGTCAGACCATCTACCAATAGTAGTGACAATGAAAGAAAGAACAGCAGGAAAAAGAAAGATCAGAAAGTTCAGAGAAGTAAAAATAGACAGCTGGATTGAGAAAAACATAAAAAAATACAAAAAAAAAATTAAGAAGGATATGCCCAAAAGAAGGAAAAAGCAAAGAAAACTAAAAAACCTAAAAAAAGCAGTAAAAAAAGCCACAGTCAAAGAAAACAAGAAGATATACGATAAACAAAATTAAATGAAGAATGAATAAAGAGATTTGCAGAGAAATGAAGAAAAAAGTTAAACAAACTCTAAATAGATTAAAAGCCGGAAAAGCATCAAGAAAAAAATACATTAAAAAAAGAATACAAAAAAAAATATAAAGAGTAAAAAGAGAAATGAAAAGAGAGGCAAAGAAAAAATGTAGAAGAAGATAAAGAAAGAGTAACAGAAAAGAGAAATACAAAAGAAGAAGAACAAGGTAGGGAGGAAGCTGAGAGATATGGTAGAAAAGAATGGATGAAAGATAATCAATGGAAATATAAAAGAAGATAAAAAGAGAGAATACACGTATCTAGAAAGAAGGGCAGCTACAGTAATTGACTATGTAATGTGATAAAGCATTCAAAAATTTCGGAAATATGAAGGTCGATGAAAGAGGGGATTTAGACCATCTACCAATAGTAGTGACAATTAAAGAACAGCAGGGAAAAAAAAAGATCAGAAAGTTTAGAGATATAGAAATATACAGCCGGATCGAAAAAAACATAAATAAATACAAAGAAAATTTAAGAAGAATATGCTCTAAAGAAGGTAAAAGCAAAGAAAACTAAAAAAACCTGAAAAAAGCAGAAAAAAAAACCACAGTCAGAGAAAACAAGAAGATAAGCGATAAGCCAAACTAGATGAAGAATAAATGATGGGATAAAGATTGCAGAAAAATGAAGAAGAAAGTTAAACCAATTCTAAGTAGAATGAAAGCCGGAAAAGCATCAAGAAAAAAATACATTAAAAAAAGAATACAAAAAAAAAATATGAAGAAAAAAAAAAGAAATAAAAAGAGAGGCAAAGAATAAATGTAGAAGAAGATAAAGAAAGCGTAACAGAAAAGAGAAATACAAAAGAAGAAGAACAAGGTAGGGAAGAAGCTGAGAAATATGGTAGAAGAGAATGGATTAAAGATAACCAATGGAAATATAAAAGGAGATAAAAAAAGAGAATACACGTATCTAAAAAGAAAAGCAGCTACAGTAATTGACTATGTAATGTAATAAAGCATTCAAAAATTTCGAAAATATGAAGGTAAATAAAAGGGGGAATTTACACCATCTACCAATAGTAGTGAGAATTAAAGAACAGCAGAAAAAAAAAGATCAGAAATAAAAATAGGCAGCTGGATTGAAAAAAACATAAATAAATACAAAGAAAATTTAATAAGAATATGCTCTAAAGAAGAAAAAAGCAAAGAAAACTAAAAAAACCTGATAAAAGCAGTAAAAAAACCCACAGTCAAAGATAACAAGAAGATATACGATAACCAAAATTAGATAAAGAATAAATGATGGGATACAAATTGCAGAGAAATAAAAAAAAAAGTTAAACAAACTCTAAATATAATGAAAGCCAAAAAAAGATCAAAGAAAAAATATATTGAAAAAAAAAAAATACAAAAAAAAATGTGAGAAAGAGAGGCAAACAATACATATAGAGAATCTAAAAAGTCAAAAAAAACATGCGGAGGTATATAAATAAAAGCAGAAAAAAAAGAAAATATTGGAAATAGAAATAAAGAAATGGAAAAAACACTTTGAGGATGTAATGAGCGATACACAGAAAAAGCAAAAAAAAAAACTTGAAACAAAAAATATAGAAGACAAAAGAAGTGAAGAAACAAATACAGAAATTAAAAAAAGAAAAAGCACCCGGAGTAGATGGCATAAAAAATAAGGGGTGGATTTATTGCACGGATGAGGTGTGTGTGATGTTGTTTGTTGACCTTAGAGCGGCGTTTGATAGCGTGGATAAAGAGAAGCTGTGGGAGTGCATAAGAGCAAGAAAGGTAGATAGCAAGACTAATAAAAAGAAAAGAGAAAATTTTTGAAGAAACAAAGAATATGATAAAGAGAAGGTGAGAGAATGAGTGAATGTGCTTTTACCACAAAGGGGTTGAGACAAGGGTGCCCCATGAAGTCCTACATTTGTTGCACTATAAAGAAGAAGATATGAATGATGTCTTAGAAAAAGCGCAAGTAGAAGAAATGGTGTTGGAAAGAAAAAGATATAGACGTTGACGTATGAGGATGATATGGCGGTAATAGCAAAAGATGAGAGAAGTATGAAGAAGATGATTACCATCAGGTGTATTGAGAAATATAAAAGAAAAAAAATGCTTAAGGTCAACACAGACAAAACAAAAATGATGATATTTAAGAAAACGAGAGGCAGAGAGAACACGAATGAATAGAGATGGAATAGAGAGCAGATAGAACAAGTGAATGATTTTAAGTATTTGGGGAATTTTTTCAATAGAGAAGAAATACAAAAAGAACTCATATTAAAAAGTTTGCCAAAAAACAAAATGCAGTGATAGGGCAAATTTAGAGCTTATGAAAAAAACTGTTTGAGAGAGAGTTTGAGAGTAAGGTAAAGAGTGTATTGATGTATGATGCAAAAATATGGGAATGGAAAGAAAGAAAAAAAAATAGAAAAAGTACAGGATCAGTACTACAAATGGGTATTGGGAGCGGACAGAAGAACGCGAAGCTACATGGTAATACAAGAATGATAAGTAAAAATAAGAGTAGACGCGGGCAAAAGAACATGTAAGTTTGAAGTAGAACAGACAGAAAGAAAAGAAAAAAAAAAGTTGATTGAATGTATGAGTGAAAAGATGCAAGAGAAAAAGCGTACTTTGAAAGAAGCAGACTGAGCGAGAGAGAAGTTGAGAATAAAAAGCTTAGAGATGAAAGAGTATGGAAAGAACAAAAGAAAACGATAAAGACAAGAAAGAAGAAGCAGACTGAGTGAGACAAAATACAAAAGTGCATACGTAAGGTGGTGAACTAATAAGGTGCCCAAATATTTGAGGAAAAAAACAAAAAAGTGTAAAAGAAAAATGATTGCGAGGTTTCGGTGTGGAAGTGAAGCATATGAAAATAAATGTTGGTTGAAAAAGACAGAAAGAGGGTTTGATGACTTAATGAATGAAGATGGTGGAGGAATTGAATGGATAAAGAGGATAATTAAAAGAAGACAACTGTGTAAATAGGCAAATCAAATAAAAATAGCATTGTACATAGTTAACATTTTGCAAAAATGGTAACGTTAAAACAATATAACTTATAATTATTATTGTAAAAAGATTCTACTTTATAAACTAACAGATAAAACAATAATTTTTTTTGCAATTTTGGAAGTCTAGAATGAAATGTATATTATCTTATTAAATATAATTTTTAAGTTCTTGCAGAATCAAAACGTAGTTACATAACAGCCGCGTCAAGAAAGAAACCCAAGCACTGATACGCAATGCATACAATCTTTTTTTTAAAGAAATATTTCAAATTTGGTGAAATGTGAAAAATTACAATAATACAATACAGTACAAGCTATTTTTTTGAAAATAAGCTGCATATTGTTTTATTTTAAAAGTATTTTACACGAGAAAAAACTGTTTTACGTTAAATGTAACAAAAATGGAAAAACCGAGTTGTTCTAAAAAAATTACAATTTTTAACTTTTTGTACTGTCTGTACTGCTTGCAAAGCCATTAATTTCCGGCAATATACAATAACTTTTTAACAACCATACCCAATACCAAGTACCAAGACAAAAGCAGTTTCAAAGTGTACTATTACAAATTACAAGTTCAGGGTTAACTAGTGCTCCTTATTGTTAAACTCAATAACCATAATCTGTCTCTTCAAACCAGAAACCATCGTTTACGATCGAACTTTAATGTCTTTAATGGTTCAGATTTCAAACGATTATTCAAGAAATTTTATTGCTCACTATTTATCTCAATAGGTTTAAGAATAATTTGTTTGGAAAAAAAAATGTAAAATATATAAATTTTGTATTTAACCGATTAAATCTTTCTTGTTTTTTTTATAAATTGTTAATTTTAAATTATGAGGATGGTACATACTACAAGGCGAAAAAATAAAATTGTTTGTTTTTAATAAAATCTTCTACATAACTGGTAGCAACAGTAGTTGACTTCCATCTTACTAGTTGTTATGCCAAAATATCACAACTTTCATTGACAATCAGCTCTGGTCGTACAAAAACAGTGACTGCTACAATTCTAAGTTTTTGATCCTAAATACTTTTGCATTTTTATTGCATTCTACTAATCAAATGTTGACCAAGCATCAAAGATTTAAACAGAAATATGTCACTGACTTTTTTCTGATCTATTGTGCTTTTTACATTTACAAACACTTAAGGCCAAGCAAAAGCCATCTTCTTTTAAAAAACAATTTTTGCTTGTGTGAGATTCACACTCACGCTACTTATTCGACCAGGCTCTAAACGCACTATTGTCAGCCACCTAACCACCAAACGACCCTTCGACCAGCATTAAAAAAATATATTTTTTACTTTGATAGGTTGCAAAAATCTGCAAATTTTGTATTAAAACAACTATTAAAAATATTGAAATTGAATGCTTATCATATTCTGATATGATCTGGCTTGGATGAGATACAAACTAACGCTTTTTATTCGGTCAGGCTCAAAACGCACTATTCTCAACCACCTTGGCCACCGGTTAAATCAAGTCATGTCTCGTTGGTATTTCGTATTAAAGAAATTCGATTTAAACGCTTATCATATTCTAAAACTATAGTGCTTAACTATAGTTTGCTTATATGAAGTAAAACTCACGCCTCTTATTTGACCAGGCTCGGAACGCACTATTGTCAACCACCTGGCCTGGCCTCGCTGATAACGCTTCAGAAGTTATATTTAAAACTAATTTCCTTCAATGAGATTAATCAAAGGTTATCAGTGGGTTTACTGAGTATCCTGTGCTAGTGACAGGGTTCCTGTGCTAGTGTCAGGGTTTTAAATGTCAAAATGTCAAAATAATTATGCCTTGATCGTCAGCATATCCTGGGCTAGTGTCTGAGTTTTAAATGTCAAAATAATTATTCTTTGATCGTCAGCGTTGCAGTTTTTTTTCGAATTTTTTAGTCACTGATTAACCATTTTGAATTTGTTATTTGTCTTAATGTCACATTCTGTGTTGTTTCTATTTTAATTACTTTTTTTTTCGTTGAGATGGCTTAGGCTTGATGATCATAAGTCATCATTGACTTGTATAAAGCTGTATAGTTAGTTTTTCTTACCCAGTTGGCTTTTTTTAGGTCTTTTTTGGCCTTTAGAAGAAGTCACACCAAGGTATTTGATTTCTCTTTCCTATTGAACTTCTATTTCTATTCAGTTGAATTCTCTTTAATGGAAACATTTTTTTTATTGAGATTCCGAAAATGACAGCTTGGCTTTTTCTTCATTGATTTTAACTTGTCCATTTTTCAAAAATTTTGATGTGGTCTAGCATATTTTTTTTTCACTTGGTTTTCTCAAATCTAATGCAATGATGGCGGTGTCCTCAGCAATATTGCCAGTGTTGTTTATTTTTTTAATTTTGGGAAATCGTGGGTGTAGATGTTGTAGAGCATAGGTCCCAAAGTCGATCCTTGAGGTACTCCAGCCTCTAAGCCTTCTTAAGACATTTTCTTATTAATAAAAATTTAAATTTAAGATTTTATGAGTTTCATCATTCTAAAACGGTACTTTTGCTTTCCGATTTTGTAAATTAGACCTTTGTGCTATACTTTCTAAAAAGCTTTGAAAACATCCAGAAAAATTTCTTCTGACTAATAGCTTTGGTTTAGTTTTCAATTAGATCAGTGGTCCTAGAAAATTGATTTCTGCATCCATGTCTTTCTCTGAAACCATATTGTTCATCGAGAAAAACCTTTTTTTCTCATAAGTCTTTCTTTTTAGACGTGTACATATTATTTTTTCAGCTATTTTTCTAAGATTGGATAGTAAACTTATTGGCTTATAGCTCACTGGATCACTTCTAGATTTACCAGGTTTAGGTAACATTATGGTTATTGCTTATTTTCATCTTTCTGGAAAGTGATAAGTTTTCAATATTTTATTGCTAATTTCTGTAAATTGTTTAACTATATAGTCTGTTAAACCTCTACTTTGCTACTGAACAACCTTTTGACCAACATTATAAAAGAGGCCTTGGTAGACCAGTTGGCCAAGCAATAGTACGTTGGAAACTGGTCTGAACAGGTAAAGGTGCGATTCTCATCCAGCATTGGAAATTGCTCCTGTCTGGCTCATGGGTGTGTGTAAATGTCTGTATAAGTGGGAGTACAATAGAGTCTTAATAAAAATAGTCCAAATTTATCTGTCAACATTAAAAAAATACATTTTTTTGCTTTGGTAGGTTGCAAAAAAAACCGCAAATTCAGTGTTTGAAAAACTATTTAGAAAATTTTAAAATATGTCATTAAATTCTAAAATTATACTGCTTACCTGCTCAAAATTGCGCAAAAAGACCACGGCCAATCTAAAAAAAATCTTTTTTGGTTGTGTAACAGTCTAAATTTAGAAAAACTTTTTTAGTTAGAAAATGTAATGTCATTAGATAAAAATAACCATTTTAATAACGAACGGAACGCATGTCTTAGACAAATATTATATTTGAATTTTTTTACATTTTGTATAATAGAAAGATAGGTGTTATTATTTGTCATTGAACAATTTCGTATTTTTCATTAATACATCATAATTTTTCTTAATATTTATAAAATTTGGTCTAAAAACGTTACTTATTATCATTTGAAGTAACAAAAAGCATTTCCATTTTATTAACATAATAAAGTAGCGACATCTATTCGAGGTTTTTTACATCAAGGTTGAGAAATCATGTTTCTACATTTTTTTGACACACTGATAAATATACTTTTATGTAAAAATTCAACCGAAATATTAATTTTGGTTATTTTTGACAGTTGCAGGCAAAGTTTTGTATGCCACATGACTGCGATCTATCTTTTTTTCATTCGTATAATTTGGCGAGGCGCAGTCGAGTCAAATATTTATTCTTATAAAAAACACTTCTAGTTCTCAACCTTGCAACATAAATAACAATTTTTGGAAAAGAATAACGTGGAAAAATTTATATTTGTTTTTATAAGAACAGTTTGTGAGCGCTACAATGCAGCTATCTCAACATTTAACATACTTTCGATGAATCACCACAAAGTAAATAAAGCTACCATCATCCTCTTTGCAATTTTCAACAAAAACCCTTTGCCCTTTCCACAAAAGACACATTTTTTCACCTGTATGTACGACTCTCAAATATAGGTTTCCCATGACATTTCGAACAATAAGTGGTCATATTTTTTTTGGTTCGCTACAGAAACTTAACACACTCGAAAGGCCTTCAACCGAATAAATAAATATATTTATAAAGTGAGGGGTTAGAAGTGTCAGGTAGAGTTGCTGAAATTGACACCTTAGCTATGTATACAAATGTTTTATCATTCAAAATGATCGCAGAACATTATTAAAACGAGATAAATAAAAAGCAGTCTTTTACAAAATTTATGATGTCAAACAAACTCTTATAGAAATCAGCAGAAAATTAATGTCTTTACAGTTCATAAAGTAACCGACACGATTCTTAGATCATATTAAGATATTTGAGAGATGTTGGACTATGAGCAACATTTCTGCACAAAACGATTATTCGAGTGTAAATTAAGAATGCAAATAAATAGTCTTATGGATAATAAAGCATGAAATAAAGCCAAGAAAACGAACATATAGTTGAACAATAAATCATAGTAAAAATAAAATACTATTCAAAAATCAAATGACCAAAATACTCTTTCTTGAATCTGAACAGACTATAGTTATACATAAAAAGCCAATCTGCAGCTTTCTATTCAGCTAATTTATATTTTTAATAAGTTTTTAAAGCTTTTTAGAGTTTTTCAATAATTTTTAAAAAAATTTGGTAAACTTTTTATATTTTTAATTTTTTAAGTTTAATAATACATTTAAAAAAATTTAAAAGTACAAACGAATTATTAAAAACGGCTTAAAAGTATTATTTAAATGCTTTGAACTGGCTTAAAACATTTTCAACACAAAATTTAAATTATTTTCAATAATTTTTAATTTAAAAATATTTAAACGTCATTAAAAATTGTTCTAAGCATTTTTAATAATTTTTTAAGGTTTAATTTATATTTTTGAAAAGTTTTTAAAGTTTTTTAAAAATTTTTAAGAATTTTTAAAAAATTTTATTGAACTTTTTATATTTAATTTATAAAATTTAATAATATGTTTAAAAATTTTTAAAAGTACAAATGAATTACTAAAAACTGCTAGAAAAGATTATTTAAATGCTTTGAAATGATTTAAAACATTTTCAACACAAAATTTGAATTATTTTCAATAATTTTTATTTTAAAAATATTTAAATGTCTTTAAAAATAGTTTTAAGCATTTTTAATATTTTTTTATAGTTTAATTTATATTTTTAAAAAAATTTTAAAGCTTTTTAGAATTTTTTAAAAATTTTCCAATAACTTTTAAAAAAATTTATTAAACTTTTTATATTTAATTTTTAAAATTCAATAATACGTTTAAGAATTTTTAAAAGTACAAACGAATTACTTAAAAGTTCTTAAAAAGATTATTTAAATGTTTTGAAATGGTATAAAACATTTTCAACACAAAGTTTATTTTTTGTTACTTATTATTTAATTATTTTTAATAATTTTTAATTTAAAAATATTTAAACGTCATTAAAAATTGTTCTAAACATTTTTAATATTTTTTTAGGGTTTAATTTATTTTTTTAGTAAGTTTGAAAAATTTTTAGAAATTTTTGAGAATTTTTTAATAGTTTTTAAAAAATTTTATTGAACTTTTTATATTTAATTTTGGAAAATTTAATAATATGTTCAAAAATTTTAAAAGTACAAATAAATTACTAAAAACTGCTAAAAAAGATTATTTAAATGCTTTGAGATGGTTTAAAACATTTTCAACACAAAATTTGAATTATTTTCAATAAGTTTTATTTTAAAAATATTTAAATGTCTTTAAAAATAGTTTTAAGCATTTTTAATAATTTTTTAAGGTTTAATTTATATTTTTAATAAGTTTTAACAGTTTTTTAGAAATTTTTGAGAATTTTTTAAAAGTTTTTAAAAAATTTTATTGAACTTTTTATATTTACTTTTTAAAATTTAATAATATGTTTAAAAATTTTTAAAAGTACAAATGCATTACTAAAAACTGTCAAAAAAGATTATTTAAATGCTTTGAATTGGTTTAAAACATTTTCAACACAAAGTTTTAATTATTTTCAAAAATTTTCAAACAAAAAATATTTAAACCTCTTTAAAATTTGTTTTGAGCATTTTTAATAATTTTTTAAGGTTTAATTTATATTTTTAATAAGTTTTCAAAGCTTTTTAGAATTTTTTAAGAAAATCTTTTCATCTTTTTCTTATATTTTTATAAATAAATGCAATTTTTTTTTAATATATAGTATTTGATAAAAAGCCTGTCTATGATAAAAAAAGTTATATATGTATATACAAACTCTTGCAAAAGCGTTTCTAGACGTGTGATTTACAAGATTTTTTATACCGCCGTAAAAAAACTAAATACATTATTTATTAAAAAAAAAATTTTGTTTATGTTGGCAACGCTAGCAACACTAAAATTATTTTTAGTTTAAAAGATTAAGTTCTCTTGTTTATTAACAAAATATATTTTGCTATGACATTTCAAAAATTATTTGCGTTCTTAATAAGTAAAAGTACTCAGTACAAATAAACAGACTCCGTGCAATAATACTACTATTGTTTATTACTATTTCATGTTTTAAAATTGAAGAAATCATGCTACTATAGATTATGTTTTTAGAGTATATAAATAGTTATAATAATTGTTTATAAAAAACTAACCTCTAAAGGTAAATTTGTTCTAGAAAGAGTAAACTGTTTTAAAACCACATACATTGTTCAGTAGTTTGGTTTATACATACTAGAATGATTAATGAGAAAATGGTTCTTAGAAGCCCCGAGCTCAGGCCCTTCGTAAGACACACAAACAAATTGTCACTAAGGCGTCTGTAGGGCGTGGAGAGCGTGGGGGGCTATAATACAAACCGTTAATTGTCGTTGATAAATGTCTGACAATTGACAGTGACAGCAAATAGTGCCAACACAAATAATATTCCTAGTAGTCATTTTCCGACCTAGGCTAGCAAAAGCTTGTTGCCGGCCGATTAGTGCACTTTGAAAGTTATGTTTTGCAAGCACAAGGCACAAAAACCTTTTTTTCCCAAATATTTACAAACATAGAAAAAGATTTATGAGTAGAAACTATAATTTCCCTCATAACCTGGATAATTTATAATTTGTTATAAAATATCAAAATAGGTAGAAAAAATTGTATTTTTCATTAGAAGTGCCTCTTAGCATCAAAATGTTAAAACGTAATTTCACAACCTTAATGTAAAAAGCTTCTAATAGATGTCGCTACCCATGCATGTTTTTTTTATTTCACAATGCTTTAAAAAAAATTAGAAAAAATTCATTTTAAACTTTGTTGAAATTTATTCCAAATAACTTCTTTATTGCCCTATTATTCAGAGTTTTATAACGATTAGTTTGATAACAAATCGATTGGTAATGTACCTTATTAATAAACAATTTTACTTTAATGCACTTTTTTTACAAAATTCGCAAATTAACAGCATTTTTACTTTGACAAAGTGTTGCGTTAAAAAACGCTTGCTTATTAAATAATTAATTAATAATTAATTAAAAATAATGCTGCTTTTGCTTAATATTACAAATTGCTTTTTTAAAAGTGCGAATTCTATCAATAATTACTATCAAGTGAGTTACAGTTATTTGCAAAAAAAGCTTTGATCTCGTGGCGTATATATGTTTACTCCCAATCATTATAGTAATTAAATAATAACAAACCTATACCAGGTAGGTAATGGACATCTTGCCTTTCTTAGGTGGAAAAACCTAACCTACTTGATTACACTGTACGGCGTCGTTATGTAGCAAACCGCAAGCAACGATCTATGGCTTTAAGATCAATCTTCAATTTAATACTAATTTTAAGTCTTATCATACCGCTCGCAATTTTTTTCTGGTATAGACTGCGTTACGTCTAATTAATTCTGGTCATACCAAAATCGAAGTTGAGAAAAGAGACCTTTCGACTTCTCTCTATCACTTAATTTAACCAAGTCTGTTTAAATAAATAAATCTTGTTGTTATTAATTATATCATCTGCATTTCTTTAGTTAGGCAATAAACTTCTTAACAGCTTCTGCTGCAGCTTGCAATAACTCCGGAAGAGTGTCACTAGTCACTAGTCACTAGAGTCACTATTAGATATTTTTAAACAAAATTTTAATAATTGTTAATTTTGGTAATGGCAACTTATTTAAATTTATTTGAACACGCTTACACTAATAATTATGTATATTGAATTATAAATGAATATCTATAATAAGTGATTGTGGGTGAAACAGTATTTAAACTTTAACAAAATGTCTGTTTTGAAATAAAGTTTACCTGGACGCTTCGCGTCTCGGTCAACTTCTTAATTTTTCGACTAAAGTTTTTTTTACCACATACTATGCGGTAAAGTAAACTTTCATTCTTTTTAAACTTTAAAAGCTACACAACTCTAAATTCATGTGAATTATTTAAAGAAATTAAAAGTTTCCTACTTTTTTTTTTATTAAGTTTCAACAGTTTTTGAAAAATAAATTTTTTGAAAGCCTTTTTTTTGTTTATTTAGCATAATTTTTACCAAAAATCAAATTCAGCAAGCCAAAACTAATTGCGATTTTGCTGACTTGAGCTGTTTTTAGTCAAATTTATGTCTGTTTCGAAATAAAGTTTACCTGGACGCTTCGCGTCTCAGTCAACTTATTAATTTTTCGACTGTAACTTCTTTTACCACATACTATGCGGTAAAGTAAACTTTTATCCTTTTTAAACTTTAAAAGCTACACAACTGTGAATTCATGTGAATTATTTTAAAAAATTAAAATTTTTTCAAAATTAATTAATAGAAATTTTTTTTCGTTTACTTATTTAGCAGTCTTTACCAAAAATCAAAATCAGCAAGCTAAAACTATTGGCGCTTTTTGCTGACTTGAGCTGTTTTCGGTCAACACTTTTTGCAAATATTTATTTTATTAATAAAAAAAAAAGACTTTAAACTGAACACTTTCAACTCTACTGTTTTAAGCTTGTTAGGTTTAATAAAAGGTACAGTATCGGAAAAATCTGCAATGAAAGTTTTCTAAGAGATTAAAGAGGTTAATGAAACCAATTATCTGAAACAACAATATTTAATAAATTAATAAAATTAAAAAAATTAAATAAATTAAAGATAAGCTTTGAGAGAATAACAGAAATACAAATTAGGTGTCAAGATATTTACAAATACATATTCACGACCAATTAAAGTAATTAATTAATAAACTAAGACTTAGCTGTTGGTCATCTGTTCTGATATGTTGGATTTCTTAAGATTCTGGTAAGTTGCTCGTCTTTTGTTGTAGGTCACTTGACTTGTGTCAGTTTAAACTAATCTTGGGTTTAAACTTAATCACTCTTCTAAGAGTATAGTTTAAGAATCTACTTTTAAACTTGATACTGAAACAATACTTTCACATTTAAGCTTTACTTAGTACATTTTTATTTCAATCAATACAGTTTAATTACTTTTAGCTTGATTGACTTATTATTGCTACTTGATTAACTATCTTTCTTTTGGCACTATTAGTCTCAACTTATTTTTTCAATTCTCTTCTTATTCAATTATTTTTTAACCTTCTGGTATCTCTTATCTCTTTGCAAGACCTATTGTTGTCTACGTTCCTATCACTTTGGCAAAAAGGTAAAGCTAGCGACATTAGAAGTTACCTTGTATCAAACATTTTTTGGGAATAAAATGTTCAAAATCATTATTTTTAACTAAAAATAATGTGTGCTTAAATACTATATGTATGTGTGCTAAATTAAGATTACATTACAAAAACTGAGTGGTTCAGACCCTGTAGATAACTATTTTGTTCAACTTTGACAAGAATTTAATTAATTAATAAAAACATATATATTTAAATCTGACATGATCTGACTTAACTGTGAGTTATAGCGTTTAGAGTCAAGCCAGTATCACCCGACTTATCAAAGATAGAAAATAAGATTTTTCCAAAATGTTAAGAAATTCAAACCAACAATTCCATACGAATGAATGACAAAGAATGAAAACTCAACAGGTTTTGCACTTATATGTTTTTGTGGAAATTTGAACCAATTATTAAAATAGATCATTAACAGGTACGATTTTTGTGACATTTGAATTTAGACTGTTTCAATGGTTCAATCAAAGACATGGAAAAAAAATTTCAACGCTTTCTCTAATCTGAAAACTGCTTGCTCATTCGTTGGATTGTATAAAAAAACTATTTAATTTTTTAGAATATTAGCTTATCTATATATATAAAAGAAAGTCGTGTTTGTTACAACACTTATAACTCGAGAACGGCTGGACCGATTGCCATGGTTTTTGATTTGTTGGATTTGTTTCCGTCCCGAATAGCAGAATACATCTTAAAAACAATGAAAACTCGATATGTGTAATGAATACTTAATCATTTCAATAGATGCAGATTTGTTTATTACATGTCAAACATTTGTTGTCCAATCCTGTCAAATAGTGTAACAACTATTTTTTTTTGGAGCTTATGGCCTGGTTGCTGAGACCTTTAAGCCACAACTTTATTTTTTTCTGAAGACATCATGTGTGCGTTCAGAAATTTATTTTTTTGTAAAATGTCTACAAAGTTCAGGTACTGTTATATTTGTTTTTAATTCCCGAAAATAATACCTAAGATTTATTCTACAGTAAAAACATAAAATCATTGGGAAGGAAGGAACGGAATTTAGGGAATAAAAAATCAGTTGGTAAAGAATATCAGATTAAGGAAAAAAAATCTACAGGTTAACAAAAGTGTAAATGTCTTTTTATAGGTTGTCTATGATTTTTCTTAATAAGCTATTCATACGTAGTGGTTATATACTCTTTGAGCTATTGTCTATGTCTCGAAAGTTCAGGCACTGTTATTATATTTGGTGGTTTTATGCGAGTGCACATTTTAATAACAATGCCGCGTCCTAGAAGATCCAATCTTTCCCAGCGAAGCCGTAATGCAATTAGGCAACGGAATATTGCGAGTCAATTATCTGCGAGAAATTGCACGCGTCGATACTTAAAGGAAAATTTAAAGATGAGGAAGTTCTTATTCCAAGGATTCTGATGTCCTTTGAGTTTAAACGAATTCAATTCCCGATTCGTCCTGCCTTCGTCATGACGATCAACAAATCACAGGGACAATCCTTGACTATTTATGGCCTAAATCTAGAAAATGCATGTTTTTCTCATGGTCAATTGTACGTGGCATGCTCACGTGTCGGCCAACCATCCGCTTTATTTGTTCTTGCGCCTGACCAAAAAACAAAGAATGTCGTTTACCACAAAGTGCTTGAATGAAAATCCTATTGATGAATTAATCCGAGTTATATTTTTTTCCCCAATCTGCACAACATAGTTTTCAATCTTTTTTTTCTGACATGAGTTTGAAGTACTTAATTATTATTCTTTATTTTTATTCTCATTCTGTATGTATGTTTTCATCATCATTCATCATAATAAAATACTTTTTTGTTTCTATCTATATAAATATATTATTTTGTATCATTGTTTTACGTTCATCAAAGCCTAAATTAGTTCAGCTAAAAAGTGACACGACATTCATTGACTGTTAGGCGGTACAAAGTTTGCCGAGTTAGCTTATTTCTAATAAGTGTCTTCTGATTATTTAAAACACAGCCTTCTTTGTTTGGTTCTGGACTGTGGCAATTTACAGTAACGCCGTTTGGGTTGTACAACGCTTAAACTAAAGTTTGAAAATTACTTAAAGCTAACTGAAGCTTTTTGCTTGACAGTGAAACTAATTTCCAGAGCAATGCTGGAATTTCTGTCTAAGCACAAGCAACTTTGAAAACCTTAATTTAGTAATTCTCTTGTTTCCCGAGAAACAATAGAGGTGTGTTTACGGTTTAATAATGAGAAGCAACGAATTTGCAATGTTCTCTCCATTGATCAGTCAATCATTCCCGGATTGATGATCGCATTCAATATATAACATGCAATGCTCATAAATAGTGGTGTCTGTTGATACGAGACGAGTTTCGTGGTCCAGCCCAGTCTGAGAATATCTATCACACAAGAAGTCTTCGAAGCATGAAGACGGCTTTGGTCGATCAAGCAGAAAAACACCTTTACTTCCAAACCCACAAAAACTGAAAATAATGGGCCAGAGATTCTTCTTTCTGTGAACTTCCCGCCGACTTGTACGAAATTCTCTTTGGTAAACACTATGAATAGCGTAATGCGATTATGGTGGAGTGGTTTTTAAGAGGATTCGGGATTTAAGAGCTTTTAAGTTAGTTATCGGAATAATTATGTTATGCAACCCTTCAACTTGAGGCAAAAACGTGTATCCGGTGGTTATTTTCAGCATGAAAGGTGGTGCAACCATTTAACTCTTTGAATTTATTGAAAATGAGCTTAACACTAACATTTTCTAAAAATTTAACAATAATATAACAGGATAATAGAAAACTCGCTACAGTATAAAAAAACAAAAAGTTCAAAATCAACACAAACTTTTCTAATTCAAGAATCAGTCCGACTACCAAAATGGCTAAATATAACCACGACGCAGGATTTGCGATTCTGTAAGCGCCGCAGTGGTTATTTCTTAACCACTTCTACTGGAAAATGTGATTATTCTCAACCACTTGCTTTGCGTGGTAATTAGAAACGTAATCACGGGAGTTAAGAGGAAAAATAAGGTTTGGATTAAGTTTTTGACAGTTGAGTTACTATTTTGCTGTTATACTTATTAGAAAATTGTAAAAAAGTCTTCCACACATCCTCCAACCAAAATCTATTGAACATAAAACAAGCTCAAGAATATGTCAAACTCTATGTCAGTTATAAATATTGCTAAATTAGGTGTGCTCCACCAGTTAAGAAAGCCAAAAAAATCCTATAGGATAGGACCTGACAGAATTCCCAGTTTTATTTTAAAAAACTGTGTTGTTGTGTTTGCCAAGCCTTTACACTATATATTCAGTTTAAATCTAACAGCATCAGTATTGTCTGATGTCTGGAAAAGCGCAAATATTTGTCCAATTTTCCAAAGTGTCAAAATTGATGACGTTGCAAACTATAGACCTATCACATTTTTGTTAAAATTTTTGAAAGCCTTTGAGTGGTTTTGTAGAATAAAATATCCACGATAGCAAATCTGATGTGTTTTAAGCAATATGTGGCTGAAGTGTTAGACAACCAAAGGCAGGTCGACGTTATCTTCACTGATTTTGGCAAGGCATTCGACCAGATAGATCACAGCCTTCTACTCAAAAGATGAGTCATGTAGGTTTTTCAAAGAATTTGACTATTCTATTCAATTTATTAAATACTAGCTGACCCGGCGAACTTCTTACCGCCTTAGCGTAAATTTGATGCACTACTTTATTTTGTATAGCTGACCTATCTATTTATGCGTACCTATTCAATTTGAACTAGAATCTATAGTATCCTCCATATAAAAATGAATACCTATTTCCCTGGTCTCGTCATACCTGAGAAGGACTTTACTAATTTTATTAAATAAAAAACAAAATATATATTTTTATAATAGTGTTTATTCCGTAGAGTTCAATAATTTCATTTATATTTTTACAAATCGCTATTGAACAACTGGGCATTTTGAAGTAAACACTGAGCTCATTATCATGCGCGCTCTAGAAAGCAACTAATAGCCTCTATACCCTTCCCTGCTTCTCTCTATTCTAATGCTTTTTGATAAACTAAATTTTTAGTTTTATGTTCTGGCGCGTAAATAAATAATGTTGATGGTTTTCCGACACGGTAACAGGCGATATATAATTGGCCATGTGAAAAACATGGATTTTCTAGGTTGATGCCACATACACTTAGCGACTGCCCTTGCGATTTATTTATTGACATTGCAAATACAAGCCACACTGGAAACTGTAAACGTTTAAAACTGATGGCATATCGTTCTGTATCATAGGGATGCGTGAGATTAAAACATCATCGCCTTCGTTCTTCCTTTTAAAAATGTTTGAAAGGGAAGTTAAATTGAATGACGTTGACATTTGTTAGCGAGGTTATGTCTGTGGTGTCATAGATCACCACAGAGTTTTTTGTTTTAAATTGAATGACGTTGACATTCGTAACGCGCTTTTTTTAAAATATGCAAAATTAAATGTATATTTTTTAATCTTTCTGAGAGATTTCCTTAATATTTTTTTCCGTAAAAACCTTGTACAGAGTATTAGGAAACTACAAAAAAAAATTAGCCAGATCGGTCAAGCCGTTTTCATGCTATGTCGTGACAACGAAAAACGGGATTCATTTTTATATATATAGATTTGACATGTTGGGAGCCCAAGGTAGTACAAACCGATGTCTGGAGTACCCCAGGGGTCTAATTTAGGACCATTCCTATTCTTGTTATATCTTAATGACATTGTTGAAGTTATATCAAGTTCAGTTTTAGTTACCACATCTTGCCAACTGTATCAAGCTTATAAAATGCTAGGTTTTGTATATAGAAGTTACAAAAAGTATCAAAAAATCCGAATATTGCAAAATTAATAATTAAAAAAATTATAATAACAAAATAAAAAAAAACAATATCTGATGACACATTATTAGTACACACGGATAATGTATGTATAGTTAACAGTGCTGAAAAAATATTGTGTATAAAAGTTTTTCCCCAAAAAAACAATCTACAAAAATAATCTGACATCATTTTTTCGTAAAATGATCAAAAAAAAAGTTATATCAAAAACCATAATTCTTTTCTTAAATTTCTGAAAATTTTTGTTTATAACTTTTTTATTTATATTTCTACAATAAAAAGTTATTGAACAAAAAATGTAGAAAATTTAATTTGCAAGAAAAAAAATTTTTATCAAATAAATAGTTTAGGAGATATTTTGTAAAAACCATTTTAACCCTTATATTTAAAATGGCGGCTGTGGGACAAAGGTGGCAACCCTACAAACTTAATTTTAGCTTTACACTGACCCTTCCTACACACCAAAAAAATAAAATTGCGTCTTTTAAAAAACGCAATGTAAGGCCTAAAAAATGTAACATTTAAATGGACTATAGACGAATAATTATTTTGATACAATTTTTATATAGTTTGTTACATAAAAGGCTCAATTGATCTGATTTGTTAACCTCAGTAAACTTTTAAATGCACGTGGTGCCAATACATTTTATTTGCAGACAAAAAACACTAATGCAAAACTAAAATCACCGATCTATCTAGCTTGTCTACAGTTTAACCTGTACTGAAGTTTAAGAATTATTCGGACATAAGCTACAAACACTTTAGAAGTGTAGTTTCAAATATTTTAATAAACTTTGCGACTATAGATAGCAGCTCTGATTTCTCTTAATTTTTATTTTTATTTTACTATATATAAACTTTCCTGTAAGTGGACAAATGTCTGTTGGACATAAAGCCATTATTATTATTATTATTATTTCCTCTCTCTTCATCTCCGCACCTAAATTTTGCTATCTTTGCTTTAATTTTTTCTGTGATTAGACTAGTGTTCTTTTTATTTTACCTCTTTTCTTGCTTGTCTATGTCTCTATCTCTATCTTTAATTTTCCCATATCCCCATTTCCCCGCTTTTCCAGCTCTTTTTCACTTGTTCTCTCATTTTTTTCTCAAACAGAACTGCTATTTTTTCTGCTTCTATTCCTATTTTCTTTTTCTCCTTTTATATTTATTTTAGAATTTCGTTGCTCTTCCTTTACATATTTTTCTTGCACTCTTTCTATCTCTTCTCTTTCTTTCTATTTTTAATTTTTTGTACACTGTCATTCCTATTTGATACTTTACTCCAAACTTTTTCTCTAACATTTCCCACACTATTGCAGACTTTAAAATTTTTTTTTCACTAGTTCTCTTACTTTTGTTGTTTTTGTCAAACATGTATTTTGAATACTTTTTTTTTTCTCATTTCCAACTTACTGTTTTCTTTACTGCCGTTCTAAACACATTTACATTCATTCACTTCAAATATGTTCTCATTCATGTATGTACCATTCTGTGTTTTATTAATTTCTTTATCTTTTTTTCTTCTCTCGCAGCTATCATCAAGTCATCTGCATACGCCAGCATCCCCACATTCTTTCTACTTACTACCATTTCTCCCCTTTGTTGTTTTACCAGCAGTTCTAACTTCTTCTATATCAGTTGAATCTTATAGAATAAAGAATTTAGTATTACTTATAATCTGTATGAGTCATAAACCAAAAACTTTAGTGTTGTTAAGATGCGCATTATTTATTCTAAAAAATAGAAAACTTATTTTTTAATTTTATTCTTAAATTTCAAAGGTTTTTAATGTCTATCAAAAACAGCAAATATCTAACAATTTTTATATTAAAATAATAAATATTATTAGAAGAATTTAAAACAGCAATATCTGTAGAATATGCCATTTTCGGATTTTTAAATACTTTCACAATATCCGGCTTAAGTAACGTTTTATTCCAATATTATTTGTAATTATTAATTTGTAACGTGAAAACTGTACAGTTTTTTTATACAACTTATTTACACATTTATTTATTTATATACTAACTTTAATATTACTTTATTTTATATAAACTTTGTTGAAATACTTTGTACATTTAGTTTATATTTATGTCGATACACTCGTGTTGCTTGCTCGATCAGGATCTCTACTTGAAATTTGGACTGACCTCCACCCTCGCTTGCTGCTTGCTTATAGTGCATCCGGTACCGACAGTCTGGAACCTACTGGTCAACCTTCTGCAATCTTTGATTCTTCTCGAATCTTTAATTCCGTTAAATTGCCTTTTCTTAAAATGTTTTGTTCAAAGACAAGTTGCTCTTATGGTGTGTAAACTTACACGAACTCCTTTTCGTACACGACAAGGTGGCATAGCAATAACATGGGACTGTCTTCTTGTTTCTTGCACGACTGTAGTTTCCACACACCGGTATGCTTGAAGAGAACTTCCACCATACTTCTAACAATTTTTCAGTCTAATCCATTGTATCCGGAACCCAACTTTGGAATAGGCAACTTCAGACCATAGGTGGTGTTTCAAATCAGTTCAAATTCAGAGTAAACGACGAGTGTATTGACATAAATTAAATGTACAGAATGTTTTAACAAACTTAGTATGAATTAGTGTAATATTAAGAATTCATATAAATTAGTGTAAAATTAGTAGCGTTATATAAGAAATAAATAAACTGTACAGCTTTCACGTTACAATTTTCAAAAAAAATTAAGAGTTTTAAATAACATGTGCTATTCTCGACCATACGGAGTAGAATGAAATAGTGAAATTATTCGCTATGAGCGTAGCTAATTAGTAAAGTTGAAACAATCTATTCCAAAACACAAATAGAAAAATAAAATTATACTTTTTTTAAATATTTCTAAAAACACAAATTTGTGATGAATTGCTGTATCTCCACCTTGACTGTTTCAATATTTTGAAGAAATATAGTTTTTCATCGCTCGGACCAGCTATAAAACTAAAAAAACCCACTAATCTAATTTTTTTTATAATATAATAAATCTTTATTTTCTCACTGTACAGTGTTATAAATAATAATATAAAAAAACAAAAAACTTTATTTTTTATACTTTATTGCCTTTTTTTTTATTTTCTCCTTTACCATCATCTCTCCTTTTTATTCATTCCTTATTTACCCTCTGATTTGCTCTTTCTCTCTCCCTCATTATTATTTTCATCCATTCTATTCCCTCTTTCTTTCCTTTCATTACTTTTACTTCTACGCATTATTTCATCATGCGCTGCAATGTTTCTCTCTCTTCCACAAATTATGCATTTTCTTTCAATTTCTTCAATCTAAAAACTGTTGTCTTTTTCTTTATTCCTACATTTAAATCTTGCTATCATCTTTTGCTCTTTCTTGTTTTCTCTTTTTACATAAAGAATTACTAATGTAATTGGTGAAGCTAGCTATCCAGACCCATGCGGAATAATTTCATCATATTATTCTATTCTGTATGGTCGAGAATAGCACCTATAATATGGTTGAACGTTTTTCAATCAATTAAACTTAAAAGCCAAGTTTAAATGAGCAATTTTTGCAACCGCATCATATTTTTTTTATAATCCCTATCAACTGGGACTGAGCAGGATAAAATGTGTTCTATTGTTCAGGAGCTTCAATCAGGAATCTTTCTTGACCAAAACTGTTGATTTTAAAAAAGATTTTAGATTAATAAAACATTTGCTTATATTACAATAAATTTAGAACTTTTAAAATGGTGAACAATAAAACCTTACATTTTGAGATTTTGACAAGGCTCTTGCTAAATCTTTTTAACACAAAATTCGATTCAGATGTCTTTGATTCCGGAAATGCGATTCCCCTCCAAAATTTATAGGTACAAGTTTTGAAAATATTTCATATACGCTAAATCCGAACTAGGTTTTTTTTTTATTACGGATATTAAAAATTCTTTGTGGAGGGCTGAGCGGCGACACAAAGAACATCTAAGCTATTTACAAAGAATTCTAATATTTATTCGAGTCGACTGGTCTTCTAATCGTCGCTCGACATCTCTACTTCTTGCTACAGTTGTGCCTTGCATATCTAACAATGAACGTGAGTTATTATCACTTTTTCCATATACCTCCGACAAAACAAAATGGTTACACCTGCAAAATTTAGATTGTTATCACCTTGCTTTCGGCTCTTGCTACAAAAAAAAAACAATAAAATGTTGCTCATACATTTTTTACAATTATTGGGTTTGAGAGTAAAATTCTTATTACATAAAACAAATAAAAACAAAGATAACAAATTTATAATTAAAGAACAATTAGTTAATAATGTGTTCCAATTCGTCTAAAACAATTAGCGAAAGAAGAAGTTGAAAGATTCCTGCTAGAACCTCCTGATACCGATTGGTTATTTGCTAATTTTTTGTCGTTGTCGGTGCGATAATAGTTATTTACCCCACTTGTTCGAAAAGTAAAATTTTCCATATGAAAACTTTCTTTGCAGCTGAGTGATAAATTAAATTTAAAAAAATATTATTTAGTTATTATTTTTTAATTATACTTAAATTTTATTTTTCCATGGTGTTTCCACCAGATATAAAGAGCTGTTAAACTCGCCACATCAAAGGTTTCTGTTAGCTAAGCTGCAGACCGGCTTATAAAACGCTGAAAAACAAAATAAAAAATAATAATACAGCGTGATCAAATAGGACTGATTGAGTTGGCAATCCTACATTTTATTTTAAAATGGTACAACTGCAACCAACCACTTTCTGTTGTTGACGGGTGACACTTTTGACACTGACAACATCATTGACAGATATGCTCATTGACTTTTCAAATTCAGATTAGAACTTTTCTTTTTCTGCTAGACTTTTCGGTATTTTGGTTTTTAAAAACAGTGTCTTTATTAACACATTGCATACCGCGGAAGAACTACAAGAGGCAATAATGCGAGAAGTTACAAACATTACATTCAACATGCTGGTTTTGAGTTTACACTCAACATTTTGATTTTATTTTGTTGAAAAGTTAGCCGCTGTAACATAACCTACAATTTTTTATTTTTGGTTTATTTTAGTTTATTTTAGTTTATTTCAGTTTAGTTTAGTTTATTTTAGTTTATTTTAGTTTATTTTAATTTATTTTAATTTATTTTAGTTTATTTTAGTTTATTTTAGTTTATTTTAGTTTATTTTAGTTTATTTTAGTTGATTTTAGTTTATTTTAATTTATTTTAGTTTATTTTAGTTTATTTTAGTTTATTTTAGTTTATTTTAGTTTATTTTAGTTTATTTTAGTTTATTTTAGTTTATTTTAGTTTATTTTAGTTTATTTTAGTTTATTTTAGTTTATTTTAGTTTATTTTAGTTTATTTTAGTTTATTTTAGTTTATTTTAGTTTATTTTAGTTTATTTTAGTTTATTTTAGTTTGTTTTGTGACTAAGCAAATAAAAAATGTCTCTAAATAATGTTACCAACTCAGTTACCAACAGTCATTGTTTATCACGCTGTAATAATAATTATAATAATCTGTACTTGTTTAACTAGTGCTATTGTAAGTCTTGTCTGAGTAATGTTTGTACAGTGTGAAGTTGTTTTGTTTAGGCCTGATGAGGGTTAGATTTGTAACCAAAACGTTGTAATAATTGATTTTTTGTTTTCATTTTGACAAAATTAGCTCGGATAACATTAATTAAGGTTAACAACCAAGTTGGCTAATTATAATTTAAATTTTGGATTTTTTCATAAATATAAATAGTAGGAGACATAATTATAATAAATTTATTCCATTTGGCTTTTCCACACTGTAAACCTCAAATAGTCAGTTAGAGATTGTTTATTAAAAATTACATAATTTTTATTATAAATTATAATTATGTTTATAGTAATAATTTATTTATTTATAACGTCAATATACATTAAAAAGAATTTTTTTGTTTAAAAACAGTTGAACATAAATGACTATTTTTATTACACCTATTCTATTCCTTCAAACTACCAAAATGTAAAGTTATGTGGTAACTATCTTTAATTACTAAACAGTATTTTACAAGTTGATTTGAATAATTCCTAATTAACGACCGATCTCATTAACAAGGAAATAGTTTAAAACATTACCTAACAACAACCGTTGTTTAAATTCAAAAATTGAAAACCGTAAAGAAACTAGAGTTTGCAACAATAGATTAGTATCTTCTTTTACAATCGTTTCCAAAATTACAATGTATTTACATTCTTAATTTCAAATGATTTAGGATATTTTTTGTGTCTGGCGTCTACAAAAACTCAATTAATTTACATAATGATCTAAAAATTCTCTTTTAATTTAAGTGTTGCATCAAGAAAACAAAAGAAAAAGAGTGTTGGATTAAGAAAACAAAAGAAAAAGCAGTTTTGAATTGGAAGGAATAGAAACTAAAGCACATATTTAATCAGGATGATCTAGTTTCTCTTAGAACACGAAAAATTGAGTAAACTTGCGGGGTTCTCAAGATAATAAAATACAATTTTCGTAATTATTGTGTCAGTTTAAACAAAAATTATTGTTCTAATTTATTTTTGGATAAAAACAAATGTTTACGTTTATTTAATTATGATTGATACATAATGTACAAATGTGGGCTTAATCTTATTTTTATTAAATGCGTTGTTGTGGTATTTCGTTAACCGCGGAAGTCTTAACAATAATTTTTATAATGGGTCTACCTCAATTTTCCCATCAATAAAATTTACATCAAATTCAATTCGAAGCCGCAGTATTCTTGTTCTCACACTAAAAAATTGTTCTATTATTGCTTAAAACACTTTCATAATTCAAAATTTTACTTTTTACTGGAAAATTCTAACTTTTTTAATAACAATGATAAATAATATTATAAAATTGTTATTATTATTACTTGTCGAAGACCGTAATGACAATGAGTTTTGAATCCAGCAAAATTGCTGTGCCCTCAGTTCGTTTAAAACTATTTTTACAAAGTTAGACTGAATAAAAAAGTTTATAAAGAAAATATATATACGGTATGTCCCCGGATTGATTCCACAAAAGAATTAAAACCTGTATTTTTAATTTTACAAAAAAAATGACTAAAGAACAATATTTTTTGCTTAATTCAAAATGGATTAAAACTTTATTATTATCAGGCTGTGGTCTTAAAACAAAAAAAAACTTAAAAAAAAAGTTATAGGGTGTATTACCTTATAACTTTTTTCTGGGTAAACTAATTTTAATTTCTCTTTTTTTATTTGAAAGCTGGTGCTTTTTATTTAGTTCCATTTAAAATTGATTGATCAAGATCTGAACAGTACTTTTTAAGCTATTCTTATTAATGGTTTTTTTGACATATATTTTTGACACCTGACCTGACCTGACCTGAGCTGACCTGAGCTGACCTGACCTGACCTGACCTGACCTGACCTGACCTGACCTAACCTAACCTGACCTGACCTGACCTGACCTGACCTGACCTGACCTGACCTGACCTGACCTGACCTGACCTGACCTGACCTGACCTGACACAATTAATTGATTATAAAAACTAGTAAAAAATTAACATTAGTGTCATAAAAATATAGACTTATTATGCTGTGATAAGCACACGTTTACTTTAACCACAGCCGTCTCTACATAGCAAGCCTTGAACATCAACTTGGCAACAGTGTTAGTGGGTCTATTGTGACAGTAGATTCAGCTAAGACAATAGTCGAAGTACGGAAAAATTCTAACTTTTTTAATAACAATGATAAATAATATTATAAAATTGTCATTATCATTACTTGCCGAAGATCGTAATAAAAATAAGTTTTGATCCAGCAAAATGGCTGTGCTTTCGAAACAGCAGTTCGGTTGAACATATGACTTAATTTTTCATATTTACAAGCTCTAGACAAAGTTTTGTTCAAAGCTATTTTGCAAAGCTAGACTGATTAAAAAAGTTTATAAAAGAAAATATATATACGGTATGTCCCCGGATTAATTCCACAAAAGGAATAAAACCTGTATATTTAGTTTTACAAAAAAATGACAAAGAACAACATTTTTTGCTTAATTTAAAATGGATCAAAACTTCATTATTATTAGGCTGTAGTCTTAAAATAAAAAAAAAACATAAAAAAATATAATCAAAGATTTTGTATTTTTTACTGACTTTAAAAAAAAGAAAAAGATTATAAGGTGTGTTACCTTATAACTTTTTTCTGGGTAAACTAATTTTAATCACCTTTTTTTTATTTGAAAGCTGGTGCTTATTATTTAGTTCCATTTAAAATTGATCAAGATCTGACCAGTACTTTTTCAGCTATCCTTACTAATGATTTTTTTTCACATATATTTTTGACACCTGACCTGACCTGGGGTGACCTGACCTGAACTGACACAATTAATTGATTATAAAAACTAGTAAAAAATTAAAAATTGCTAAAATTGTTATCAATGTAATTAAATATGTATTAGTTTGCAAGCAATTTGAGTCACTTAAATAATATATTAATAATAATATATTATATTAATAATAAATTAATAATAATAAATAATTAATAATAATAAATTATTAATAATAATAAATAATTAATAATAAATTATAATTAAATAATCATCTTAAAAACGTTTTTTTTTTAATTTTTTGTTAGTTTAATTATGTTTAACTAAAAAATTACAAATGAATACAAATTGTTGCTAAATTCAAACCAATTTTTACTTTTTAATTAACCTATCACTTCTTTCAGCACACAACTAAGTCAAAAATCTAGCTTGTAACTTTTTCTAATTTTTTAAATTTTCTCAATTGTTATGGATGCAACAGCATGTCTTATGCGATTTTTTAATAATTAGACATTATTAAAAAAGTTTTCCTTGTAAACAATTTGCTTTAAACTTTTAAACAAATTATCAAATCAGAGGTTTTTGGCGGCCATAAAACTGAGCCATCTCTGTCAGTCCAATTATCTCCAAATTTCCTATTTAGCCAATTACAAACAATGCCAGCAAAATGCGCTGTTGTTGTTAATACATCAAGTGTCGATAATTAAGAGGTTAACCATTTAAACAATTGTGACAAAAATACAACAATTTAAATTTAAGCAATTTTAAAGAAAATGTCTCAACATATCTAGATATAAATGCTGATTAACGTTAGTGTCATAAAAATATAGGCTTATTTTTTCGTGATAAAAAACAACACAGCACACGTTTACTATAACATACATAACAAGCCTTGAACATCAACTTGGCAACAGTGTTAGTGGGTCTATTATGACAGTGGACTCAACTAAGACAATAGCCGAAGTAGATAGGTATGACTTTCAGATTACATTAACTAATTGTTAAGTTATCTAAGTCACTGTACAAATTTTGTAATCCCGCTTACACCACAAAACAATGCGACTAGCCGCACCTAACCTCAAAAAATTTGCTTCTGCTAAATACTGCAAATTGTTATACAACTACTAATGAAGTAACAAATTAAACACAGTTTCACTTATTTGAAGTTTAAAACAAAAGTATTGCCATCTAAAAAATAAATAAACACTATAAGTTTAAACTGGTGAATGTCAATAGACCCGATGGCAGCGTTGCCACACTTCGCTGTTTACGGCTTGTTAAGTAGAGTAGAAAATGTCATAAGCTATTTAAATTTTGATTTTATTTTTCAATTACTAAATCTTTGTCTAAAATTGTTTAGACTGCACCTTTCCAAAAGCTCAAAAAAAATTATCAAAAACATGTTTGTTTCTATTATATTTTAATAAGCTGAATAAGCAACCCTATTCCATTTTATACATTCTCCTCTTTATCGTTCATATCAAAAAGTAATAAGCTGCCACCAACAATCCCAAAAAGATTACGATCAATAAGAAACATTTTTTCCATTGTATCACCTCCGTTCCTTAGTATCTAAACCCATTGATATAATCTATATTTTTTTAGATAAAAACCCTTACATCTTTGTGAACGAAAATTCTAATACACACACTCCACAAAATTCATGAAGAATGCTTGGTTGTAAAAAAAGAAAAAAGGATAATCCAATCAAGTCGACCACGTCTTCATTTTGACAGCTGCATTCAACTGTCTTGAACAAAAAGCGCGTCGTAACAAAAGAATTGTTTTTATAAGCTTCAATTAATTGAATTGAAGAGCAAAGCTGGCTGTGGAAAAAAAAATCTTTGAATTTAATGATAATTATACTCAAAATGCACAACATAAGTTTAGCTAATTGTCATTCTACGCAATAAAACAATATTTGCAAAATTTTTATTCTAAATTTTTTACAATTTTATACAAAAATAAAAGTAAAAATTATGTTGCATTTAGATAACCAAACAATAGAAGAATAAAATGTAGTTACAGTAAAAAAATTAAAATAAAAAAAAAATAGATTGTGCAAGAAACTAGAACAGTAAATAGACATTTTAAAATTAAAGAAAATACGCAGCATTATTGATAACATTTTGTTTTAAAAAAAGATTATTATTTTGTTTTTTTTTTCACATTATAACTTTGTTGCTTTTTTTTTGTTTCGTATTTTTTCTCACTCTTCTTCATTTTTATTTCATGTTTATGCGTTTATTATGTTTGCTCTCTGCACCTTACTCTCTTCTCATGCACTATTTTCTTCTCTCACTCTACATTATTTACTATTTTGTGTAATCTTAGTGTCTCTTTTTCTTTTTTAACATTTTAATTTTCTTCAGCTTTATTATCTAAACCTTGCTTTTTTCTATTTTATTTTTGTAGCAAACTTTGGCAGTTTTTATTATTATTATAATATTATATTCTCTATTGTACTTGCTTTCTGCAGTTTTTCTTTTTTTGAATATGCGTTTATCCTTGTCTTTTATGCACTCACTGTTTCTCCTTTTCTCTCAATTGCTGTTACTCTGATTTTTTTTTTCTACAATATTGTTTTGTTTTTTTATGTTTATTCCTTATTTGCTGTTTTGGTTAACTTCCATTTCATTTTTAATCTGTACTGCTGGTTTCTTCTTCTATTTTTACGTTTTTTGCTCTTTTTTTTTATTTAGAGTCTTCCAGCTTATTTCTAACATTTATCTCCCACATTTTTCTTGCTTTCTTTCTATTATCTCTCTCTCTTCCAAACTCTAAATTTTACATTACACTTTTTACCAAATTTCAAAACATTGTATTCTTATTTCACACTTATTTTCAAGCCTTCTCTCTGACCTCTGACGTTTTTTACAATTCTTATTTTTTACAAGTTTCTTCACCTATCTAGTTCTTTCTTTAAACATGTAACATAAGCACTATTTTTTTTGTACTACAAATTTGTTTTTTACCTTATTTTTCAAGTATCAAAACGAACCAAACGTATTTAGAAGGAATAATAATATACATAAGCATTAATTAGTAACAAAGAATCACTGCAATAGAATATAGTAACATAAGCTAAAAGTTCAAACAGCATTACAGAAAAAAATATATATAAGATAAAATGCAAGTAACAATATTAAAAAAAAAAATTAAAATTGAAGGAAAAACTAATAAGAGAACAAAAGACGTAGCAATAAAAACAAATGTTTTAACAAACAAGAAACAAATTAGTATATAGACAAGATAAGACAAGAAAAAAAACAAATATTAAAAATATATAGATCAGTAAACAAGATGATAAAATAATGTTAAAAATGAGAAAGAAAAAAAAACAAAAAATTATTGTTTTTTAGTGTGGTTAGTTTAATTTGAAAAATTGTTGCAAAAATTATTTTGTTTATTCTTGTACTCTCTCTGAAATTAACAACCGTCATTATAGTCCAGTCAAATTAGACATAAAAATAGCTTTAATTTTTTTAACCGTCTTAATTTAAAATTTATTTTTATTGTTTTTTTTAAATAACTTGTTAATTTACAACTTCAGAGCAAAATTTGTAGTTTTTAAAGTTGTTGGAAGTTTAATTTTCTACAAGTTTTGTTATTATTGTTTTTACGCATTTGCAGAGTTATAATATCAAGATAAGTTTTAAAATAAATCGAAATGGGTGGAATTTTATTTTCATCAACTTTGGTTTTTATACTTTTTTTATTCCACAATCAAAATTTTTAGATTTATACTCAAACCGAAAGTAAGTTTTTTTCTATTTTTTAAATTTTCTGTTTATTATGCAGTTAATTGCTAAAAAATTGTTGTAAAATGAACTTAATCGTATAACTCTGCAAATATTGATCCTAGAGTAAAAGTAATAATAATTAAACTTGTAGGAAATTAAATTTCCCACTACGTTTAAAAATGCTATTTTTTCTCTAAAGGTGTAAATTATCAAAGTATTTTAGAAAAACAAAAAAATTAACTTCAAGTCAAGCGGCAGGATTGTCTTCAAAATTGAGATATAAAAAAAAATAATTTCGGTCTTCAAATTTTTCTTTTATTGTTTATTTTGATTGAACTATTATTATATTTGTACGAAAAATAGTACATTTAGTCATAATCTCTGAGCATTTAATTTTGTTTGATCGCTTTTTTTTTAATTAAAAATAGCAGTTTATTGTCTGTAACGTCTGGTGCAAATCATGTTGTGTCAAATTCTGTACATAATATATTTAAAGTAGAAAAGCATCTAAAAAAAATGTATTATTAAAAAAAAGCGTCTGAAGATGGTTAGCATTTATTATAGTTTGTTTATCAATTTTCTCTTGTGCTAAGGTAAACCATTTTTTAAATATCTCTTTTACATTTTTTACATTTTTTAAATATCTGTTTTACATAAGGCAATGACTTTAGCCCAAACAAGACAAAACGAAAGTTGTCGAATCAGCAAAGCTGCCAACCTAAGAGTTCTACTTACACTTACAAAGACCTACGATCTTAAAAACCCCCGTCTTAGGGCTCATTCACATAGTATAATATAATACGTTCTAAACTTCAAAGCCAAAACGTTGATGATGTTACAATTTCGACATTGCTGGAAAGCTGCGCTGTCCCCAGAGAAAACAAAGAAAATACAGCATTTTGGGGCTTAACTTGTTTCTATTCTTATCTTCTACCTAGTGTCACTATTTATTACAATTTAAAGGATATGTAAAACAATTTTTTTATAATATTTATGAAAATATTGTTACAAGTTGTACTTTAGTTGAATTTTTAAACATAACCTTAAATAAGTTATTTTTTATAAGCATAAAACATAAGTTGCTTATAATTTTCATGTTACGAGCTCTTCATATTGTATTTAGAATAATATCACTTATACAGCAGGGTTATTTAAACCAAACGCGTATGCCAAATTTCAGCTTAATCGACTAGAAACTGCTGTTTAAAAAAATTACGTTTTAAAATTTATTTGTCTTACACTAACTAGGCAAATTAAACAATAGCGTGTAAAAAGTGAAATATAAATTCAAAACACAAAATAGTACAGAAAATTTATTAACTTTAATAATGTACTAATGTTTCTATTTTTGCAGTGAAGTCTTTTTTGACTCTTTGTGATAAAAATTGGCTAAAATACATAATATCTGCAACAGCTTGATTTACTTTTTCTATACATATTATAATAGCAATTTTCCTAATTATAATTAGGTTTCACTATTTATTCTTATGATAAACCATAATAAAAACCCCAAATTGTTATGTTATTAACTGAATTATTATTATTGAATGGCATTATTTAAATGTTTTTTATTATGATTTTTTTCGAACATTAAGTATTTCTACACATAAATATATTTTGTTAAATATTATTTTGTTACAAGATAACATAAGTAATTTTTTTTTTAGGAGAACAATTATTATTCACACAGTTTTACCATTTGCAAAAAAGTTTCTGGAGAGCTGTTTTGGAGCTCTTCATTATTAGGAGATAAATAAAACTGAATTGTTATTTGCTTAAATTTACCTAGTTTAAGGAATTTTTGTAGGTATTTCTTAATAAACCGACTAAAAAGCAGAAAAAAGTTATCTTTGTTAAGAGCACTTACCTTATTTTTATAAATTTCAATAAGTTTAGCGGCGTTTTAACTGTCTGTAGTTATTTATTTGTTTGACTAATTCTAAACTGTTTATACTAATTTGATGACTGCTATAATAGGCGTGCTCTGCTCTACTCGATTTGTCTAATCTGCCGTATTTTACATGAGCTAAATCCTCTTTATATCTAAATAGTTTGAACTAATTTACGCGTTTGCCCTATATAACAATTGTCACAGTTACTACAC
Source organism: Lagria hirta (assembly GCA_947359425.1). Classification (NCBI taxonomy): domain Eukaryota; kingdom Metazoa; phylum Arthropoda; class Insecta; order Coleoptera; family Tenebrionidae; genus Lagria; species Lagria hirta. The sequence goes on along the minus strand of OX375804.1, from coordinate 10,945,368 downwards.
TCAATGCGATAAAATCCAGACTTTTCTAAAAATGGTGTTTTGTCTTTGACAACAGAACAATGTTTGACAATTTTACTTACGCTACAAAATACACAAAAATAGATATTTTTCGTCTAATTTCATATGTAAAACTATTTAATTTATGTCAAAACGCATTTTTCTTATGTTGATACATAAATATAAAGTTTTTAGACCACATTTGTTTTTGAAACCGACAATTTCAGCACTATGAGTAATGTATAAAAGTTGCGAATATCATATTAGTAATTTTTTATGTTGCTACAATCGGCTAAAAAACAGTGTTCGAAGTTAAATATCTACGCTTGTGTTTAATAATGTTATTATAAACACTCTCACGATAATTGTTACTTTAATTGTTATTTTGCGCTCATCGCTTGAAGATCGGCAATTTCCGGTCGTTTTTCCCGCACTGCAGTGTTTTTTACTTTTCTGCCGAATCTAGGAAAAAATGTTTGAAAGAATGTTTTTTTCTTCTTTTATTCCAATAAAACCATAGCAACCAAACAGTGAGACCATTTTAAATTTAAAAAATCAGATGATAGGCGGGAGCAACGCTAGCAATCAAAAAATAAGTGAAAAATTAAATCATTTATTATTAAAAATTCAGAGTTGTTTATTATTAAAAAACTAGCGTTATTTATTGCAAAAAAATTGTATATAACTTTTACCCATTCGCACTAATGCAGCACTCTTTTCAGTCGGGCTGCAAACAAAGTGCTCATGTGGGAAATTTCACTTTCCGAACTCGTTAGGTAAATAACTATTGTATTTATATATGTAAAAATATCTCGCAATTAAATAATAAAATACAATTAAATAATACAACCAATTAATAAATTATGTATCTTAATGGAAAAAAAAATAGTTGAACTAGTTAGATTCTTTCAAAAAGGCAAATGTTTTATTAAAGTTGCGGTACCATGTACAACTCAACGTATAATTTAACATGAAACTATCGTAAACATTATAATTATTAGTCTTAAGCAATTTGATATACCTAAGAAGCAGAGCATGAAAAGGAGACACGAGCGACAATAATATTCTTGATCATCCAGGTGGGATATAGCCCACCGGAAACTGTCAACTTTCTTGCGAAACTATGACCTGTTCCTGAGTTTTACCATTTTTATGCTCTCACATAATGCTGGCACATGTGCTTTTTGTAAAAACCCGAAACTTGAAGAGGGCGGAGTACCTACTTTAGATAAGGGCGCAGGTTTTCAGCAATTTGATACTTTTTGCTTGAAGATACCGGAAACTAACCACACTGCTGTTTTTACTTTACATAGTCCAAATGTAGCTTTTATAACAGATAGTTGAACATCAAGTGTTCGAAAAGATGCACCTGTCAACATGGACCAGCTTACTTAAATTTAATCACGATCATTTAAATTATTAAAGTTTCAAATGTCAAAAAAATTGCTAATAATTTAGTGAATGTTGTATAACAATTTTAGTACTGCAATAGTTTGGCTAAACGTTTAGTCCGAATACGGTGTTATTGCTACTTAACGTTCACTAATGTTTATGAGAGTTCCTCGCAGGGTATGCTGGCCTGTGCGGAATCTTAAAGATATTGCACCAGGGCTGTATTCAAATTTCTTCTACTTTCTTCGCCTGCATGTTACTAAACATAACAATTAAATTACTATTAATTATCTATACTGTATTCATTTTCAAGAAAGAGTGCATCAAAACAAATGCATGCAGGCTCCACGTGATCACATGTTTAAAGTGGGAGATGGTCGACGATTTTTCAAACAGGACAGGCCGCAGAAAAAATTGTTTATTTTATTTTAGACCAATTTGTTTTCAATTCGGCTTAAATATATACAAAATTTTATTATTTTTACTAGTAGTTGAGTGGTTACTTTTTAAACCTTTTTTTTGGGAGGACTGAAGTTCTGGGATTAACCTCAGTCTCTGTCTCTGTCTCTGAAACAGCAACGAAACAAATGCACAAATCACCCCTGCCAGCCCGGCTCAAATTTTAGGAAATCGGTATCACTTAGTCTTTATCAATGGATCACGCACTGATCACGTCCTACACATTGTTTACTACGACTCGTTCTTGAATTTGAACAGACCATAGACACAGATTTATTTATTATTGAATAATATAAAAATTATGTAGGTGGCTATGAAAACATTCTTAATTTACATCTGCATAGATATCAGAATCACTGTTTCTATCATTATAAACGTGAATGATTAGTTCTATAGAGTACCATTTTCAAGCGGTAGAAACATTCCTCTTTAATTACGTAACGAACACAGTTTGTCCAACTTGACGGTGAAATTTAGTTTGATGTAAATTTTTATTACGGTCCATGCTGGCTAGAACCACAGACGCATCTGTTGGCTACCAGTTTTATGCAAATTGGGGGTTGACCTGATGTAAAGTATATAAGATTTTAGCATTATCAATTTAAAATATCATTCTGCAATAACAATAATCATTCAGCAGCCAGAGTGTATCTGCTGAGAATTCTAATAAGCCCAAACAAAATAAGGCTATACTCTATTCAATTTTAAGAAAGAGTGCATGAAAACAAATGCATGCAGGCTCCACGTGATCAGATATTTTATCAAAATTTTTATTTTTAAAGTAGGTAAACTATCTTACTATTCTGACCTCACTTGACCTGACTTGTGCAATACTTATCATTAAAGGGTTCCAGTAGACATCTGCCTACTTTACAAAAATATAATGTATCAAATTCGGTAAATCGGTTATTTAAATAAAACATTTGGTCACGGTAGTAGGTTTTTACCCTCCATGTCTCCGCCTGCATTAACTTATATCTTTGCTGATAACCGACGGAAAGAATGGCCAGTATACTTTGCAGATTTTAGTATCATAAAAAAGCAAATTCAACTTTTTTATAGTTTAAAATTAATTTTTTTTAATTTGGTTTTTTATAATTACTCAAAAGCGGTTAACTTAGCGGTTACAAAAACAATGAACTGAGATTAATTTGGTAATATATGTATATATATACTAGCTGGCCCGGCGAACTTTGTTCCGCCTAAACATAGATATTATTTTTAAAATAAGCAAACCAAAATCTTTGAAAATGATATATTGATACATGTCATTTTTTGTCTCTATCCCTCCCCTTTTCATCCCTTTGTTAATAAAAAGTAGCTGTTTATAATTATTTAGTTTTATTAATTTTTCCTAATTAATAATTAAAAATTATTAAATATTATTAAATATTTAATAATTAAATATTAAAATAATTATTAATATTTAGTTAAAAATTTTATTAATATCTTTAAATATTTATTAATATTAATAAACTCGCTGCTCGATTCAAATCAGCACTTGATAAATATCTTGTTCTGCGTCGCAAATTATCTATTTGTTGACCTCTGTTGTTCGCTCGACGATTCTGCATTGCCAACCGAGCTGTTTCACGGGCTGCTTTACTTTGCTCTCGTGATTGAGAAGCACGAAGTCGAGCCATACTATCGCGGCGCTGTTCACGTGCAATTTCTTGTTCTTCTTCAGTCCTTTCATTTGCAGTATTTCGTATTCTTCTTGCATCACGGCTTTGTCGGGAAAGATTCGATCGTCTTGGTCGCGGCATTATTAATTAAACTTCACTTCACCTAAAAACTAAAATTTTCAACCATACCGAGTTTTATAGTTCACTTCACTTTTTACGAATGAGCAACGGCACTATCATTACATTATAATTGTTAATTATTTATTTAATAGAAATAGTTTTATTATTGATTTCTTACAAATATCAAATTGTCATCCATACGTCATTACATATCTGTCATTATACTTCAATTACATAGCTGTTATTTGCGTTTTGTTATTCCACGTTTTATAGTGACTGACGTTTCATGTCAAGTCACACGGGAATGCTGTCGAACGGGATGAAAAGTATCCTATGTCCTTCTCCTGGCTCTAAACTATAATTGATATAAAAATCCAAGTTTAGGAAAATTTCTTGAGCCACGTCAAATAAATTTTAATGTGAACGCTTTTTCGTGGTTGCGTCAAATTTCTCGGTAATTTGCCGAGCCTCACCGAACGTTTCCGACATCGCAATTCTAATTTTGATTTAACCCTTCTTTTAGAGGGTGGTTTCTGGAATAAAAAGTATCCTATAGCATTCTCCTGGCTCTAAGCTACCACCTCACCAATTTTCAACCATATCGGTAAAGCCGTTCTTGAGTTATAAGTGGAGTAACTAACAGACTTTCTTTTATATATATAGTATAGATATATAATTATACAATATAATAAACAATACAATAGAATCTTGGAAATCAATTTTAACTTTTTCTAATTGTCGTATCTCAATTTGTATGAATATTTTTTTTTTTGTAAAGATACTATAGTAAGATGTTTTGAGCTGATTTGATAATGAGGTCAAGTAAACCATTTGTCAGTGTTTTTTACCATAAAATTGTGTTCCGTTCCTATACTAAAATTTAAAATTTTAGAGCTTAAACTCTACAAACACATTTTTTTGATTAATCGGTCGTTCTGGTGGTCGGAAGTAGTACTACAAAGCCTAGCTTTCTAATCAAAATAGACAGAAATCTTTGTCAGGCGTGAGTTTTTCTACAGTTCTACAGAAAAAGGTTTCCGTTTAACTTTAAATTTTTGCAGAGCATATTGCTTAAAATTGACCTTTTAAGTACATTTTTAACGTACTTATCCCAAAAACAACATTTTAACTATAGTTTAATATGTTGCACTTGATATAAGCCGTTTTATAATAAAAACAATGTTTTAAATTACTTTAAGAATTGCTTAAGATTATTTTTTTCTTGATTTCTAAAAACGATTTATGAATTGGGTTTTTAATTAAAATAAAAAAAATTTATAGAAGAAATCTTTCAAACGAAAAAATTTTTAAATTTTTTTTTCATTATATAGGTATAATAACTAATTATTAGTTGAACAGATAAATTCATGTACGATGCGAATAAAAATACACAGTTGCTACAGAAATTTTAAAATTTTGGCTAGAAATTTCTCTGTTGTGTCAAAAAAACTATATTTTGACTTTTGCTTTTCAACTAAATTTTGAAGACAATTTTGTTTTAATTAATTGATCAGTTTCGAGTCTTTGACACAATAAACTATTTACACAGTTTTACCACTTGCTAAAAAGTTTGTTTAATAGATCTCAAAAGCTCTTTCGACCACCAAGTAGTCATCATCAGAAAATGAATAAAAATCAAGTTTTATTTATGACTAATTAATCTCAAGATTTATTAAACAAGTTTTTTGACAATTGGTGAATAATCAAAATTGACATCTGTCATTTAGAGTGACCCATATGCATTAAAACAAGTAGAAATCAAAGATTTTCAATTTTTTTATGTAAAAGATGTTGCTAGTATATAGACACAACTGCTTTATTTATTCCAGAATGACGAAAGTTTTATTATTTATTTATACAGTATTTATAAAAAAATATAAATAGTTATATAGTAGAAGTCAACCTAACCTAAATTATTGACATAGTTACGATATTTTTTATTTTCTACCAGACTCTCATAGTCTTCAATCTAACTAAATTTATGGTTCGTCATAAATTCAACATCAACAAATATTCTAAAATCTAAGGAGGAATTTATTTAGCAGTAGTATTTAGCATGAGATTTTACCGATTGTAGTTAAATAATTAAATTTAATTAAATTTCAGTCAGTGAGACGTGGTTGACTCTTACTTTTTTCGCTGACAACTGTGTAAAAAAAAATTAAACCAGAAGATTTTTTTAGAGAAAGTTTTGCAAAATTGTTTTGTGATTGGTTCAAATTTTAATTTTATGACGTTGCTAATGTATTACAGCATCATTGGATAAAAAATATGAGGTGAAGTTTTAAAAAAAGTAAAAGAAAAATATAAAATAACAATTGTAATTGGAATTATTTAATATTGAATTATTAAATCTGTTCACACAACTTAAGATTACCAGAAATCTGCAGTCTTTTTGAGCTATTGTGTTCTCTACATTAACAAACATCCACAGCCAGACAAAAGCCTTTTTTTTTAAGAAACAGACTCTTGTCTGGGTGGGATTTGAACCTACGCTACTAATTTCGCCAGGCTCTAAAAGCATTATCTTCAGCCATCGAGCTACCACACTTAAAACTTTGTTTTTTTTTTCAATTTTTAAAACAGTCTGGCTAGAAACTTCTCGTTAAGTCACACTGTATATTCCATAAAAATTTAATAATTGATTGTAAATGTGGAGTGGTTTTGACACGTTAACTGATTATAGTGCAACTTAAGACAAATAATTATCTAATTTGTAAAAGTCATTTAATTTGACATCGTTTTATTAAAAAAATATCAATATTTAGTGCATTATTCCCAAAATTAAGTATTTTTTTAAATTTTTATCAACATTAAAGTTTAATTATAGGTTTGTAATTAGTCTTAAATACATTATTATTTTTTAACTAACCTCAAACCAAAAATTCTTGTCAAACCTTAATTTTTTTTTTAAATTATATTTTTGCGTTTTCTCAAAGTAGGTTTTAAAAACTGTCAAACATGATAAAAAATACGGAAAAAAAGTGCGCTAACTGCAAACATTTAAAGTTGTTATTTGTCTATTGCAGCAATTAATAAAACATTTTTCCGGAAATCGTCTTGGAAACAACATTTTCCTGCTTATTTACGCGCAGGAAAATTGAGTTTTCCGAACTAGTACTGTAAAAACTTTACAAGATGCAAAATAAAAAAGATACTCTAGTAAACACAGTTGCGAACAAACTTGATTTTTGTGAAATTTGTAAAAAAAATTCTAAAATTTGTAAATTTCGTCATTTTTTACTATTTCCGGAAAAATTTAATACAAAACACGTCAGAAAAATCTCTTACTTGAGTCGGAGCTTTAAAATACTCGGCACAAAGTGCCTCGTATTTCAATTTAGCTCCTCTTCAGTAATGTGACATTTTCCTGACTTTTATGTAAATATCTAACTATTAATTAAAAACTATTTTCTTATTATCATGTTGTTTACTTTTTTTATAAAACAATAATTTTAATTAAATATAAGATATCTTGCATTATTAATTGGCTTTACATTGACCTTTCCAGATTATGTTAACGTTATCCTGGGCTACGATATTAGGCGATTTTTGATAAAAATTCTAAAATTATGCAAAAACAAGCGTATAAATTGGAAAAAAGTGCGCAATTGATTATAATGTTCAAAATGCGTGCTCTATATGCTTCAGTAGTATTTTTTCTATGTTATTCTTACACGGGGGTATATTTAAAACAATCTAATTAGAATAAAATGTATTTTTATAAATTTTAGGCATTGACTTTGACGCAATTGAAAGCAGCGATTGATATATCTGACAGTTGTGCCAAAATTTCAAAAATTGATGAATCCATCATGAGGACAGTTCTTCTGCAAAAAACCTTTGACATTACGAGTGCTCCTCTTCGACTCCACTCATGGTGCGGTTCAAAAAAAATCCAATACCAAGATGAAGATGGCAACATTTTGTACGATATACTAAGGAAAAAATTAGAAAGTCAACAAGTTGATAAAGCCACAATAGAGTGGCTGATAAAAAATTGTGCTATTAAAAAGAAAACAAATGAAGAGACAGCTTTCTGGGGTTTGGCTTGTATGTACGCTTTTTTGCCCGATAATGCTACAATCTTCTATGAGCTATAAACTTTTTGTCTGCCGAATAATGTAAATTTAATCAAAAAATATTACATTATGCTTAAATAAACATAGATTTTAATTTCTACTTTTTTTTATTAAGAAAAATACGAAAATCGGTCGACAAACATAGAAGTTTTGTTATTGCATTACTATATATCTTTCATAACTAGTTACGCAATAGAATTCATTACGTAACTAGTTACGTAATAAAATCACAAAAACAAAACACCAAAATAACAATAATATCAACAGTAATCGATTAATTTTAATTGAAACATTTTTATTAATTAAGTATTCAAGATTTTAATTTAGAGTTTTTATTATGTACACAATTTTAATTCTAAAACTCTATTATATACATAACTTTAGTTCTGAATTTCCATTATGTACATAACTTTAATTCTGATTTTTCATTATGTACAAAATCATAATTGAAATATTTTGATTATATACAGAATTTTTATTCGGACTTTCTATTATGTACATAATTTACAATTATGTGAATAATTTGGTTCAATTATTATTATTACGTACATAATTTTAATTAAAATTCAATTAAAGTTTTAAATTTAATTGCACTTAATCAAATTTCGCCAATTTTTACGTTGAAAATAACAATTAATATCTTTTAATTTGATTTATGTTATAATAGGAATTGGTAATTAAAATTATGTTTCTACATAATAATAATTCTGATATTAATTGACTTTCAAAATTCTGTAAATTAATAATTTTATTTAACTAATTATTTAATGGTTTAATTTTTAATTAAACATTATTAATTATGTTTTTGCATAAAAATAATTTATGTATTTACATAATTTCAATTATGTTGCCACATAAAACAGTTATTTGAATCACAAGGCCGGAAACAGACATTTTGCAAGGCGAGTGATTTTGGGCTAAACTACGAGCCTTTGCAAAAGCGTTTTCGAAGGTGTGATTCACAAGACATTTCAAAAGTTACCTATTTGCGTTCTTAAAAATTGAAATTGCTGTTTTTTAAAAAAATTGATACTCCAGCAGACATTACGGCTTAGGAACTTTGGAGGGCTATACATTAATTGTAACAATGTACAATACAAACCGTTAGTTGTCGTTGATAAATGTCTGACAATTGACAATGACAGCAAATGTCATAGTAATCATTTTCCGGCCTAGGCTGGCAAGAAAGGACATGTTGGAAGCTGTTTTGCAGGCGCAAGACACAAAATCTGCTATGTACATAATTTACAATTATGTGAATAATTTGGTTCAATTATTATTATTACGTACATAATTTTAATTAAAATTTAATTAAAGTTTTAAATTTAATTGCACTTAATCAAATTTCGCCAATTTTTACGTTGAAAATAACAATTAATATCTTTTAATTTGATTTATGTTATAATAGGAATTGGTAATTAGAATTATGTTTCTACATAATAATAATTCTGATATTAATTGACTTTCAAAATTCCATAAATTAATAATTTTATGTTTTTGCTATTTAATTATGTTTTTGCATAATAAACAATTTATGTATTTACATAATTTCAATTATGTTGCCACATAAAATAATTATTTGAATCACAAGGCCGGAAACAGGCATTCTTAAGGGCCAAAGTACGAGCCCTTGCAAAAGCGTTTTCGGAGGTGTGATTCACAAGATTTTTTGTGTTGCTGCCGATATTTTATTTTAAAAAATAAAAAGAATTTTTTATTAAAAAAAGTTTTTTCTATGTTATGGAAACGCAAAGTAAAAAATCCAGATGTCCTGTTTATTAAAAAAAAAATATTTGCTTTGACATTTCAAAAGTTACCTATTTGCTTTCTTAAAAAGTGAAATTGCTGTTTTCTGAAAAAAATTGGTACTCCTGCACACATTACGCCTTAGGAACTTTGCGCGGCTATACATTAATTGTAACATTATACAATACAAACCGTTAGTTGTCGTTGATAAATGTCTGACAATTGACAATGCAAATGTCAAAGCAAATGTCATAGTAATCATTTTCTAGCCTAGGCTGGCAAGACGGCGTTTGGAGGCACAAGGCACAAAAATATTTTTTATTTTTCGTGTTTTTAATATTATGTTTGTTTCTATTTTTTGTGATTAAATGGGGAAACGGCGTGCCATATTTTCTCAAATTGTCTATTTAAAAGATTTTTGAAAATAATTGGCAAGCTTTCACTATTTTTGAATGTTATAAGTGAACTTGAGGGCAGGCATGCATGCAGGTAATTATGCACTTGAAACATGAACACAACTTTTTCCATTTTATAGTCTAATGAGATGTTGACAATTAATATCCTTTGTTGTCTATTGTAACATATTTTTAAGTAAAAGACAAACAAAAGAGTACTAGAGATACATTAAAAAACAAAACCTGTCTTCTATGCTCAATTGAAATTGCTGCAATTCTCTGGATTTTTTCCACATTCTCTGGTGTCGTTTACACTTTAATGACCAACAGTAACTTATTTTATATAATTAAATATCGCGAAGCGAAACAATACAAATTCCTGGAGGAAAATTCAACCACAGGAATTCAAATTCCAATTTAATATAGTTGGCAATGTCGGCATTTCCAGATAAACATACCTTTTTTAGGAAAACTTTCACTAATTTGATTAATATTGAATAAAATTTAATTTAAAAAATATTTTTGTTGGTTTTGTGGCGTAAAATACCAAACCTATTAAATAATTTCCTTTCACTAAATAATCCTAATAACAAATTACTTGTTTATTAGCTTTTATCCATGTTGTATGTCAGGAAGGTATTTTATTTATTTACATTTCAGATCCTTACGTTTTGTAAACTCAAAATGCAATCAATTCTAAAAGGCTTCTGTTTTAATGCATCGTCAATAAAATTCTATTTTTACTAGGCGGTTGGCTAAGAATATATTTTTATTTTGTGTTTATCAGCAAGTTGGATGCTTTTACCCTTTTGAGAATTGGAGAAAATAAGCACAACCCTGATATTTATCTAAAATTTCAAAATTAGAACACCATTTATTTAGAAAACTCTTTCAATTGTGTATATGCAACAATAAATTTTTCAAATGTAAAACAGGGATTTTAAAAAGTAATTTTGAATGCTTAAGGTTGGTTAAACTTGATGTTGACAGTTGACGTATTATCTGTTAATTGCAGTTTTTTCATTTTATTATTTTCATTTAATGTCACAATCTGCCTATAATTTGTTTTCAACTGTTTTTCTAGAATTATGTCACCGTACTTCCAGCTGTACTTTAATTTTTCTATTTCTGTTTTTGTTTTCTATACTTTTTTATAGTGGTTTTTTTTAGATATTTATTATTTTTTTAATCTCCTGCTTTCTGTCAGTCTTTTACACGCTAAATCTTCTTTCTTCATTATTATAATAAATACATTCTTTTTTTTCATTTAAATTTTTTAGCAATTTTTGAGTACTTTTTATTAAATTTTACCTCTTAACTGTACTTTTTTCAGATCTATTTAATATGTTTTTTAAACTTTTTTTGATTCTGGGCACATACTTTAATTTTTAAACATTTTCTTAACTTGTTTTTTAATAATTTTATTAATCTACACTTTTATAGATTTTTTCTATACTAAACAATAATATTTCTAAAAGATTTTTGATTTTTTAAATCTTTTCATTTCATATATCTTTCTGTTGTTTACATCACTCTTTCTTGTTTTTTGGTTGATTCAGTTGAATCTCTTAGTTAATCTAAAAAATATTACATTTTTAATAATGTTAGTTTTAATCTACACTTTTTTTCTTTTTTTCTTTTTACTAAATTTAATAATTTATTTTTTGTTTATTTCTAAGCGTTATTGTTTCATTTATCATTCTGCTTTTGTTTTTTCTAATCTACTTGATCAAATGTCTTACTTTATCTAAAAATTGAGTTTTGGAACAAGTTTTTTATGTTTTTTCTTATTTTCCAACTTTTTTTTTTAGGTTTAATTTACAATTTTTTCTTCTTTTTCGTTTATAAAACTTAATAATTTATTGTTTGTTTACTTCTAAACGTTATCTTTTCATATATCTTTCAAATTTTGTTTTTTTTAACCTAGTTGATCAAATGTCTTAATTGTAAGTACTTTATGTTTTTCTCCTATTTTCCAACTTTTCTTCTAGCTTTAATTTACATTTTTTTCTTCTTTTTCTATTATAAAACTTAATAGTTTATTGCTTGTTTACTTCTAAACGTTATCTTTTCATATATCGTTTTGATTTTGTTTTTTTAAATGTACTTGATCAAATGTCTTAGTTAATCTAAAAATTGTGCTTTAAACAAGAACTTTATGTTTTTTCTTATTTTTTCAACTTTTTCTTTCAGTTTTATTCTACACTTTTCTCTTCTTATATGTTTTTTTACTCTGTTTAACTTTTTTTTTTAGCTTTAATTTACACTTTTCTTTTGTTTTTCTGTTATTACATATAAATAAAACGCGATAGCGGCGTCTCTTTCTTGCAAAAGTGCGGCGTAAAAAAGATTTATTAATTATGACAAATTGTTAAATGTTGTAAGAAATTTGATAAAAAACGGCATCAATAGAGTTTCGGTGTGATGTTTTGAGATAAGAATTGGATTTTTTTGTGCTAGGATAAAGGGGCAGGAGGGATTTTTAGTTAAAAAAATTTTTCAAACAAATGACCGATAAAGTGAGTAAACGGATAGGACATTTATAGGACGTTGGCCAAAAAACCACAATAGATAGATACTCAAATTCAGAAAACAGTCGGTATTTTTGGGGAATTTTTTCAATTTTTTTGGCTTCCTGAAATAACTAACACGAGTCGACGAAACGAGCTGCTCGAAAATAATTGATTCAGATAAGATTTCGGTAAGAAAATTTCTTTTAAATTACATTATTTGCTATATTATAATTATTAGAATGTATTTCAATGGATTTTACAGCTACAAAATAGAAATATCGCTAAATTTTCCATTAAAAAAGTTCAAATGTCAAATGGAATGACAGCGAGTTCATAACCTTATTATAATATGTATTCTACAAAAAAACAATTTGCCGCTGCAATTATATCGAAAAGGGGTATATAGCTCAGAGGTAGAGCATTCGACTGCAGATCGAGAGGTCCCCGGTTCAAAACCCGGTCCCCGGTGAGAACTGCAGACTCTGTACAGTGCGAGACTGACGCCTGCCGAAGTCAAAAACAAGCCTAGGATTTCTAGGGAAAATAAGTAGGGTTCTCTCGAACAATAGATTAAATTGGTCGCAGTTCTGTAAGGTGGAAAGCGCCAAACGACCCCGTCCCAATCTATATCGAAAATCGACGAGATTATGCAAGATTAGAGCACCAAAAGTCCAGAAGATATCATCATCAAAGGTAAGTAAAAAACACAACGGTGAGGCTTCTCGCCAAATAAAACTTTATTGGTTATGATGATAAAAAGAGCTCTCTCTTCCTCGCAGAGCTCCTGTTTATATTTATTTTGTAGAATGAATTGAGTGTCTTCGTGCCACAATAATATAAAATATATGATAGAGAAGACAATTCAACAATGACTTCAGTTCCCCTGTTCAATTGCATGTGCATGAAATGCTGCTATCTGAGATACTGTAGATATAATGTGAAATGAAGACAAAAGCTCTTCAATTTTAATAAAAGTGAGGTTAAAAATGTTAGCAGCGATTAAGAATCTGAAGTAGAGGTTTTTTTGGAAAAGATATGTAAATATATAGATTATTATTATAAATATATTATATTTTACTTAATAATATTTTGTTTAAGGCTTTGTGAAATGGAATAACGGATACATGAAAGAAAAAAGTTTAAAGATTATGATGCTCTTATTTATTAACGGAAAATTCAAGATTTTCCTTATTGTAAAGAAAATGAAGTGAAGAAGGCATAATTACAGGTTTTTCCAGAAGAAATTATAATGTAATATAGATTTAAAGTATTAAGGTCAATGACCTTTTGACCTAATTATGGAAAAATATAGAGACATTGATAATTATAGGATTTTCTCCAATGAAATTCATGTTGTTTCAAATTCTGTATTAAAATGAAGATAAAAATTTTTAATTTTAATAATATTTACAGTAACTGCTTATCTAAACTATAGACTTCTTTTGAAAATAGAAATTGTCGTATGGATAAATTGAATCGATTCGTTTGGAGATTAGAATTTATTGATTGGGCGTTAAGATGTTTGAAATACGATGAAGCAAAGAAGACCATGAGAAACCTTTTAGAGAAAAAAGATAAAGAGATATACAAATTATTATTAGAAATGATTAGATTTTAAATGAATGCTTAGTACCATCCGTACTAAGCATTTTGACACCGTTTGACATTTTGTTTTTGGAAAGTGGCTCGAATAAGAATAATGTACATCTTTTAATAATTAATTTGCAATTGAATGAAATTATTATTATTATATGCTGTCTCAGATGCTGTACATTTACAGTAAATTGTTATCTAGACTGTTTATAAGTTTATTTTTGATCGATTATACAATGTAATTATTTTGAGAGAATGCTATAAATCTGTATCTTCAAAGTAATAAAATAAATATAATCAAAGCGAAATGTTGAAGTTAGTTGGTAATCTATATATTTCATTTTAAAATGGTACAAAACTTTATTTAGTAATAATTTTAATTTTTAATTGATATGAAAAATTTTAAATTTACCGCTTTAATATTTTTGACATTGTTGCTGTTAGTAACAACATGAAAAATTAATAATAAATTAATTATCTTTAGAATTTTTGTAAAGTATTTACATATTTTACAAAATTAAGTGTTGTTTTTTTTGCAAAATATAAGTGAAAAGCTTAAAATAAAGTAGGTTTAATAATTATTCAATCTCATTGTCTATAATTTTTTTTTTTTTTAGAAAAGGTTTGATGAAAATTTTTTTGGCCTGTTTTACATTTTTTCCTTTATTATAATATGGAAATATAATACGAATGCCTAGAAGAACCTTTTTGATTATATTATATAAGATATAGAACTGTGGTTGTGGAAAATTTATAATTGCTTATATGAAAAGTGAGGTTAAGTTGTGTTTGAGACCCATTGATGAAAGAAGATTGATATAAATGAATTAAAATAAAATGGAAATGAAAAATTATATTGGAAAAATATCTATACAGACTATATATTTTTCTCTCAATCGTACGTACTTATTTTTATATTTTTAAATAAACAATTAAAAATCTTAAAATAATACGATGTCAATTGTCAATTATTATTGTTGACATAATCAATTAAAAAATACAAAGTGATCACTTAATATCATTAATTTATATTTGATAAATAACATGAAATATGAAACGTTTTTCTGTCAATTTTAATGTAGAATTTTATATAGAGTGGTTGTTTTTTGAATTTGATATATAATAATATATAACTAAAATATAAATAACTTTTATTTTTTTTTTTTAGATTATTATAATATGGGAATATAATACGAATGGCTAGAAGAGCCTTTTTGATTATATTATATAAAATATAGAACTGTGGTTGTAGGAAAATTTATAATTGTGTATACGAAAAGTGAGGTTAAGTTGTGTTTGAGACCAATCGATGAAAGAATATTGATATATATGAATTAAAATAAGATGGAAGTGGAGAATTATATTCGACAGAATATATATTTTTTTCTCAATCGTACGTACTTATTTTTATATTTTTAAATAAACAATTAAATATTTAAAAAAAAAAATACGATATCAATTGTCAATTATTATTGTTGACATAATCAATTAAAAAATACAAAGTGATCACTTAATATTAATGCTTTATATTTTATAACTAACATGAAATATGAAACGTTTTTTTGTCAATTTTAATGTACACATTTCTATAGAGTGGTTGTTTTTTTGAATTTGATATATAAGTAAAATAAAAAAAAATTTTATATATTTTTTTTTTAGATTATGTATGATTGTAATTGAATGATTACATATTTTGGGAAAATTAAATAGAAAATAGAAAAAAATTAATGTGAAAATAAAAAAAATTAAGAAAATTAGAAAAATGAAACAAATTGAATAAAAAAGAAAGAAAGAATAAAGTATTATAATTATTTATATGTAATAAGAACTTTTTTTTTAATAAAAATAAAATATGGTTGTTTTATGGTTGCCGAAGGCAACCTTAATGTAAGAGAGTAAGGTAAGAAAAAGGGAGAACAAATAAAAAAATATAATAATTGAAACAAAAAAAATATATAAAATAACAATTTTAATTTTGAAAAAAAATAATAAAAAACTTGCTTTAGAAGAGAATAAGAAAGAATTCATATAAATTATTATAATATACTATAGTTTTTATTCTTATTTTAATAACAATTATTATTAAAGTAATAAAATTAATATGAAAATAAAAAAAAATAAAACGAAGAAAAAAAATACAAATGAAAGAAAGAAAAAAATTGTAAAGTAAAAAAAGAATAATAATTAAGTATATTAAATAAAATGTAATGCAAAATTTTTTAATAAAAAAAAAATTTGTTGTTTTATCAATCTTTTACAAATAAGAGAGTATGGTAAGAACAAGAAGGAATAAAAAAAATATATATATATATAATGATTGAAAAAAATAATATAAAATAATGATAGATAGTAATACTATTTTTAAATATTAAAGTAATATTAATATAAAAGCTTTATGTCAAAATCTGATCTAAAATGTTATAACGAGAATTTTTATAACAGAAAATGACTGTTCGCCACCTAAATAATGAGAAAAAAATAAAAAATTTAAAATAATAATGAATAGTAAAAGTATTTTTAAAAATAAATAATAATAGATTTATATATGTTGCCGCAGGCAACATTCAATACGACTGAGTAGAACAAGTACAAAAAAAATAAATAAAAATATATTACAATAAAAAAATAAATAAACAATAATCTAATAAAAAAGCTACAAGTGTGTTTATTTTACGGTTGCCGAAGGCAACCCCTCTAGGTTTATACACGTTGCCGTAGGCAACCCTCTACTCAAGAGAGTAGGGTAAGCACCCGGAGGGTGCGCGACCCAACTCTCGTTAAACTTAATAATTTATGATTGGTTTACTTCTAAACGTTATGTTTTCATATATCGTTCTAATTTTGTTTTTTATACATTTACTTGATCAAATGTCTTAATTGATCTAAAAATTGAGTTTCACACAAGTACTTATTGTTTTTTCCTTCTTTTTGACTTTTTTTTTAGTTTTAATTTACACTTTTCTCTTCTTTTTTTTTATCAAACTTAAAAGTTTATTGTTTGTTTACTTCTAAATGTTATCTTTTCATACATCGTTCTAATTTTGTTTTTTAAAATGTACTTGATCAAATGTTTTAGTTGATCTAAAAATTGTGTTTTAAACAAGAACTTTATGTTTTTTCTTATTTTTCCTACTTTTTCTTTTAGCTTTAATCTACACTTTTCTCTTCTTTTATGTTTTTTTCCGTGTGTTTAACTTTTTCTTTTAGCTTTAATTTACACTTTTCTCTTCTTTTTCTGTTATTAAACTTAATAATTTATGATTGGTTTACTTTTAAACGTTATGTTTTCATATATTGTTCTGATTTTGTTTTTTCTAAATGTACTTGATCAAATGTCTTAATTGATCTAAAAATTGTGTTTCAAACAAGTACTTTGTTTTTTCCTTCTTTTTAACTTTTTCTTTTAGCTTTAATTTACACTTTTTTCTGCTTTTCTTTTATCAAATTTAATAGTTTATTGTTTGTTTACTTCTAAACATTATCTTTTCATATATCGTTTTGATTTTGTTTTTTTAAATGTACTTGATCAAATGTCTTAGTTGATCTAAAAATTGTGTTTTAAACAAGAACTTTATGTTTTTTTTTTTATTTTTCCAACTTTTTCTTTCAGCTTTAGTCTACAATTTTCTCTTTTTATATGTTTTTTTTTCCTTTGTTTAACTTTTTTTTTAGCTTTAATTTACACTTGTTTCTTCTTTTTTTTTATAAAACTTAATAGTTTATTGTTTGTTTACTTCTAAGCGTTATCGTTTCATTTATCATTCTATTTTGGTTTTTTCTAATCTACTTGATCAAATGTCTAAGTTGATCTAAAAATTAGGTTTCAAACAAGTACTTTATGTTTTTTCTTATTTTTCAACTTTTTCTTTCAGCTTTAATCTACACTTTTCTCTTTTTTTAATAATTTATGATTGGTTTACTTCTAATCGTTATCTTTTCATATATTGTTCAATTTTTGTTTTTTTTTAATCAACTTGATCAAATGTCTTACTTTATCTAAAAATTGTGTTTTGAAACAATTACTTTATGTTTTTTCCTATTTTCCAACTTTTTCTTTCAGCATTAATTTACACGTTTTTCTTCTTTCATGTTTTTTTCCGTGTGTTTAATTTTTTTTTTTAGCTTCAACTTACACTTTTCTCTTGTTTTTCTGTTATTAATCTTAATAATTTATGATTGGTTTACTTCTAAACGTTATGTTTTCATAAATCGTTCTAATTTTGTTTTTCTAAATTTACTTGATCAAATGTCTTAATTGATCTAAAAATTGTGTTTCACACAAGTACTTTTTGTTTTTTCCCTCTTTTTGACTTTTTCTTTTAATTTTAATTTACACTTTTTTCTTTTTTTTTCTGTTTTTAAACTTAATAATTTATGATTGGTGTACTTCTAAACGTTATCTTTTCATATATCGTTCTGATTGTGTTTTTTCTAAATGTACTTGATCAAAGGTCTTAATTGATCTAAAAATTGTGTTTTAATCAAACACTTTATGTTTTTTTTTATTTTTCCATCTTTTTCTTTCAGCTCTAATGTACACTTTTCTCTTCTTTTTCTTATAGTAAACTTAATAATTTATTATTAGTTTACTTCGAAACGTTATCTTTTTATTTATCGTTTTGATTTTGTTTTTTTTAATCTACTTGATCAAATGTCTTAGCTGATTTAAAAATTACATTTTTTCTACTAAGCTGTCAAACATTATCATTTTGTTTAAATGTTTTTATTCTTATTTTATACACGTATAATTTTTTCCTACTTTTTGATTTTTTCACTTGTTTGTTGTTTGTATTTTAACGTTTAAATAGTATTTGAAACTCTTTTGCTTTGTTTACAATTTTTATAATATTTCTTTTACTGTTTTATTTTTCATTTTGAACATTATCAATGTTAATTTTTTTGTTAAAATCTCCACTTTAAAATAAAATTTAAAAAATCTTTTTGTAAAAAAAGAAAAAATTTTTCATTTTACGATAAAAATGCAAAAAACTAGAGAACCTTTTATTAAAACAATTTTAGTTAATCTTAATTTTTAAAGTTTTTATTTAAAAATGATAAAAAAATTTATATTAAATGCTATTTACATTAACATTAATACTTTTAAATAATTACCAATACTATTGTTTTTAAGCAATTATTTCAGAGTACACTTTACCCAAAAAAATTGACCTAAGATCTTTTAATTTTTGTACTATTTTTTTTCTTTGTTTCACAAATGTCAGTTTTAAAGTAGTTTAAAAAAATATATTATTGGTGTAGAAAAACAATGTTAAAAATGCAAAAAAAAATAATTTTTTTATAACTACTTCTTTAGTTAATCTTCAGAATTTTTTTTATTGCTGCAATAATTGTTAAAATTGATAAAAAAAGAATAATTTATATATGGTACCTGAACGTCATCGTTTTCTGAAACATATAAAACCGCATTAATGAATGAACTTTAATAAAATATTATTAATTTTTTTCGCAATTAATTTTTCTTCATTATTATTGCATAATTTTTTATTTAAAGTCAGAACTTGAGATACAGGTATGGTACGGCTGAACGTTTTGTACGAATATGATTTTATTACTACTTAACTTTTGCTAATCTTTATGAGGGTTCTTCGCAGGGTTTCTTGTCTGTGCAGAATTTTAAAGATACTGCGTCAGGGATGTATTCAGGGTAATTTCCACGCCTGCATGTTACTAAAGATAACAATTAAATTACAAATAATGATTTAGGCACAGATTTATTTTATATTGAATAAATATTATGTAGATGGGTATGAAAAGATAAAATAAAATTAATAATAATCTCTTCTAGAAAGAGTTAATTACTGAAAAGAGCCAAGGTAAGCTCTAAGACTTATTCAATTCAAATACTATTTGCAGTAAAAAGTGTCAAATATTGTAAAGATTGTGTAAATCATGGCAAAATTTAATTTTACAAAAACTTTCATTACGGTCCATTCTGACCAGAGCCACAGAAGCATCTGTTGACTACCAGCTTTATGTAAATTGGAGATTGATCTGTCGTAAAGTATGTAATCGCACAAATTATTAAGTATTACTCAATTAATAAGCGCAATTATATAAACAATTTAAATAAAGAGTATTGATCACTGTTCTCATGCGGTAATAGGAATAAAGTAGTAAACCAACAAATTACTTGCTTAATAATTAATTAAAACGGCATTTTGATTATTTTTATAAAATGTAACTTAATTGAAAAAATTAATTTTTTGTAAAAAACGGTTATTAAATTATCTAATAAGTGAAAATTTGCAGCGACAAGATAATAAACCCAGGTGCACACACACTTGAGACCTCATTATTTTACAAACCGTGGTCATTTCTTTGCCTCACATATTTCATTACTATAATAATATAAATTCTTGAAGAGAAACCCACAGAGAACTCTAATAAAATCTTGTCATTCTTGTTAATTTGTACCTATCTGCTATTCGAAGAATCGCAACTATAAAAACTTTGTTGTGGTTGGTTTCCGCTATTTTGAATAAAAACTTGCAAATTGAATCAAGTATTCTAAATTGTCACAAATCATTTGTTTTTTACTTTTGTTTTTTATGTACAAAATCAGTATGTCTTACAAAAAACAAAACAAAATCAGCAAAAAACAAATTTTAACAGCTTGAACGTTTGAAATTTATCCAATCAGAGCGATATGTGTTAATAACTTTTCAGAAAAATAGTCGACTAAAGAATTGACTAATTTTTGCAATTTAAGCTGTTGGTTTGAAAATTAATTAAATGTTGGCTTTGCAGGAAACCCATTGTGGCTTGCTGCGCCGAATGCAGTAAAAAAAATTTTTTTATAAACTAGCTTAGGCTTAACTCGAGTGTTCTTAGTGTTTGCTAAAAACAAAATAAAGTTATTTTAATATTTTTTATGTACTGTTACTTTTTTTAAATATTTAATAATTTTTTTAAATTGCGGTAAATTAAGTAAACTAACTCCCCCCACCCGTTCATTAAAAGATTAAAAAAATGATAAGAAGAGTGAGTACTTAAAAATTATTTAAAAAAAAGGTTAAATAGCTTAAAACCATTAGATAAAAAACAAAAACACAAACATTAGCAGCTAAAAAGCAAATAACGACATAAAAATAAAAAAGTGTTTATTTTTTCTATTAATAATTAGATATAGTTATGGTTTATGTATATTATAAATAAAAGTATATAATATAATTTTTGATAATTTTGTGTCTATTGCTGTTATTTCTTATCAGACACATTGCGATTAATATTAAATTTTGAATAATTGGTAATTTTGTTAATAATAAATTATATATTTATGAATTTTATTTATTAAATGCGTGTTTTAAATTTCGAATTTTAGTTTATTTGTTTTTATAATTTTTTTGCATTTTTTTATACTTAGGCATTTTTTAGGCGCTATCATATATTGTTATACAGTTTTTTATAAACATTTTTTATATTGAACATTTTATATTACATTTTTCACATAAAATATTAGCCAGAAAGTATTTTAAACATTGTTTTTGAATAATTATGGTTATTCGTATATTTTGGCTCAAATGACTCATTATTTTGTGATAAAAATTATCTTTAGTTGTTGCAAATTTATAAACTTTTGACGAAAATCGGTTAATAAGTTTTATTGTTGTGTTTTATTGGAAAAAAATATTAAAAACTAATAGAAAAAAAAGACAAAAACTGCACCTTAATGTCCAATTCTGCTATTTTTATTCTTATTCTAAAAAAAAAACTATAGTTTATGGATTAATCTTTAATTAATCTCAAATGAGTGATTATTTTGTGATATAAAGTGCTTTTTGTTAAAATAATCTCAATTTTTGGCAATTTTATTAGATTTTAAAGTTCTGTAATTTTAATTCTTTCATATAGACTGTAAAATAAAAATAATCTGAATTCACTTATTAAAAAGCATTCAATTTTAGTGAATTTAAATTTTTGTCAATTTTCGATTTTGTTAACCGATTTTTGTTTATATTAAATTTTTTTAAACATTTAACTCAAATTTTATTGATGCTTTTTATTTTTTATTAAAAAAAATATAGAAAAGAAAAAAAAAAGCTGTTTTCTAATATTCCTTTTAGTTTCAGAGAAATGACTAATAATTTTACAATGAGAAACTATAGTTATATTCATATATATATCAAAAAAACAACAATTTTTTTAAATTTTGGTACAAATAAAGCATTATTTCGAGACATAAAGTGCTTTTTGTTAAGTATATCTCTATTTTTTGCAAAATTTATTAAATTTTAAATTAAAGATTTTTTAGTTTCTTCAGATAGACTATAAAAAGTAAAGATAAACTTGATTCACTTATCAAAAAACATTTAAGCCATTTAATTTTTTTTTTAAATTTTAGAATATGTTAAGCCATTCTTGACTATTTTAATTTTTTCAACATCTTTATCTTAAATCTGATTGCTGTTTTTTATTAAAAAAAAAACACTAAAAAATTAATAAAAAACAAACGGTGAAAACCGCACATCAATATTCCTTATAGTTTTTGCAAAATGACTCATTCTACTATAAAAAACTATAATTTTTGCATTAAATTTTAAGCTTTCCTATCAATTATATATCAATAATTATCATTTTTAAACTATAAAAGTAAAAAAAAATAACAAAACAACGACAATTTTCTGTTTTTTTTGAAAAATCACTAATTTTACTATAAGAAGCTATAGTCTTTGTAGTAAACTTTAAGGTTTCTTATCAATTCTATATCAATAGTTATCATTTTTAATTTATAAAAGTAAGAGGTAATGACAGCTTTTTTTAATTTTAGCTCATTATTTTGTAATATAACGCTTTTTGTTAAAATTATTTCTATTTTTTTCAAATTTGTAAATTTTTGACAAAAATCGCTTAACCAAATTTTCGTTTATTTTAAGTTTTTTAAAACTCCTGACTCAAATTTTATTGTTGTGCTTTATTATAAGAAAATATTAAAAACTAACAGGAAAAAAAACAAAAAAAACTGCAATTTAATATTTCTTATAGTTTTTAAAAAATGATTAATTCTACTATAAAAAACTATAGTTTTTGTATAAATTTTTAAGCTTTTCTATCAATAATGATTATTTTTAAGCTATAAAACTAAGAAGAAATAACAAAAAAACGACGATTTTTCTAAATTCTGTTTCAAATGTGTCATTATTTTGTGATATAACAAACTTAATATAACGGGCTTTTTGTTGAAATTATCTCTATTTTTTGCAAATTTTGACAAAAATTTGCAAAATTTTTTCAATCAATTATATTATATTTCAATAGTTATCATTTTTAAACTATAAAGAATGCAGAAGTAACAAATTTCTTTAATTTTGGCTCAAATGACTCATTATTTTGTAAAATAATGAGTCAATAATGAATGTACAACCAAATTTTTGTTTATTTGAATTTTTTTTAAATATTTAACTAAGTTTTATTGTTGTGCTTTATTAGAAAAAATTATTAAAAACTAATAGAAAAAAAACTGCAATTTAATATTCCTTATAGTTTTTGAAAAATGACTAATTCTACTATAAAGTAGAATATTAATTAATTTATGTCTTAAAGAGAAACGTACCCTAATTGGTCACTCAGTAATAATTTTATCAAAAATCGGTTAAAAAGACATTAGAAATGTCTATATCAAATTGAAAGGACCGCCCTAAAAATGCTAAAAAATACTTACAATTTGTACGATATATTACAAAAAACCTTCTATTTTATGTTATTTTAATAAGTATTTAACAAAATTATTAAAATCTTACTATAATAAAGTTAAACTTATCAATGTAGCTCAAGATAAACAAATTTGACAAACGTCACAGACAAAAAAAAGCGTATAATAAAGATGACAAGCTAAACTGTCAAAATCTCGATAATTATTAAATAAAACTTAGTAAAATTTGGCAAAACTGTTAATGTTTATTTTATCTATAACACAATCTTAAAAAAAAACAAAAAAATATATGAGTTATGTATCAAAAAAGAAAAGAAGTAGCACAATATTAGGAGTTGGGTATTCCATTTGTGGTCACAAACTTCCAAAGTGGCCAAAAGAGTGCCAAAGTGACCCAAAAATTTATTAAAATTGTTATTTAGAATAAAAAAAAAAGACGACTATTAAAAAATTTTTAACATTTAATATTAATTTTAAGAGGTCTTTTAACGCAATTTTTAATTTTTTTTTGTTAGCTGAGCGAGTGTTTGTTTTATAACTCCCAAACCATCAACATAAACAAAATTGAAATATAATAGATATTGTTATATAATAGAATTTTTATAATTTTGTTAAGAGCTCACAAAACTGCGTGTCATCCTTTTCCTCCTCGTGCAATAGAAAGAGATGCAACGTATTTTGTCACACCTTGATAGTGATAATTCGGTTAATCAAAAACTGGTTGAAAAAGCATTAGAAATGAGATGTTTATGTTTATAGAGATATAAATGAGTGGATTATCTATAACATTAAGAATTTCTGCTCAAATTGAAAAAACCGCCCTAAAAATGCTAAAAAATACCTATTCCTAATTAAAAATACCTAATACCAAAAAAACATTCTATTTTTTTTGTAAATTTAATGAGTTTTGCACAAAATTATAAACATCCTCCTTTATAAACATTATAAAGTTAAACTTATCAATGAAGTTCAAGGTAGACAGATTTGAAAAACGTTAGAAACAAAAAAAAATGTATAAACAAATATATTTTGAAGACGACAAGCTAAATTGTCAAAATCAAGATAATTATTAAATAAAATTTAGTAAAATTTAGCAAAATTGTTAATATTTATTAAATATAACCCAATGTTGAAAAAAAAAACAAAAAAAAACAAAACTACATGAGTTATATACCAAAAAAAAAAAAAAAAAGAAGTAGCACAATATCAGAGTTGTGGCCACAAATTGATTTCCAAAGTGGCCAAAAAGATTCCAAAGTAACAAAAAAAAAATTGCTTTTTTGTACATTTTAAGAATTTTACAAAATTATAAAAATCCTACTAAAATAAAGTTAAACTTATCAATGGAGTTTAAGATAAACAGATTTGAAAAACGTCAGAAACAAAAGAAAAAACGTATAATCTAATATATTCTGAAGATGACAAGCTAAGTTGTCAAAATCCAGATAATTATTAAACAAAATTTAGTAAAAATTGGCGAAATTGTCAATATTTATTAAATATGACACAATCTTAAAAAAAACAAAACTATATGAGTTATGTACCAAAAATGAAAAGGAGTAGCACAATATTCCAGTTAGTTATTCAATTTGTGGCCAAAAGAGTTACAAAGTGACTCAAAAAATTGATATTTTTGTAAATTTAATGAGGTTTTTACAAAATTATAAAAATCCTAAGTTAAACTTATTATAGATATATTTTTTTTGTAAATTATTTTTTCAAGTGTATTTCTACTACATTGAATTCACAAGTTACTCAAATTATTCTAAAAAAAGAAAATGTTAAATTTTACAAAAAAAACAAGTTTTTTCAATAAAATTGTGAAAAAATCATATGGAAGCGCGCGAGACACATTTTTGTAAATTGTTTTATCAACTGTGTCTCTATTATATTGAATTCACAAGTTACTCAAACTATTATAAAAAGAATCTAGAAAATTATTAAAAAGATTAAATTTTACAAGAAATTATAGATTTTTAATAAAAATGTTAAAAAACGGTGAAAGCGCTAGATATAATTTTTTTCAAATTGTTTCATCAAGTGTGTTTCTATTACATTGAATTCATATAAATCACTCTTCTTTATTTTGATAGATCAAAAAAAAAAATTTATTGGGCCTTAAGTACACCGTCTAAACAGCCTTCATTCGTGTCTCCGGTAAGTGATTTATTTCCACAATTATTAAAATCATATTCCCATATTTCCTGAACGCACATTTCCGCTTCCTCTTAAAAAACACCCTTGTCACCCTCGTTTCTTTTTACGAAATGTGCACGTGATTTTAAACCAATTCATTTCACACAGGTGGGTGTATTTTTTATACCCTTAAGAAACCCACCCAACTCAAGCTTTTAGAGAGGCTGCAGATTTATAAAAAAATTTGACAGCACTGACAAGAGAAATATATAGTTCCGCCTTATGGAAAACTGACTTTAATAGAGTATGAAAGAACTATTAAGACAACAAAAAAAAGTTAAGATTATATCAACATCAACGTATCGTAAATAAAATATGTTCTATATCTAAGTAGTTTAACAAAAAACAAACAATTGTATATAATACATCATTTTTTTGATAGCATAAAGATAGCATTATTATTATTATTTTATTTTTAAATTAGAATCAAAACTTTAAATTTATTTAGCTCTGTTTTAGAATCAAAATAGAGCGTTTTCAAGACGTGAAAAACATTAAAATATTTACATCTTTCGGATAAAACCGTGTCGAATGGTTTATTAAAATAAGGAAAATTAAAATAAGAACAAGCACGATAACTCTACGTGTGAACTACGCTAGTGACTTTAATATTTAATTTTTTTTTAATCTAAAGTAAACTAAAAATAAATTTGAATAAACTAGAATAAGCTGGAATAAACTAAATTGAACTAAAATAAACTGAGTTAAGCTGAAATAAACTAAAATAAACTGAAATAACCTAAAATTGAACTAAAATGAAGTGAATTGAACAAGAAAAAACTAAAACAGACTAAAATAAACTGAATAGGACTAAAACAAAATTGAATGAATTTAATTAATGTGAAATGAACAAATATAAATTAAAATAAACTAAAATAAAACATAGACTAAACAAAAAAAGTAAAGTAAATAAAAAAATATAATTATAACAAGAAATGTAAGTGATTTATTCAAGAAAGTGCATCGTTAAAAAAATATATTCAAGTAAACGTACTTTTTAAAGAAAACATTATAGAAATTTATTCAACCGCAGACCGAAGCATATAAAAAAAATGTATGAGATAAAAAGTAGAATAGAATGAGAAAAAAAAGCAAAATAGTGTATGCTCAGAGAAAAGAAAGATAGAGATAAAAACAAAGACAAACACAAAAAAAGTAAAGCAAATAGAGAAACATAATATATAAAAAAATAATTATGAAAAAATTATCAAGGTAAGAAAAAAACGTAAAAGAAAGAAATATAATTGCAAAATTATAAATGACATTAGATAAAGAAAAACAGTGCAGAATAGACATAAAAACATAAGACCATATAAAAAAAATAAATGAAATAAACTAAAGTAAACTAAAAATAAATTTGAATAAACTAGAATAAGCTGGAATAAACTGAATTGAACTAAAATAACCTGAATTAAGCTGAAATAAACTAAAATAAATTAAAATAACCCAAAATAAACTGAAATAACCTAAAATTGAACTAAAATGAAGTGAATTGAACAAGAAAAAACTAAAATAGACTAAAATAAACTGAATAGGACTAAAACCAAATTGAATGAATTTAATTAATGTGAAATGGACAAATATAAATTAAAATAAACTATAATAAAACATAGACTAAACGAAAAAAGTAAAGTAAATAAAAACATATAATTATAACAAGAAATGTAAGTGATAAATTTATTCAAGAAAGTGCATCGTTAAAAAAATATATTCAAGTAAGCGTACTTTTTAAAGAAAACAATATAGAAATTTATTCAACCGCAGACAGAAGAATATTAAAAAAAAATGTATGAGATAAAAAGTAGAATAGATTGAGAAAAAAAAGCAAAAGAGTGTATGCTCAGAGAAAAAACAAATAGAGATAAAAACAAAGACAATCACAAAAAAGTAAAGCAAATAAAGAAACATAATATACAAAAAAATAATTATGAAAAAGTTATCAAGGTAAGAAAAAAACGTAAAAGAACGAAATATAATTGCAAAATTATAAATGACATTAGATAAAAAAAAACAGTGCAGAATAGACATAAAAACATAAGACCATATAACAAAAATAAATGAAATAAACTAAAGTAAACTAAAAATAAATTTGAATGAACTAGAATAAGCTGGAATAAACTGAATTGAACTAAAATAAACTGAATTAAGCTGAAATAAACTAAAATAAATTAAAATAAACCAAAATAAACTGAAATAACCTGAAATTGAACTAAAATGAAGTAAATTGAACTAGAAAAAACTGAAATAGACTAAAATAAACTGAATAGAACTAAAACAAAATTGAATGAATTTAATTAATGTGAAATGGACAAATATAAATTAAAAAAAACTAAAATAAAACATAGAC
Organism: Lagria hirta; assembly: GCA_947359425.1. Lineage (NCBI taxonomy): Eukaryota > Metazoa > Arthropoda > Insecta > Coleoptera > Tenebrionidae > Lagria > Lagria hirta. Next base: position 10,917,233 of record OX375804.1, on the reverse strand, counting down.
TAAACGATAAAAGTAAAGTAAATAAAAAAATATAATTATAACAAGAAATGTAAGTGATAAATTTATTCAAGAAAGTGCATCGTTAAAAAAATATATTCAAGTAAACGTACTTTTTAAAGAAAACGTTATAGAAATTTATTCAACCGCAGACAAAAGCATATAAAAAAAAATGTATGAGATAAAAAGTAGAATAGAATGAGAAAAAAAAGCAAAATAAAGTATGCTCAGAGAAAAAAAAGATAGAGATAAAAACAAAGACAAACACAAAAAAATTAAAGCAAATAAAGACACATAATAATATACAAAAAAAGAATTATGAAAAAGTTATCAAGGTAAGAAAAAAACGTAAAAGAAAGAAATATAATTGCAAAATTATAAATGACATTAGATAAAGAAAAACAGTGCAGAATAGACATAAAAACATAAGACCATATAAAAAAAATAAATGAAATAAACTAAAGTAAACTAAAAATAAATTTAAATAAACTAGAATAAGCTGGAATAAACTGAATTGAAGTAAAATAAACTGAATTAAGCTGAAATAAACTAAAATAAATTAAAATAACCCAAAATAACCTGAAATAACCTGAAATTGAACTAAAATGAAGTAAATTGAACTAGAAAAAACTGAAATAGACTAAAATAAACTGAATAGAACTAAAACAAAATTGAATGAATTTAATTAATGTGAAATGGACAAATATAAATTAAAAAAAACTAAAATAAAACATAGACTAAACGATAAAAGTAAAGTAAATAAAAAAATATAATTATAACAAGAAATGTAAGTGATAAATTTATTCAAGAAAGTGCATCGTTAAAAAAATATATTCAAGTAAACGTACTTTTTAAAGAAAACGTTATAGAAATTTATTCAACCGCAGACAAAAGCATATAAAAAAAAATGTATGAGATAAAAAGTAGAATAGAATGAGAAAAAAAAGCAAAATAAAGTATGCTCAGAGAAAAAAAAGATAGAGATAAAAACAAAGACAAACACAAAAAAATTAAAGCAAATAAAGACACATAATAATATACAAAAAAAGAATTATGAAAAAGTTATCAAGGTAAGAAAAAAACGTAAAAGAAAGAAATATAATTGCAAAATTATAAATGACATTAGATAAAGAAAAACAGTGCAGAATAGACATAAAAACATAAGACCATATAAAAAAAATAAATGAAATAAACTAAAGTAAACTAAAAATAAATTTAAATAAACTAGAATAAGCTGGAATAAACTGAATTGAAGTAAAATAAACTGAATTAAGCTGAAATAAACTAAAATAAATTAAAATAACCCAAAATAACCTGAAATAACCTGAAATTGAACTAAAATGAAGTAAATTGAACTAGAAAAAACTGAAATAGACTAAAATAAACTGAATAGGACTAAAACAAAATTGAATGAATTTAATTAATGTGAAATGAACAAATATATATTAAAATACTCTAAAATAAAACATAGACTAAACAAAAAAAGTAAAGTAAATAAAAAAATATAATTATAACAAGAAATGTAAGTGATAAATTTATTCAAGAAAGTGCATCATTAAAAAAATATATTCAAATAAACGTACTTTTTAAAGAAAACGTTATAGAAATTTATTCAACCGCAGACAAAAGCATATAAAAAAAAATGTATGAGATAAAAAGTAGAATAGAATGAGAAAAAAAAGCAAAATAAAGTATGCTCAGAGAAAAAAAAGATAGCGATAAAAACAAAGACAAACACAAAAAAAGTAAAGCAAATAAAAAAACATAATATACAAAAAAAGAATTATGAAAAAATTATCAAGGTAAGAAAAAAACGTAAAAGAAAGAAATATAATTGCAAAATTATAAATGACATTAGATAAAAAAAAACAGTGCAGAATAGACATAAAAACATAAAACCATATAAAAAAAATAAATGAAATAAACTAAAGTAAACTAAAAATAAATTTGAATGAACTAGAATAAGCTGGAATAAACTGAATTGAACTAAAATAAACTGAATTAAGCTAAAATAAACTAAAATAAATTAAAATAACCCAAAATAAACTGAAATAACCTGAAATTGAACAAAAATAAAGTAAATTGAACTAGAAAAAACTGAAATAGACTAAAATAAACTGAATAGGACTAAAACTAAATTGAATGAATTCAATTAATGTGAAATGAACAAATATAAATTAAAATAAACTATAATAAAAAATAGACTAAACGAAAAAAGTACAGTAAATAAAAAAATATAATTATAACAAGAAATGTAAGTGATAAATTTATTCAAGAAAGTGCATCGTTAAAAAAATATATTCAAGTAAACGTACTTTTTAAAAAAAACATTATAGAAATTTATTCAACCGCAGACAGAAACATATAAAAAAAAATGTATGAGAAAAAGTAGAAAAGAATGAGAAAAAAAAGCAAAATAGTGTATGCTCAGAGAAAAAACAAATAGAGATAAAAACAAAGACAAACACAAAAAAAGTAAAGCAAATAAAGAAACATAATATATAAAAAATTAATTATGAAAAAGTTATCGAGGTATGTAAAAGAAAAAAACGTCTGAAGCCGCCAGGAGTGCCTGACTTTGATAAAGCAATTATATTTTAACCACCTTTTAAACTACATATGTCAAAACTAAGAGTATCGTACTAAAAAATGTCAGCTGGGTGAACCCCGTCAAAGAATTTTCAATTAAATGGTTAATTGTACCGTAATAAGCCCCTTTTTTTTTATAATTAGGATTTTTAATAAATAAAAAAAATATGTTTTTGATTTTTCTTTTCTAAAAGTCTACAACTATTTAAAAGAACTTCTCTGTAAACAATGTTTATTGCAAAAACATTTTTATTGTTTGCTAAATAGGTTGACCATTATATATTCGAAAATGTAAAATTTCAAATCGTCAAATAATTGAACTCTACTTGCTGCGACATGTACAAATATTGGCCGGTTATTAAACCGGCTAATTCCCGGTCTTTTATTAGAAAAGCCAATTTTTTCAAGTGTTTGTCTTTAAGACGTATTTACGGTCATCGCAAATGCAAGTAACATTAGAAATTAAGAAAATACTGCACTCAGAGTTTTTGCTTTACATAATTTATTTCTAAATTAAAGTACTTGTCACTTATTTAGTTCTCAAATAAACTTCAACGTAAGGGTTTAAAAATCAGCTTTAACAAAAATAAACATGTAATGTCAAATTCTCAGCCAATTAAAACGCAACATTTTTTTAAAATATCCAATCAGATAGTAAGAGTTTTGTTATGAAAGTCTTTTAAACTGTATATGGTTATACAAATGTTTGATTTGCGTTTATGTAGACAAATTTGCCATAAATAAAATTTCAACCAGTCAACCTCAAAACTGTACAAAACCATCTTTACATAAATTTGCTATATGTTTTAATCAAATAATAAATACGCATTATTTTAATAAGATTTTATATACTCACAATTAAACATATTGATATGCTGTATACAATAATAAAAATACAATATAAGGTTAATTTGTATTGCATAACAAAATATAGTTGTGTATAATACCGTACCGCTGATGAGGCTTTTATTTATGACTTGTTGGCTTTTGCTCAATTGTTAGCGATAATACTAATAACTGATTTACTATATTTAGATTTTTAGATAACTATATCTAGACAATATATCCTTAAATTATATAGAAGAGCACTTAGAATATTACTAAAATGTGTATTTGTGCAAAAGCTTAAAAATAAGCCAAATAGACACTAATTAATCACTGCGCTATATGTTTGCAGCTAAAAATTTAATTAAAGCTGTTCAATTAATGCAATGTCGTAACCTACTTTATGCAAATAAATAAATTGGAGAGAACCCCATTGCATATGTAAAACTTTTCAGATAAGGTCTGAATACAGTCTGAAGAGGATGAACAATTTTCTGAACGGTGTTGAGTTTCTGTAATTAAAAAGGTTAATTCTATTCACTATATTTAAAACATAATAAAGCGATGTCTGCAGAAAGTTGCATCATTATTTTAAACAGCATGCTAGATTTATTTTTGAAGATTTGTAAAAACTTAAAATTTAATTATTTATGATCTGTAGATTATAATACGTTATGTTCCTATTGGAACTCTTCAGTGAGTCACAACAGGTATGTCCTATCAAGTGATTAAAAGTAACCTATAGCATCGACATATAGAAACATATTTTCTCAACTTTGTTGTAGAGCTTCCAAAAAAATTCCAAAAAACAGAGTTCTTTGAGCTCTTATTTGTAAAAAAGTTCTAATTATATTTACACAAAATTAAATGATTATAAATGCATCACAAACTGAGCTGAAAAAATAAGTCCTATAAAGTCATCACGCCTGTTATTATCTATTATTCTTTTAAAAAATATATAATTTTATTGTAAATATGGTCCTACATTAGAAATTTTTACAAAAAAAAATGTTTTATTGAAAAGTATTTTGATGTAGAACAGACTAACGCTGAAACAAAAAACAAACACGTATTAATTACTTAAAAAAAAATTATTATAGCAATAGTTAACCAAAAAAACAAATTTGTCAAAAATCTTGTGACAGCTAAGTTGTAATGTCATATCTTAGAATTTTATTTTTATTGCATAAATGTGTGGATTAAAAATTGTAATTTCATAATTTACCTTTTAAATAAAAAAGTTTTGTGTTGTTTTTGTTTCAATTTTCTGTTTTTTTATAAGTATGCTTATTATGTATTCATTTTAATAACTTTTTTAAAATTTAAGATTAAAACTGAAGACATTTTTTATTGTACAGGATGTTTACTTTCAAGATTAATCAAGGATGGAAATGCTTTTCTGGCAGCAAGTGTTAAATCGGCTCGTACTAAAGCCGGTAACAATCTTTTCACCATAAAGTCGCTATAAAAATTTTTGTAAATTAGTTTGCGTTATGGTTTTTGAGTGCTGCAAAATAAGAAATACATATTTATATCCCGTTTGAAAATTTCTATTTTTTTTTTTAATAATTAAAAATACATTATACATTTAGAAAATGACGCAAATGCTTGCAGCAGACATTTGTGCACGGCACTGTCAGTCAAATGTTAATGTCAGTTGTGAATAGACAGTTACAATACCGGCTTAGGTTATCAGCACTACTAAAATTGTAATAAAATAGCTGACAATTGTTTTATTTTTCAAAGCCACCCTTGATTGATGTTAATATTATACGAATTTTACAGAATTCGTGTTTTGTTCTACGCAAACAAAAAAAATATTTCCAAGATAAATATTTATTTAACAAATGAAATGGGCAAATAACCGCAATCAATGTTCATCTATGTCTACAAAACCAGAATTTGATCGAAAAGGTCGGTTAAACACTGAATAAACTCATATTGCATGGGTGACAGTCTCTTGAAAGCACCTATATCCGGTCAGTATTCTTGTGTTTCCGTTCCGGTACCGGAAACTTGCATGTCACATATAGTTTATGTGAATATGGAAACTTTGGCTGCTGTGATTCCTGTGATTTCACTCTATTGGCAATTTGTGTGCTATACCTATGAAGAGTTCTCTTCCTTTTCCTCTGCTTCTGGAGGGGTTATTAATTATCCTTAATAACTAAATAATTGTCTAAATTTTTTCATGCAGAAAGCTGCAATTACCTGCAGTCAGTGCAAAAGGCGTGACAAGGGTTATACTCTGTGTTGAATTTCAAAATTAACTTTGGAACAATTAAAATATTAGGGTTTGCACCACAACAAATAAGAGATTTTAAAAATAATCAAGATATTATAAATATAATAAAATATTATATAATATATTAATTAAATAATATTATATAATATATTAAATTATATAATTTAAATGTGATTGATTTTTAAATTGTTAATTTAATAATCAATCACATTCAAATTGGGAACCTAAGATGGAAAACTATGGACTATATAAGTATAAACTATATTCAACAAATATAGTAGTACTATAAAAATAGTATAAAATATTTCTATATTTATAAAATGTAGCGCTTCCAATAAAAAACGTAAATAAAAATTTGTGTATTAACTCGAGCGCGTCAGCTAAAAATATACAAAAGCTCTATAAGCCTTTTCTAAACCAGTACCTTTTGTAAAAAATAGTTTTTAATATACTTTACCCAAACAGTTTCTTGTTGCTACGCGTTGAGACAATACGAGGTAACTTAGTGAAACTAAAAATGTTTAAACTTTTTTTTGTTTCTTAAAAATTGTTTTTATTGTTTCTTATTGAAAAAGGTAACAAAAAATTTTGAATGAGTTTTTTTAATCTGGTATCTAGAGTCTATACAATAAATTTTAAATTATATCTTCAATATGTGTTTAGTAAATCAATTTGCCTTAAAAAAACAGCAATCTCAAAAATCATGTTTTAGGACTTGTCAAAAAAAAAGAAAGTATGAGAAAAAAGTTACTAACTCTATTTTTATTAATATCCATTGTCATTTGCCTCTTTTACAAATTTTTTGATATTTTTTACCAATAAGGACCTCGTTTTTATCTTGTGACACTTATTCAAAAGGCAAAATTTTTATTTGCACTAGTAACTACAAAAACCGACAAAAACAACGTAAAATAATATTGCTGATAATATCAAAAAACATTCTAAAATAGAATATTACTGAGAGTGACCAAAAAAATATAAAAATTATTTAAAAAATGTTGCTACTCTGTTATACTTTAGAGCTTTAAATAATTTTAATAAAATAGACAATTTTTTGTAATTGATCGGTTTACTTAAATCCGAATATTCTTAACCGACTTCGAAAAAAAAAAGAGAAGATTCTCACTTTGACTGTTTTGCAGTACTGCAGTCCGACTATAATGTAACGCAATCGAAGACTCGACAAGGATCAAAGTTTTGAGACGATTGTATAGTTGGTTCCAGACTCTCGGTGCCGAATAGATATAAGGAAGCAGCAAGTGAGAGTGGGCCTCAGTTCAAGTTCAAAGTAGAGATCCAAATTGATACAACTCAATTGTATCGACTTAAATATAAATTAAATGTACAAAGTGTTTTAACAAACTTTATATAAAATAGTGTATTATTGATAATTCATATAAATTATTGTAAAATTAGTAGAGTAATATTAATATATAAATAAATAAATGTGTAAATAAGTTTTACCAATAAACTGTACAGCTTTCACGTTACAATAATAATTGTTGATTGAGTTTTAACTTTAGCTCAATTTTAAGATTTTCGTCTTATTTTCAATGCTAAAACATTGTGAATATTTGATACAGAATAAATAAACACAAATTTTCACACGCAATTGCTTTCGCTTACACTATTAAAAAGATCAGTTTATATTATATTATATTATATTATATTATATTATATTATATTATATTATATTATATTATATTATATTATATTATATTATATTATATTATATTATATTATATTATATTATATTATTTTATATTATATTATATTATATTATATTATATTATATTATATTATTTTATATTATATTATATTATATTATATTATATTATATTATATTATATTATATTATATTATATTATATTATATTATATTATATTATATTATATTATATTATATTAAATTATATTATATTATATTATATTATATTATATTATATTATATTATATTATATTATATTATATTATATTATATTATATTATATTATATTATATTATATTATATTATATTGATGATTGAAAAATGCAATGTCTAATTTTTTTCTCTCTTAAAAAAATACGACCTATTACTGAAAAACTTAAAAATATAAAACCTTATACAACTATTTCTACTACAACTTTTAAATTTCAAAAAAAAATTTGAAGTATGTTAAATTATTTGATTTTTCTAGAATTTTTAGCATTTTTTTATATAATTTAAAAAATTTTTTTTTGTTTGTTTTTGTTTTGTTTTTTTTTTTTTCGTTTTTTTTTTAGCTTTTATATTTTTGTTTACTTTTTTTCTTTGTTTTCTTTATAAGGTTTTTTTTAATTTTAATTTTTTTATTATTATGTGATTTTTTTTTATTTTTAAAACTTTTTCAGATGCACTTTTTTCATCTCTTTTTTTTTTTAATATTGCTTCATGTTTTTGTTTCGTTTTTTTGGCTTTTTCTAGCTGCTTTAACTCAAGGTTTGTTCTTCTCATAATAATTCTTTCGTTTTTCTTCTTTGCACTTTTATTTTCTAATTTTTTATGTCTCTATTTAGCTCATCATAACTTTTATTGTTTAAAATTCGTGATCAAAGTATTTACATTTTTGAGACCTTTTAAGTTTATGTCTTTTATATATTTTTTGATTACTTATTTTAGATTTTTTTCTTGTTTTTGTTTTGCTTTTTTCTTTTTATTTTTTTTTGTTTTCCATCCCAAATGTTTTATTATTATTATTATAAAAATTGCTTTTTAGTCTTAAATTTTTCTTTGCTTTCTCAATGTTTTTTTTTAATTCTTTTATCATTATGTGTGCTTTTTTTTTGTTTAAAAAATGTTGTCTTTAAGTGTACAGATTTATTTCTTGGATATTTATTTATTTTATTTGTATATCTAGATCTAACTATAATCTTTAGTAACTTTTTACTATATTTGTCTAGTCACTTTAAGTTTTTGTTTTGCTACTATTTTACTATTTATTTTTCAAATTTTTTCTATCATAGTGTTTTTTCTGATATTTTTTCTATATTTATATGTATTAAAAATTTGTATGCGTTTTTATCTTTTTTAAACATTTTTATTAAAGACTATAAACTATTACAAATGTATAACTTTCTACTAATCAACAAACTTTTTTTTAATAACTTAAATAACTCTAAATCATAACGTAATAGAAGTTTTTCTAATTTTTATTTTTACTAGTCAACTTATCTCACCTATATTTCATTCAAATTTAATTCTGATAAAAGTTATTCTGATTAATGCTTTATTTGACATATATTTTAGACATTTACAATTAATCTATATATATAAAAGAAAGTCTGTTAGTTACTCCACTTATAACTCAAGAACGGCTTTACCGATATGGTTGAAAATTGGTGAGGTGGTAGTTTAGAGCCAGGAGAATGCTATAGGATACTTTTTATTCCAGAAACCACCCTCTAAAAGAGGGGTGAAAGTCAAATGTGAAATGCGATGTCGGAAACGTTCGGTGAGGCTCGGCAAATTACCGTTCCAAATAAATCATTCCACTCCCCCACCACCAACCAAAGTCGGACCGTGCGTTTACATGTAAAGCCGGCCAACGCCGCAGTACGACTGCGGCGTTGGATCTTGGATCGTCAGTGGCCGTCTTTAATCGTCTTCCATGAGACAACTTCCCATATAACAACTTTGGGTGAAAGTTTGTATGGAAAATCATGATGACTGGATTTGAATGAAAAGAATAGAATACTTTTTATTAACAAAGAGATAAAAAGAGGTGGGATAGGAACAAAAAATGACAAGCACCAATATTAGTATGATTTTCAAAAATTTTAGATTGTTTATTTTAAAAATAATATCTATGTTTAAATCCGAAATTTTAGAAGTAAAATATTATCATTCCTTGATAGGGCGGAAAGAGGGCAAAATGTCTAAAAATTGATGTCGTTTTCATAATTTTTCCCATAAATTGACTAAGTTCTCAAAAAAAAATAAATAGGTATGTTTCCTGCTTTCTAAAAAATTACTCTTAGGAGGATGAAAAGAGAGTGTTCTAGGGATAAAAATGTAAGAAAACGATATGGGTATTTTCGAGGAATTTCAGGTCGTTGATTTTGAAAATGATATTTAAGTTAAAGAGGGTTGTAAAATGAATGTGATAAGGGAAATAAATGTGAATAATTAATTTGGGTATCATTTTTAAAGTTTTTGGGGTCGTTTATTTTAAAAATCTATATCTATTTATGACCGATTTGGCTGAAAATTGGTGGAGTGGTTGTTTAGAACCAGTAGCCTAACAAAAAATATTTTTTATCCCATTCCGTGTGACGTGGCATACAATATAAAACGTAAACGCATCTGACATAGAATAACAAAACAAATGACAAAAAAAATAAAAATAAAAAATAAAATAACAAAACTAAGGCGGAACAAAGTTCGCCGGGCCAGCTAGTTGATTATAAAAACAAGTGAAAAATAGAAATTAAAAAAATTGCTTTCAATATAATTAAATATTGGTTTATGAGGAATTTGAGTCTATTAAATAAATAAAATAATAATCAAGTAATCGTATTAAAGTCGGTTTTTTCTAAATTTTTAAATTGTTTAATTATCATATGTTTTTATAATTTACCTTTCCTTTAATAAGTTATTGTTATATTTATTATTTTTAAAAATTGATAATTTTACATAAAGTGGCATATACAATCTTCAAAATAGATTCCTTAACAAGTTTGGAAAGTGAAATTTCCCACACGAGCTTTTTGTTTGGGTTTAGTACAAATGAGGAACTAATTTTTTTGTACAGTTTTTATTGTACCGAATATCCTTAACTTTTTAATAATAAATGATTTAGTTTTTTACTTATTTTTTGATTGGTAGCCGCCGATTACCTGCTTTTTAAATTTAAAATGGTCTCATTGTTTGGTTGCAATAATTTTATTTAAATAAAAGAACATTGTTTCGAAAATTTTGAGAAATAGAGTCGATAAAGCTTTATATTGTCTAAAGTAGAGCTCCAAACTTGCAACTGAATTAAAATAAGCTTTGACACTCATCGCTCAAAAAACGGTAGTTTGCGAATTTTCCGCATCCCGGTGTTCTTCACTTTGCAGTCACACATCTATCTCTCTTAAGTAAAAATTTCATTTTTATTATTTAGTTATTTTTGAATAAGCTTTTTGTAATTATATAATATCCAATTTTATGCAAGATTATGTGTTTGGCACATGTCACTGGCACGCTTTTACGCCCGCATGTCGCTCCCTTGCATTTTTTAAATAAATAATACAAGTAAAAAACCTCCCTTTTTTTATTAAAAAAAAAACTAATACAGCAGAGCAACGCCCTTTGCAAAATTCTGTGTGCAATCTCCCAAGAGAAATGCGCTATACACAAACTTACCTATCTTTTGTATCCAGAAAAGTAAACACCATTTTAATCAGAATCGCATTTAATATTTATTAGCGCAGCCAATCTTCCCTCCGTTTCACCCCTCTCGTAATTAATCTGTCGAAAACACGGAGATTGCAAGGGTGGCAATTTCAATATGTCAAAATTAAGTCGGACAAACGGAGTTTAATTGCTTCGTTTTAACTGTAAGTGGCATTGGAATAATAGTGATAGAATCGTAGAGGGTTCCGTGCATGATAATCACATCCGGTTTGTAGTTATAGTACCGGAACTACACTGGCCTTTTGTATTACCCTACTAAAGTAATTTTGTAATAATAGAAAAAATTTTGTATAGAACAAAGCAATATTTTATAAAAAAAAGTATATTTGAGCTAGTCCACTTTTCAACACTGAAATATTTAATTAAATTTTCTTTTTTTGTTTTAAGATGATTTTTGTCTTTTTTTACAAAACTAACTTATTAGCTGTAGATGGTGATTGAAAGTAATAATTTGAGGTGAAATGATAACACTTATTCTAGTTAAGAATTACTATAAATTTAAAAAACAAATTTATATCGACTGTTCACGGTGCTGCCTCTAGAAAAAATTTGTAGGTTTCTTAGACCTAACATGTTTGACATCACGGTACTGAGTGCATTGATTCTGGCCGGAAGTTTTTTCGCAATTATGTTGCAAACTGCACGAGAACAAATATTCCAGACCGAATCAGTAAACGAAGCCATATTTGATAGAAAAATAATTTGGCGCACAGATGAATTTGCAAAATAATTTGGTTTTATTGAATTTTTTGCAGGATAACAAGTGATAGTCAAATTTTTGCAAATATTGTCTTTTTTCATAGCCAAGAGACAAATTGAGCTTAAAATAAAAATTAAAAATTATTACTATTTTTTGGTACAAAAAAAGTTTGGGTAAAAACATATTTTAAAGTTTGTCATATGCGTTTTTGCTGTACTGCGGTCTGACTATAATGTAACGGAATAGAAGACTCGAGAAAGATCGAAGTTTTGAGACGATTGTCTAGTTGGTTCCAGACTCTAGGTGCCGAATAGGTATAAGGAAGCAGCAAGTGAGAGCGGGAGTCAGTTCAAGTTTAAAGTGGAGATCCAATCGAGCAAGTGACAAGAGTGTATTGACATAAATATAAATTAAATGTACAAAGTGTTTTAACAGACTTTATATAAAATAGTGTATTATTGATAATCCATATAAATTATTGTAAAATTAGTAGAGTGATATTAATATATAAATAAATAAGTGTGTAAATAAGTTATACAAACAAACTGTACAGCTTTCACGTTACAATAATAACTGTTGTAATTGAGTCTTAGCTTTGGCTCAGTTTTAAGATTTTCGTCTTTCTCAAAAAAATACGATCTATGACTGAAAAACCTAAAAATATAAAACTTTATACAGCTTTATTAATTTCTACTATAGCTTTTAAATTACAAATGTTTGCTATATTTAGAATATCTCTAGATTTTTCAAAATTTTTTAAAGAACTAATAAAAAATTTTATAGCTACTGGAACAATTGAGCTTGGTTTACTAAAACAAAAAACACATAAAAATTACTATTTTACTAAATTTTTAATTTTTTATTTGCAATTTGCAAGCAAATTTGCAACTTTTTTCACTGAAACATTTTATTACTTTTTACGGGTAGACGTATGGTAGTTGATTGTAAATTAAAAAAACACAATATCTTCGCATAGATGCCTCTATGGGAAGATATTGTGTTTTTTAATTTTTTTTTTTTTTTAATTTACAATTAATTATTACAATTTCATTTTGTGTCAAAAAGATGGAACACCTTCACAAGTATGGTAGTTGATCCAAGACATATACAGCTGGCGTATTTTGCGGCTTTACAACAGCCCAGTTCGCTTATCCTATATAGACCACATTACTTATCACAATTTGTTTACTGACTAACTCGGCACGTATTGGGGTTTGATAATGACTCAGTTGACCAGTGCAACACTGCGTAGTTGAATACTGTTCACGTATATCCAACATTTATATAATAACAAAAAATTTTTATTAGATATATACAGTATTACTAGTTTTTTTACTTTCTTAAACTATTAAATATTTAAAATACTTCAAAATAAAAAAAAAACTCAATTTGACTATATTTTTTTTTATGTGTGTCAACTTTTTTCTGGGTAAACTGATTTTAATGAATCTTCTTTTATTTAAAAGCTGGTGCTTTTTATTTAAATTTAATTCAGATCTAACCAGTACTTTGATTAATGATTTTTTTTTTGACATTTATTTTTGATAATAAATAATTTATTATACAATACAAACTAGAAATTAGAAATTTAAGAAATTGGTTTTAAAATAATTGAATATTAGTTTATAAGCAATTTGAGTCAATTAAAATGAATAAAATAATAAATAAGTAAAGTAGATTTTTTGCAATTTTATAATTTGTCTAATCATTTATACGTTTAAAAATACAATATTAATTGTTTTAACCTTCTTTTTTCAATTTATGTTTTTTACTATTATCTTTTGATATAATTTTTTTTTGATTTTATTTTTAGTTGTGCTTATTTTTCTTATTTGTTTTTTCTACTATAGTTTTTACCATCTTTCTTAGGTTATTCTCTGTTTTTGCAATATTTTTTTAATAAAAATTGCTGTGTTTTTTTGGCGTAAGTAGTCTCAAATTTGATTTTGTTGGTGTTTCACAGTCATAAAGTGCTTTACTTGTTTTTATGTTCTTACTTTTTTTTTTGTTATGGTTGTGGTTTTTTGAAGTCTGTTTTTGGTCATAATTCTACGTTTAATTTTGTAATCTTTTTTTTAATTTTTTTTAGCTTATTATGGCTTTAATTGCTTAAAATTTTTCAACTAAATTTTCTAGAATTTTAGGCTTTTGTTGTTTTATCTAATTTTTGAATATATTGAATTTTTTTTAATGGGTTTGTTTTGCGTTTTTTTTTTTTCGGTTTATTAACTTTTATTTTTTTGTTTTTAAATTTTTTATATAATTTATTTCTTTTTTCTTTGTTTTCTTTATGACTTTTTTTAAAATGTTTATTTGATTATCATTATGTGATTTTTTTCGATTTTCAAAACTTTTCCAGATGCACTTTTTTCATCTTTCTTTTTTTTTAAATACTTTTTCTTATTCTTGTTACGTCTTTTTGTCTTTTTTTTAGCTGTTTTAACCATAATCTTTTTTGTCATAATTCTTCGTTTTTCTTTGCACTTTCTTCTCTATAATTTTTTTCTGTGTTTTTTTAACTCATCATGACTTTTATTGCTCAACATTTTTGATCAAAGTATTTAAATTTTTTATAACTTTTAAAGTTTATTTCTTTTATTAGACCAGGGTCGATAATTTTTAAAACCAAAAAAAATAATAGTAGAATGAAACCCATTAGAAAAGAAAAAAAATATTATAAAAATGGAAGGAAAAATAATTTACGGGCAATCTGAGGTCGGGAAGAGGATGGGGGTGTGTTTTTAAGGGTAAAAATCGGTTTTTCTTGATTTCCGGCAAAACTAAAAGTCCTATCAAAAAAAATCGAATAGCAAAGTTGTAGGTAATAAAAAGATCTAAAACTTTTGTATTCACATTTTTTTCACATAACCTCAAAATTTATGTGAAAATTTAAAAAAGCAAGATTTTGGTTTTTTAATGAAGAATCGTAATGAAGATTTCGAAGATCTACATTACGATTTACATTTATATTTATATATAACGAGATTTTCTATGACATAAATGTAATTAGCATTAAATAAATTAACTTTTTAATTGAAACAATCACATTTTTTAGATAAAATTATTTATAATAATTAAAAAAAAACTTTCAAATTTAAGTTTTTTTTTGAATTTTTGCATTTTCTGAGAAGATTTACTGTAGTAACATATATTTTTTTTTTACCATCGGAAAGTAGAGATTTCAACGAATAGAAATCATACCAACTTTTTAAAAAAAGCTGATATTTTGACGGGTGAATTTTCGATTGAAAATTAGGGTGTTTTTTCGATATTAATTCAAAATAAGGTGAAAAAATTATTATTTTTAATCAAATAAATTACAGCGTATTTGGGACATAAAAAGGTAAATTTTCACCAAATGTCGTTAAAAGAAAAAAATTTTTGTAAAAGATAAAAATAGAAAACCAAAAACTTGGTTTTTTAAATTTTTCACATAAATTTTGAGGTTATGTAAAAACAGTGTAGATACAAAAGTTTTAGATCTTTTTATTACCTACAACTTTGCCATTTGATTTTTTTCGATAGAACTTTTAGTTTTGCCGAAAATAAAAAAAAACCGTTTTTTACCCTTAAAAACTCACCCCCATCCCCTTCCCGACCTCAGATCGCCCGTAAATTATTTTTTCCTTTATTGTTATAATATTTTCTTCCTTTTCTAATAAGTTTCATCCTACTATTATTTTTTTTCACTTTTTATTATTTTTAAAGGCTTCTACCCTGGTCTATATGTATTTTTTGATTACTTATTTTAGATTTTTTTTCTTGTTTTTGTTTTGTTTTTTTCTTTTAACTTTTTTCTGTTCTTTACCTCAAATGTTTTATTATTATTATACAATTTTTTTTAAGTTTTTTCATTTTTCTTTGCTTTCCTAATGTTTTTTTTTTAATTTTTTTATTATTGTGTGCTTTTATTTTTTGTTTATAAAATTTTGTCTTCAAGTGGACAGATTTATCTCTTGATTATTTATTTATTTTATTTTTATATATAGATCTAGCTATAATATTTATTAATTTTTTATCTTTTTTTGTCTAGTCATTTTAAGTTTTTGTATTGCTTTTATTTTATTTTCTATTTTTGTAAACTTTTTTTTATCACAATAATTTTTGTATTATTTTTTTTATATTTTTTAATACATATATGTATTACACATTTGTATGCGTTTTTACCACTTTTAAACATTTTCATTAAAGTCTATGAACTATATAAATGTCTAACCTTCTACTAATCAAGTAACTTTTATTTAATAACTCGAATAACTCTAAAACATAACGTAAAAAAAGTTTTTCTAATTTTTTCTGTTTTACTTATTTCACTTATTTTTTAACCGACTTTAAAAAAAGAAGAAGTTTTTCAATTTGACTGTATTTTTTTATGTTCTTATAACTTTTTTCTGGGTGAACAGATTTTAATAGTTCTTTTTTTATTTGA
Organism: Lagria hirta; assembly: GCA_947359425.1. Taxonomy (NCBI): domain Eukaryota; kingdom Metazoa; phylum Arthropoda; class Insecta; order Coleoptera; family Tenebrionidae; genus Lagria; species Lagria hirta. Next base: position 10,901,033 of record OX375804.1, on the reverse strand, counting down.
TCTGACCAGTAGTTTTTAATTTATTTTCATTAATGCTTTTTATGACAAATATTTTTGACATTTCAATTGATTATAAAAATTTGTGAGAAATAAAAAAAATTACAATATAATTAAATAATAGTCTATTTATTTAATTAATCAAGCAATTTGAATCAATTAATAATTAAATAAAATAACAATGAATAATATTGAGGATGGTTTTTTCCAAATTTTTAGTTTGTATTAATAATAAAAATATTCTCAAATAGCAAAATTTAAAAAAAAATCATTTTTTGTAAAACTAAGCTTTTTGTCAAATTTGACATCTGCATAAAAAAATCACGCGTATAAGTGACGTAAGATCAGTTAGATCAAAAATATTCTAGTTCTTAGGAACAATTTACTTATTCTTTAGTAACATTCTGTAGAAAAATCAATAAAAAATTATTATTTTTCAGAAATTTGTCAAAATTTGAATGTACTACTGGGTGACTTTAAATGATTACTACGACACTTGACACAAAAATTCAAAACAAATGTCAAAAATGTCTTTACTTTCTATTGCTTTACTGTGTGACATAACCTAAAAGAAGACAGTTGACAGCTGACAAATTGCACTACCAACTTACTCAGTCTTGCCACTGTATTTTTTTGCTTTATTTATTTACAGTTACTTGCCATTATGCGATTGCATTTCCATTTGGTTAAAATATTTCGCCTAATATTTATTTTACAAAAATCATCGATTAATTATTTTGAAATTTTCTATTTAAAAACAGTATTGGTGACTTTCGTCTCCTGACAATGTTCAGTAAAAAAGTAATGTAAAAAAATGTTTTTATCATTTTTTTCAGACTTAAACAAAAATTTGACAAAATGTAGGTTATAAATTAATTTGAGAAAACAATCTTATCAAGCTTTTATCTAACTTTATTATAAAAGCAATACAATTCGTTAAAGCATATTTTGCTCAAATTTTAGAATGTTTGTATCGCTTTTTGCTTAAAATATTAGCTCAGTTATTTAGTCTATATTATGATATTTTAAAAAATATTAACATTGACATAAATTATACAATTATTATTAAATTTGTTGAAAACTCAAATTGGACCTTTTACTCGCAGACTGTGTTATTATTGGCATTAGAGTAATAAATTGTATCTCTAATTATAGAAGGCTTTGTGGTACCATGCCACAAAACACGAAACCTTATCCACCTAAAACATATATTCTTTTGTTTTTTCATGGAGCTCAAAATCGTCAAAAAACCGCTTAAATATTATGTGAAGGTAGTAGAGACAATTTAATTTAATAGCTTACCTGTCTTCGTAGAAGTGATAAACTGAACCATCATTCCAGCCATAAACTAAAAATTGCTTTGTGTCAAAACGTCATAAAATATTTTTGTAGGTATTCCTTAAAATTTCTTTTTGAATGGAACTCAAAATTGAAAGGTGTGTGCGTGCTTAAAAGGGGGCCTCACGTTTTAAGCCGGATCCGGTCGATTCATATTCAAACCGATTCCGCACCTGATTGTGAATGCAAATTATGCACAATCTAGACTAAAAGACCAAAAACCGTGCTGGGTTAACTGTTAACAAGGTTCAGGAATTTAAAGAACAATAGGAATAGCGCTAAAGAGGGTTAATGAAGTGATCTGATGAAGTAGCTTAATGGACTTGGAATTAAAATGCATGGAGGACCTCTACTTTTTGTCTGAATAATCGAATTTTATTAATTAAATTATTAATATATTATTGTTAAGTTTAATAAACAGCATTTTCTACATCGCATGCTTTTTTGTTTGAAGAAAAAAGTGTTAAAAAAAGTATTCTTTATTTTAATCATTTTTTAGATTTTTATAATTTGAATCTTATATAATTTAACAGTGTAATACGAATTTTTTTGACAAGAAGAAGTAGGAATAGGACTATGGCGCTTATTAGTGTTTCTAGTTTAAAAAAAAACAAATTTGATTGGCTGTACCGCGAGGTACTGCCAATAATTGTAAATTTTCAATTTACAATTATTTTTTTATTTAAAATTGACAGTCTTAAATTGTAAATGCCAACGAATCTTAGCTGAAGCTAAAGTGTAGATCATAACAATTATAATAATAGTACTAACAATTTGAAACTTATCAGATAAATAAATAACTGAATGCCAAACAAATAAACATCTAGATGCCGCCAAATTTATTAAAATATATAAAAAACAATTATATAACTAAAACAAAAAAAAGCGATTTTTTTTAAGCTTTTTAATCAGTCGAGTTTAAAAAAAACATCTCAGATTAATGTAAAACATAAAAATAATTATTTAGTTCTATAATGCCTACATGCCAGCCAAAAGACCTCTTCAGATACAATAAAAATATTTTGACAAATTATAAAACGATAAAAGATTAAAAAAATGTAAGATGCATAGAAATCTGAGCAGGAAAATGCTGAGATAATAAACATAAACATAACTTTGTTCTAAATAAAACCAAATGTCAACCACAGATTTTTTTCATATTTTTTCTATGAAAGAGTTAGTTTTATCATAAATTTATTTTGTTAAGTCAAATACCAAAAATAAAAAAATCCGCAATATTTTACTGAAAAATGTCTGTTAATAAATTTTACATTGTGTAAAACGGCTTTAACAGCTTTGTCGATTTTGTGACAAACTTTCAAATAATTTTGTAAAAATTTTATTAAAAATTTTAAATGTTTATAATATTTGAAAAAAACTATTTTTAAAATAAAGTAAAACTAATTAATATTTTTAATTAGTGCTAAAATTAATTAGAATAAATAGAAAATATTCTAAAACCGCACAAAACTGCTACATATACGCTCATTTTAATAAAAAAAAAAAATAAGACATATCTACACACAAAATTGAAACTATCAAATTGGACTAACGCAGGAAAATTTTCGGATTTAATTTGCTACAACTAAAGCCATTTTTTCCATGTTAGCACAACAAACTTTCAATTTTTGAAATTGTAGTCATAATAATAATAAAAAACACTATAAAATGTTGGCAAGAAGCTTGCCAAACATTTTTATTTCAAACTTTGTTTCAGCTTTTAATTGGAGACAAACTAATAATAAAAATATTTTTCGGAGATTTGTTAAGCTCATTATGGTTTAGCTTAACAATTAATTCATTTTATGTATTTGAATGACTTAAAAACATATCAAGTAATAAAAATTAGTTACTGTAGAGTTATCGAAACTACTGAAAAGTTTTTAAAAAAATTTAAAAAGCTTTTAAAACTTATTAAAAATATAAATTAAACCCTAAAAAATTATTAAAAATGCTTAAAACTATTTTTAAAGACGTTTAAATATTTTTAAATTGATAATTATTGAAAATAATTCAAATTTTGTGCTAAAAATTTTTTAAATTATTTCAAAGTATTTAAATAATCTTTTTAAGCACTTTTAAGTTTTTTATTTCTACTTTTAAAATTTTTTAAACGTATTATTGAATTTTAAAAATTAAATATTAAAAGTTTGATGAAATTTTTTTAAAGTTATTAAAAAGCTCTTAAAAAATTTAAAAAGCTTTTAAACTTTATTAAAAATACAAATTAAACCTTTAAAAGTATTAAAAATGCTTAAAACTTTTTTAAAAGTCGTTTAAATATTTTTAAATTGATAATTATTGAAAATAATTCAAATTTTGTGTTGAAAATTTTTTAAATCATTTCAAAGCATTTAAATAATCTTTTTAAGCCCTTTTAAGTAATTTATTTATACTTTAAAAATTTTTTAAACGTATTATTGAATTTTAAAAATTAAATATAAAAAGTTCAAATTTTTTAAAACTTAATAAAAAATTTTTAAAAAAATTTGAAAGATTTTTAAATCTTATTAAAAATATAAATTAAATCTTAAAAAAATATTTAAAAATTCTTAAAACTATTTTTAAAGTCGTTTAAATATTTTTAAATTGATAATTGTTGAAAATAATTTCAATTTTGTGTTAAAATTTTTTTTAAATCATTTCAAAACATTTAAATAAATTTTTCAAGCACTTTCAAGTAACTCATTTGTACTTTAAAAATTTTTTAAACGTATTATTGAATTTTAAATATTTAATTAATATTTTTAGTTAGTGCTAAAATTAATTAGAAAAAATAGAAAATATTCTAAAACCGCACAAAACTACTACATATAAGCTCATTTTGATAAAAAAAAAATTAAAGCATATCTACACACAAAGTTGAAACTACCAAATTAGACTAACGCAGAAAAATTTTTAGATTTGATTTGATGCAGCTAAAGCCATTTTTTCCATGTCAGCACAATAAACTTTCAATTTTTGAAACTGTAGTAATAATAACAATAAAAAAACATTATAAAATGCTGGCAAGAAGCTTGCCAAACATTTTTATTTGAAGCTTTATTTCAGCTTTCAATTAGAGACAAATTATAAATAAAAATATTTTTCGGAGATTTATTAAGCTTTTTATGGTTTAGCTTAACAATTAATCCATTTTATGCATTTGAATGACTTAAAAATATATCAAGTAATAAAAATTATTTACTATAAAGTTATAGAAACTACTGAGTTGTTTTCAAATAATATTGGTATAAATTTTAGTGTTAAATGTAAGCTTTAAAGCACAAATAAAATTTTATTTTCTAAAACTGACAACAATAAAATTATTAACAGTTTAAATGAGAGAAAACTGGCAAAATATAAGACTTTCTCATAATAAATTATGTCGACTTTTGCCAGAAACCGAAAGTTAAACAAAAGTAGAACTTAAATACAAAAAAAATTAAAACAATATGTTTTTAAATAACAACCAGAACAACTTAACATTAACAACTGAATTGATAATTAATTTGGCAGCTTTGTTTGGCGTTTAAAAAAAAGAATACGCGTAAAAAACTTGTGCTACTTTTAAAAATTAATTATTTAATTTGAGTTTTTTTTGGCCACATTCGACACTATTTCAGCATCAAATCAGAAATAACCTTGTGATAAATAGAATGTAGTAATAATAATAAGAATAATAATAATACACATTTTTATTTAAAGCTTTATTTCAGCTTTCAACTGAACACAATATGATAATAAAAATATTTTTCGGAGATTTATTAAGCTCTTTATGGTTTAGTTTAACAATTAATCTATTATCAATTCAGGTTGAAGATATAATCTGATAAAAAAACTACATTAATTATTAATGCATTAGTCATCTTATTAAATGACTTAAAAATATATCAAATAATAAACATTAATTACTATAGAGTTATAGAAACTACTGAGTTGTTTTCAAATAATATTGGTATGAATAATATTACAACAATAAAATTATTAACAATTTAAATGAGAGAAAACTGTTAAAATATAAGACTTTCTCATAATAAATTATGTCAACTTTTTCCAGAAACAGAAAGTTAAACAAAAGTAAAACTTAAATAAAAAAAAATTAAAACAAAAATTTTCTAAATAACAACCAGAAGAACTTAACCTCAACAACTGAATTTATTGTTAAGAATGTAATATAACTATAACTAGAATAATTTATAAAAAGCATTTTAGTTTAAATTAAGCTGACAATTGAAATGAACACCAAATAGATTTTATTGACGCTGTAAAAAATCAAAAATGCTAATAAATAATTTGGCAACACTGTGTGACATTTTAAAAAAAAGTAAGCGTATAAAACTTTTGCTACTTTTTAAAATTAATTATTTACTTTGAGTTTTTTGTCACATTCGAAACTATTTCAGCATTAAATCAGAAATAACCTTGTGAGAAATGAAATGTAGTAATAATAATAATAATAAACATTATAAAATGTTGGCAAAAAGCTTGCCAAACATTTTTATTTAAAGCTTTATTTAAAGCTTTATTTCAGCTTTCAACTGGAGACAAATTAATAATAAATATATTTTTTGGAGAATTATTAAGCTCTTTATGGTTTAGCTTGACAATTAATCCATTTTATGTATTTGAATGACTTAAAACGTATCAAGTAATAAAAATTAATTACTATAGAGTTATAGAAACTACTAAATTGCTTTCAAATAAAATTGGTATAATTAAATGTAAGCTTTAAAGCACAAATAAAATTAAAATAAAATTTAATTTTTTAAAACTGGCAACAATAAAATTATTAACAGTATAAATGAGAGAAAACGGTTAAAATATAAGACTTTCTGATAATAAACTATGTCAACTTTTTCCAGAAACAAAAGTAGAACTTAAATACAAAAAAAGTTAAAACAATATGTTTTTAAATAACAACCAGAAGAACTTAACCTTAACAACTAGATTGATAATTGATTTGGCAGCTTTGTTTGACGTTTAAAAAAAAGAATACGCGTAAAAAACTTGTGCTACTTTTAAAAATTGATTATTTAATTTGAGTTTTTTTGCCACATTCAAAACTATTTCAGCATCAAATCAGAAATAACCTTTTGATAAATAGAATGTAGTAATAATAATAAGAATAATAATAATACACATTTTTATTTAAAGCTTTATTTCAGCTTTCAACTGAACACAATATGATAATAAAAATATTTTTCGGAGATTTATTAAGCTCTTTATGGTTTAGTTTAACAATTAATCTATTATTAAACCAGGTTGAAGATATAATCTGATAAAAAACTACATTAATTATTAATGCATTAGTCATCTTATTGAATGATTTAAAAATATATCAAATAATGAACATTACATTAATTACTATAGAGTTATAGAAACTACTGAGTTGTTTTCAAATAATATTGGTATGAATAATATTACAACAATAAAATTATTAACAATTTAAATGAGAGAAAACTGTTAAAATATAAAACTTTCTCATAATAAATTATGTCAACTATTTCCAGAAACAGAAAGTTAAACAAAAGTAAAACTTATATAAAAAAAAAATTAAAACAATATTTTTCTAAATAACAGCCAGAAGAACAACTAAATTAATTGTAAAGAATGTAATATAACTAGAATAATTTATAAAAAGTATTTTAGTTTAAAATAAGCTGACAATTGAAATGAACACCAAATAGATTTTATTAACGCTGTAAAAAATCAAAAATGCTAATAAATAATTTGGCAGCTCTGTGTGACATTTAAAAAAAGAGTAAGCCTAAAAAACTTTTGCTACTTTTAAAAATTAATTATACACTTTGAGTTTTTTGCCACATTCGAAACTATTTCAGCATTAAATCAGAAATAACCTTGTGAGAATTGGAAAGACATGCGACATGCTGTATAATTTGTGACATTTTATTATGTTTTTTTATTTGATTTAATTATTAATCGTTTAGAAGCCCTTATTTTTAGCGCACGACATTAGGCTTCTCACCCTTGACTATTCAACTGATTTCATTCACTTCATTGGCATTCTTTGTCGGAATAATTGCTTAAGCTCTAGAGACTTAAGCAAGTGTCTATTGGGAAATTTGAGCAGCTTATTAAGATCAACTCATCCATAACATAAAAATCTAGTGTAGCCTGGCGAAAGAATGTTCACACATTTTATTACCTTCAATTACAGCACATAAATTTGCTTCTCACAAATGGGAGAGAGTCTTTTAGTTTAGAATTTGAACAAAGCCAAAGAAATTACAAAACGTGTCTTTTCACGGATACGACCAGTCAATTTCATCCCTTATATTATCGAAACGTCACGTTTACGAAGTTAGCTCTATCATTCACAAAAGCAACTGTTTTTTCACTTAAGTCAATAGATAATTTGTGATACAAAGTGTACACCTGATGCATTTATCTATTCTTTCTTGCTCAAACATTTCTTGAATGTTTGATAACGATAGGCTTTTCACATTTCTCAAATATTGATGCTCGTTTAACATCCTGCAAGCTGTCAAATTTGTTTTTTTTGTTTTATTATGAATTTGGAATGTTTTTCAATACAATACTTTGTTCTGTCAGTTGGATTTAATACAATTAATTAAATTTATATAATACGGAATATAATAGCAATAATGTCTAAACAAATATTTAGTATTCCTTAAAGGAAATCAACTGAAATTGAGTCTATGTAAATTTTAGTGTCGTGTAAAAAGTAAGATATTTTGATGTTGTTAGGTTACTACGTTTGTTTAAAAACAATTTATTTTTCAAAAAAAACAAACGTTTTTGAAGCATAAAGCGTTATTTAGGAGAAAATTTCTAAGTATTTAAAACTTACTTAAAGAAAAATTAATTTTCCATGAAACAAAAGATTTGTATGACAAGTTTTGTGAGTGGCGGCGTCCAAAAAGTGTGGGCAACATTTGCAATGAAAAACCCGTGATGGGGTATTTATCTCAAATGGTAAGAAATTATAGTTAAATAACTGTCATTTAGTATATTATTGTGCTTCGTTTTTTGTAGTTCACAAACTTTCGTTTCTTTGGTGTTCTCTAAGCTCAAGAAGATGTTGGATAACATTGATAAGATAACTCAAGATTTCTTATGGTTTCTGAATATATGAAGGGTAATTCCGTGGACAATAAAACTAAAAAATCTAAAATTACTATAATTAAAGTATTGTCTTTAATAAATATTAGATACCATTGTTTAAATTATTAAACCAACCGTTGCTTGGCAAGTTTTTGACAGATCTGTGCCATAAAAGCCAATTTATGCCCTCATTTAAGGGCGTATAAAAACAATTATTGACTAAAATAAAATAATTTTTTTATTGCTACGTTCACAAATTGTTTTCGTAGTGAAGCCAGAAATTTTAATCGTCATTTTCAGCTTTAATTAATAAAAAATACATATTTTGAAAGAATATATAAATTCTAGTAAAAAATTTAATATATTTTTAAAAAGCCAAAATACTAGTTGCATTATTTATTAAAAAATTTTTAAAAATTTTTTTGAAAATTTGAAAAAATTTTAAAAAATTTTTAAAGTTATTTAAAAAACTAAAAAAAAACCTTAAAAAATATTTTAAAAAGATTGAAAAAACAATTTTAAAACACGTTTAAACTTTTTTACATTTATATTTTCACATAAAATTATTGAAAATAATCTTAATTTCTTATTAAACTTTTTTTAAACCATTTCAAAACAACCAAATATTTTTTCTAAGTAGTTTTTAGTAATTTATTTTTACTTTTAGTAATTTTAAAACGTATTAATAAATTTTAAAAATTATATACGAAAAGTTTAATTAAATTTTTTTTTAATTATTAAAAAATTTTTAAAAATTTTGAAAAATTTTTAAAGTTATTTAAAAGATTTAAAAAAATCTTAAAAAATATTTTAAAAAAGTTAACACAGTTTTTAAAGACGTTTAAAAATTTTTAAATCAAAAATTATTAAAATAATCAAAATTTTTTATTAAAAATTTTTTAAATCATTTCAAAACATTTAGATATTTTTTCTAACTAGTTTATAGTAATTTGTTCTTACTTCTAGTAATTTTAAAATGTATTAATATATTTTAAAAATTATATACAAAAATTTAATTATATTTTTTTTAATTATTGAAAAATTTTTAAAAATTTTAAAATAATTTTAAAGTTATTTAAAAAAACCTTGAAAAATGTTTTAAGAAGGTTAAAACAATTTTTAAAGACGTTTAATAATTTTTAAATCGAGAATTATTGAAAATAATTCAAATTTTGTGTTGAAAATGTTTTAAGCCATTTCAAAACATTTAAATAATCTTTTTAAGCAGTTTTAGTAATTCATTTGTACTTTTAAAAATTTTTAAACGTATTATTAAATTTTAAAAATTAAATATAAAAAGTGCAATAAAATTTTTTAAAAGTTATTAAAAAATTCTTTGAACATTTTAAAATATTTTTAAAAGTATTTCAAAAAACTATAAAAACCTTAAAAAATATTTTAAAGAGGTTAAAACAATTTTTAAAAACGTTTAAAAATTTTTAAATCGAAAATTATTAAAAATTATTTAAATTTCTTATTAAAAATTACAATAATAAAAGTAATTTTCAATAGTTTGATAGATTTTTTGTTAAAACTGATTGCTTAAAAACAAAACAAATATTTAATTTTTTATTAAAAACAAATTTTTAATAAATTTTTAATTTTATTTGTTATTAAAAGCAAATTGTCATTGTAAATTTGTATATGGAATTAAACGGTTTCTGGTTATAGTTCTAAATTTTTATTTAAAAAAGCATCTCCCAATTTTACAACCATATTTTTACAAATTCGGTCGACAAGTTTATTAGTTTAGTACAAAACCTTGTCGACCCTTAATTAAGCTGTTTTATTATAAGAAAATGTTTTATATACATATATGTTTTTTTATTCTATAAATATAATAAATATATATATGGACCAATGAGCGCCATAGCTTGTTCGAACAGCTGTAATGTTAAATATGATCGACATATATATATATATATATGTTTTTTTTATATAAATATAACGTTTTTTATAAGACTTTGTGTCTCAACAGAAAATTCACTCAAAACATTAGCTCACTCAGTTAAACATTTTTTTTTCAAACGATTTAGATCCATAAGCTCAAACATGTTTCGTTCTTATTAGAAGAAATTGTGACTTGAAATCAACGTAGATAGATAATATTGCATTATGATAGGTATGCGTTTCAGAGAAAACGCGCTAGTCTGATAACTTGGTTGCTTAATCAACGATACACTTTTTGTCTCAAAATTATTTCTATCAAAATTAATATCTGTCATTTAGAGTGGCTCATATACAGACATAAAAAACCTGATTTCCCAAATGTAAGAGAGCTTTTTATTCTAATAAATGCTGCTATTCCTTTCTTGTGTTATTTGTCTTAAATATTTTGATAAAATATTAAACTTAAATTATGTTATAAAAAAGTATATATAACTATACATATTGCAAACGTGTATGGTTAGAACGGTCAATTTTGTTAATTTTCAATATCAAATTTAATATTAAATTTAGATGTTATTTTTTTTTTGTTTTTCGGTTTGTAAAAACTTTTTGGATTCTGACTGCAATAGATAAACAGGCAATCTGAGTTTTAAGACTTTTTTTACGCCAATTCTAAAATGCTTCAAGCCTATAGATAATTAATTATTGTAAATTTAGTATAATTATGAAACATTTACTAAAATTTAGTAAAATTTAGTAAAGTTTAGTAAAATTTAGTAAAATTTAGTAAAATTTAGTAAAATTTAGTGAAATTTGGTAAAATTTGATAAAATTTAGTAAAATTTAGTAAAATTTAGTAAAATTTAGTAAAATTTAATAAAATTTAGTAAAATTTAGTAAAATTTAGTGAAATTTGGTAAAATTTAGTAAAACTTATTAAATTTTATCAACGCTTTCTGGCATTTATTTGCAAGATGCATCAAGCAGGAATAAAAATGACAAAAATGACAATCTGCAACTAAAAATTATAAGAGATTCAAAGTTTAAATTCATCTTGCTAAACTTTTTATTCATACTTAAAAGGTATTTGTACGTTAATAATAAAAAACAGTTCAAATTTAATTAACAAAATTTAATATGTTATAATGTTAAACAAAGGGAACATGTTATAAACATATTTATTTAAATATGTATACCTATTGTTTATTATTCACTGTACTGTTGCAATTTAGAAAAAAATAATTTATTTTCCCAACTAAAATTAACGTGATTTTTTTCTATTCTATTTCTTTTTTTCTTATACACTTTCTTTTTTTGTTCTTTTATTTTCGTTTTATTTTATCCATTATTGTTTTTGGTTTAATTATTTTATTTGTTTATTTACATAGAAAACAGTAGTTTTTGATTCGATAAGATGCGTATTTAATGTCTGAAGAGGTTTTGTAATCATTATAATATTCCTAATAAATATATAAATTTAAATTTATCGAATAAAATAAAACAAAATAGATAGAAAAAAATCAGCTGCTAAAATTGTTTTGCTGTAAACTTTATAACTCAATTGTCTGCATTTTTCGTGGTTTATTGCTTGTCATGCCAGATTTTGGTATATATTTTGGACGTCTATAATCTTAGCAGCTCAGTTTATCACTTTTTCTTTTTTGACTTAACTTGACTTAAAAAAATTTAAATTGCACAGTAGTCAATAGTGTTTTTTAGTCAACGTAATAAGTTATTATTCAAAAATATACCGGCAACGGCGTATTATGGAGATATTAAATTAGTTAAAAGCCGAATTTTGGCATCTGGCATGTCTAGCATACACATAGAAGGATATTTTCAATTATATCGGCCATGACCCAAATTTGTCATTTGACTCCATATACATTATGTTTAATAAAATTTAATAAGTGATCAAATCAATCATTCCTTATTTTTTCTCTCAGAGATACTTTTATTTCTCAACAAATTTGAAAACAGAAAGTAAACTAGAAACAATAATTATGTAATAATCAAATAAATATAAAGCTTTATTAAAGAAAATAATAAATAATAAAAAATTGTTATTATTTATAATTATGTATTATTAATAATATTATTGATATATGTCCTACCTACTTAGGGCACTTTTCTCGTTATAAATCATTCAATAGATTTTCAAAGATGCTGTGCTTTTATCAAAAAATAACAATGCAGATGCCATGGAATGATTTAAAAATGAAATCTATTGTAGAAGATCATGATTTAGTATTCGATCTGGCGCAGCCCCTGCAGAATAATTACTTGTCAATGACTGTGTAAAATTGAACAAAAACTAAGCATCCCCATCCTCTAAATCTCATTTCACTTCGTTCACCCTCATCGAAACAAGGAAGTAAAAGAAATCAAATACTTTTTATGCAATTTTTTACATACCACCACCTACACCACCATCTTTTAGAAAAAAAAAATTTGAATCTAGGTTACAGGGATTTCCTGTTCTTTTTTAACATTCTTAAAATTAAAGAGGGTGTTCAAAGAAGAGAAGAAAAAAACTAAAAAACATCTGCATTTCCTGTTTACATCCCCAATTTGTACGATGCCTATTCCTTGTTTTTGTTCTTGTGTTTCCTCTCTATCGATCTTCTAATCAATCTCACCCTTGTAGGAAGGGTGCTTGTTGTCCCTAGCAATATATTAAATATAAGTTGAAACAAATGCAACTCCGATTGATATTTTAATATTTTATGAATTTATTGCCCTTGTCCAACAAAACGTAATTATTCGGGCCTATATGAGAGGGATAGAACTTTTGCGTTTCTACCTGCGGCAAAATAGCAAGTTGGGACAGGTGGCTGGAATATAAGGGTTATGGGAAAAGGAAACTGAGCTCAGCAAGGCTGTGTGAAAAAATTCGGGTCGCCCACACCTTGAAGGGCTTTTGTTATTGTAAATGACCTACAGGTTTCGCACAAAATGCGGCTATAGAAACCTTCGGAATAAAAAAACAACTGCTACCAACTGATTGATAAAAAAAACTTTTTACTTTTTTTTCTATGATTAAGATTAAAAAATTTCAACAATAATGATAATTTTTGAATTTGCAAAATAATACACTGTGAGACACAACAATTCATAAAATTTCTAATCACATCTTAAAAAACTAAAGCAAATGATCTAAGAAATAAAAAAAATTATGACGAAATTAACGCATGTAACCTAATTACATGACATTGTAATTTTTTGTTTTGTTTATTTTTGTTAAATATGTTTTTGATCGTTTTTAAATAAAATAAATGTTTGTCTTTTTGTATATATTACTAATCATTGGTAAAACCATTGCTTAAAATAACTTTTGAATTTGTTCAAATTTTAAAAAATTCTTATTTGAGATCATTGCAAAAAATCCAAACTAAAAATGGAGAAAAAATTGAACATTTTCTAAATTTTGAAAAATGTTTTAGAATTAGAGAGATAGAGTTTAAATATATTTTTAATGTGACAAAATGCCACAGTTGATACTTATACTCATGAATTTTTATTTGCTAACAAAACCGCATAAGAAAGAGGCAGTATAGAAGCAGAGATAACAAGAGAAAGTAGAAGATCTAGTCGGTTTATTGCCATTGACAACATAAATAATAATAAAGAAAAATTAAAAAACCGAAAAAAAAACAAAAAAAAAACATAAAATAACATGGCTGCTTAAACGTTCTAACATAAAGTAAACAAAAATAAAATTTGAACCTTGAAAAGTATTTAAAAAAAAAACAAAGAAAAATTTAAAAACTACAGATGTATTATTAAGAATAGTGAGACAAAAACAAAAAGTATTAAAAATAAAAATCAACAAAAAACTAAAACAATTTGACAAAAAAAGAAATATAAAGCAAAATAAATAAAAATAAAAAAAAGACAAAAGAAATAACGTGTGACAATCACGTAGTAATTATGTCTTATGATGATTTATTTTATATTTTTATTTTCCACTGATCTAATTTTTATTTTATAAAAAAATTGTGAAAAATATTTCAAATAAAATTTAAGACAAAATAAAAAAAACTAAAAAAATTAAAATATACAGTTTACTTTGTGCAGTTCTGATAAAAATGAATAAACAAAAAAGAATTAACAATGTAGATATAAAATTAAATTAAGCAAAACATTCTGTCAACAAAAAACATGCATTTAATGTAACGGTTAAAAACACATTTAGAGAAAGTATATTGTTAAATATTATTGATCAAAAAGCTATATTTCAATCAAAAAATAAAATTTTTATTTAATTTTCTTAAAAATTCTAGATTTTTTAAAAAAAATTAATTAACCGACTTCGAAAAAAAAGTAGGAGGTTCTCAATTAGACTGTATTTTTCTTTTATGTGCTCTCATAACTTTCTTTTGGATGAACTGATTTTAATGATTCTTTTTTGATTTGGAAGCTGGTGCTTTCCATTTAGTCCCTTTTAAATTTGACCAAGATCTGACTAGTACTTTTTAAGTTATTCTTGCCAATGCTTTTTTTGACATATATTTTTGACACTTATAATTGTAATTTGTGAGAAATTAATAAAAATATTTCGATCCAATTACATAATAATGTATTTATTTAACTAATTTAAGCAATTTGATTCAATTAATAAATAAATAAAACAATAATTAATCATATTAAAGTATGTTTTTTTCAAATTTTCAATTTGCTTAATTATTTATTATTCGTGTTCAATATTTTATTCTAACGAGCTAGTAAACTAACATTTGATCAATTTTTATTAAAAAAATAGACTTTTTGTATAAAGTTTAAAAAACAAAAAAAATGTGTAAATAACAATACACAAACCTTAAAAAAAATTATATTTGGCACTTATTCTGCTTACATAACGTCTTTATTCTTATGATTAAATTTTATAAAATTAGGTTTTGAGGTTATAACGCAAACGAAGAATTTAACAATTAACATGTCAATATATATTATAAACTGGCGCACATATCTGACAAGATCCAGATTAAAAAGCCCCAAACTATAGTCATCATCCCCTAACATAATTTTTTCTAACAAATATTTAAAAACATGTAAATAAACAATAGAAAACCGCTTTTATTGCAATCTGATCTTAATAAATTAAGAACAAAAATAAGTAAGAAAACTCTTGTTTTTTATTTTATTTCAAACAAATGTAATTTATTTGTAAAATTAGGGTAGGCTACGTTTTTGTGTTGGTTACTGTATATATCTAGACAATTATAGAGGGGTGTTATAAGTTTGTAGTGGATATCTGTGTGTCTGCCTCTTGTCTCGTAGCCACTAAATTGCTTAACCAATTTTGATTAGAAAATATAAGTGAGAAATCAAAAATTTAAGAAACTGTTTTTAATATAATTAAATATAAGTTTATGAACAGTTTGAGTCAATTAAATTAATAAAATAATAATTGAGCAATCATTATAAAGTCGGTTTTTTATAAATTTTTAATTTGTTAAATTATTTTTTGTCTAATCAAAGTTGTCTAATATAAGTATTTTTTTGAGTTCTTAGTTCAGTTTCTAATTTAAATTATAAATTATAATATATATAATTATAAATTTTTGTTTAATGTTTTATTCTAATATTTGTTTTTTTTTCCAAGCTTAAATTTTTTCAATTTAATTAAAATTTGGTTATTCTCTCTTTTTTATTCTCTTTAAAATTATTTATTTTTTGATATATGTTTTTTATATTGTTTGTTTTTTCTTTTTTAACGCTACTTTTGTAAATGCTAGACCGGAAAATTGCTATTTCCGGCCGATTTTGAATCTTGCAAGACGGCTGATAGTAGCTGGCGGCATGACAAAACTTTTGCGCGAAAATAATCATTATATAAAAATTTTGATTTTGAGCTTTTTGTGGAAAAATTAGGTATCTTAGCTATTACACTATAGCAAACCTTACAAAATAAAATAAAAGAGGTATCAAGCTTATAGATAGTCATAACAAAAAAAAATTTTTTACAATAAAACCCAATTACACTTGTTAAAGAAGACGTTTTGTCACACTTGTTAAAACACTCCACGCTGCAATTGTCGTGTTTTAAGACACTCGTGTGACAATTTAACATACAAAAATTTAATTTTCTTTTATTTGTTTCTTTATATCCTGATAAGCAACAAAACATTTATTAAAAAGTAATTTCTATTAATAAACAATTGGAAAGTACCTATTATAGAAGGGTACTATTATTATTGTGTTTTTTGGATAGTGACTAATTAAAGACGCTTAATAAAAAAACAACTGGTACAATTGGCAGTAACTAACTGTAAAGAATCTAATTTGGAATTCGTCAAGCATTTAGTTCTTATTTGGAATTAGTGACATCGTTTGACCTGGAATCATTCAGCCGTGTTCAATATACAATATCACCTTATTTCCACTTTTGTCATTATTCTCTGTAATAAAATGAATAATGATGATGACAAAATATGGCCAAACCGCAACAACAAAACGCTTCTTGAATTTTATATTTTTATGCTAAATTTCTAATAAAATGAATCAGAACTGAGTTAAACTGTTTCAATTAAACATGCAAGAGTAGACTGCAAACAATGCTCTATTCTTCTCTTATAACAATTATTGTTGCAAAATACTTTCGCTGATTAATATAATAAATCCAATCATCAAAAGATGTAGAAAACGTCAATTTACATTTTCTCTGAAGATATAAATAATGAACAACATTGTTAGTAGAATTCCTCTTCAACTGTCGACCAATAATAATTCAACTTTAGAATGGTAATAAGAAACTATAAAAATGTTCATAAAATATTCAAAAACATCAATTATGTAACATAATCTTAAAAACAAAGTGCCCATTTAAATGTGAATCATTTCGGCCCAACAGACATACCTCTTCAGTTTTGGTCAGTAAATCACGTTGGGCAACTCATCCACCCATAGGACAAGATACATAATAGTCAGTTTTTCGCATTATAACCATGTCAAATTCGCTTCTATTGTGGTTAAAACAGAATCTGAATACTTGTCAGCAACATCTCCTGCATTAATTTAAGGTAAATAGCTGAAATTAATGCGTGGAAACGTTCCGACCAGGTGCTCCTGTCATGAATTATAGTGCTAAAAGCAGTCTTAATAATAGAAAAAATAAATTGTATAACCAGTAAATAGTCATAGTATTTTGTAGCGTACGGCAAGATAACGGATTTTTACTTCGTTTATTAGAAATAGTTATTTACATTATAAGTGCGGCAAGTTTCATTTTACAGCGCAAGGTTTTAATTTTGAAGCACGACGCTTTGCGGAGTGCTTTAATAAAACCGCGCGAATGATGTATTCAACTTTTTGGCCGAAGACTCAATTTTGCCTGTTTTAAAAATTCTGAAATTTGAATTGATTTGAGGTTGATAGCTCAAGTGCAATTAGTCTGTGGTTTAGAGCTCGATCGATGGTTAGCTAAGTACCACATCACAAGAAAGATCTATTTTTAAAATCTATAGGTCTTATTAAGTGCGGTAAATTGTCCTGATATAAACAAACTGTATTTATGACTAAACAACACTTTTTTTGAAAGTCTTTAAAAGCAGATAATTTTCATGGTATTTTACAACACGCCAGTGAGTCAAAGTGACAGATGGAAGCTCTGCATGTAAAAAAGTCTAGTTACCATAGAAGTTGACAAGACGTAAATATGCCGTTTACAATCGAAAAAGTCTAAAAACTATATTTGAACTGCTTTCAACGGATGAAAGTCGCTGAAAAAGCAGTAATTGCAACAACAATTTTCTGAAAAATTGTTTTTATCAATTGAACTTTAATAACCAAGACTTGTTTTAAGAATTTTTTTAATATCTAACATGCTAAAACGCTATAATGCATTTTTGTATAGGCGTGACTTGTCAGTGAAACTATGTCATTTTATTCCCAGTGAGTGACGTTTAAAACACAAAAAAAATTTAAATTTTATTTTTTTTGTAATGCATTTTTTGTCTCGTCTGTTTCAATATTATAGAAACATATATTGCATTTGCTCAGGCTATCTATTAATCGAACATAACCTGCAAATCGTTTATAATTAACTTGTCAAACTTTGGCCGTTTAAAGGTACTTTTACAATATTTGCAGTTAGAATTATTTTACAAGAATCAGATCAACCTGAAATTCATATAATTGCTATTAAATTTCAGATCAAGATGGTTGAATAATTCTTTTGCAATTTCAATCAATCACATAAAAAATTAACTCAAATTTTAATTAAATTGACTGTACTATAAGCGTACTTTATGTGTTTTAATCTCATTGTCGCATAAGCTGTATCGAGAAGCTGATCTAGGTATTTTTTATCTTACATTAACTCAAAATAAAATTTTCTCATCTCGGCAAGCTGAGAAAATCTGGGCTAGCCGAGAAAAAAAACCTTATTTAAAAAAACTTTTTTTGTGCAAGATAAATTGTGTAAACCGCGACAATAAAATAAACTACGAATTTCGGACATCTTTTGACATTCTTAATTGGCGGTAATAGCCTCTAACCAATTTTAAGACAATCTTTGATTATAAGATAATGTTGTGTACAATACACAATAATGCGTAAGCCACGACCACAAAGTGGTAAAAATAGCACTTTGCCGCCTAGGTTAACAATTTACTTTTCATGTAGAATTAGGCAGGTAGAAAGTGAAAAAACCCGACTAATATGATTTAGTTAGTAGAAATTACTACTCTAGTAAAAAAAAAGCATAATTGATGCCCAAAAAGTAGATGTTTTTAGTCCATCAGTTTGTCAAGATTGTTATTATTAAGTCAATAAAAGATACGTTAAATTTGTCTTAAAATAAGAGAATTTTATAGTTCTCAACTCTAAAATACTTTATGACGGATTAATTTACAACTCTATATCTTAACTCACAATAAAAAAAAATTTTGCTATAATACTTTTGACATTATTTTGAGAGAAAAATGTGACGCCCTAACAATAACAATGCCTATTGACAATACAAAACTATAAGTATAAAATAAAATAATAGTAACAAATACAGTGCACGCCGCTCAATGAAATTACGATGGGTCTTGAAGTCATTATCATTAACTTAAGAGCATTTATAGATCTGCATTGGACTGTAGAAGAGTTGACAACTGCGCTAAATAGAATAAAAAATAGATTAAGCCTCTAGCTTTAAAGACATCCCTATAGAAGCCATCAAACAGTTAGTAGAGGTAAAACCAGATGTCGTACACATTTCATTGAACAAGGTCTTCAATAAAAAAAAAAATCAAAAATGGTAGAAAAGATTGAAAAGGAGATGGGAGAAATGATGAAGAACCTAAGAAAGTACGTGAGAAAAAAAAAGCTAGAATAAATGTTAATAAAAGAAAAATGATAGTGTTCACAACAAAAAGAAGAAGAAGAAAAAAAAGAATGATTAGAAATAGGAAGGAAAGAAAATAAAGAAAGTAAGAGAGTTCAAGTATTTCGAGTATACATTTAATGAAAGCTCATGTTAGAGAGATGGCAAGAAAGTAAACAAGAAAGTGAAGTATGTGTGGGGAATTGGAAAGAGAAAGTGAAGAAAAATTTTAAGAGGAGAATGATGATGTTTGAGAGCTTGGTTGAGAAAACGTTTTGATGTATGAAGCAGAAATCTGAGCTTGAAAATAACAGGAGGAAAGAGTGCAAGAACAGCATCTGAGAAGTGTGCTAGGAGTGGACAGAGAAACCTCTGAGTATATAGTAAGAAAAGAATATATGAAAAACAAGCTGAGAGTGAAAGTGAGAAAAAAAACCACAAAGTGTGAGAATAGAATGCATGGAAGGAAAGAATGTTAAATATTGAATAAATGTTGAAAAAAAAAATACAGAGATAAATGAGAAAGAGAAATATTACAGAAGAAATAGCCGTGCGAGCTAAGAAGTAGAAAGAGTAAGAGCAGAAGGGAAATGAATGAACGGAGAGACGTGCGAAAGAGACAAGGATGTAAATAAGCAAGAAAGAAGAGAAATAATCAAAGAACCCAGGTACAAGGATTTAGATGTTAAAAATACTTTTACCTCAGTTTCCTTGAACAAAATCATGATAAAGCTAGCGATTAGAGGCATAGAAGGCTAGTAAGTAGAAATAAACAACAGCTAGAAAGATGTGGACAGATAGAAAAAAATGCTACACAGCCGGTGTTCCTTAAGGCTCGGTTCGGGGTCCTAGTCTATGAAATATATTTTTGATGATGTTAGTACCTAAGGGTGCTACAACGCTTGGGTACACAAATAACCTAGAAATAGTTGTTACTGTTCAGTGTTCAGAGCAAGCAACAACTCATGTGGAAAAGCTCTTTGCTGCGTACGTGACTGGATGTTAAACACTGGAACTGGAACAAAGCAGAAGCTGTTATTTTGAAAAAAGGGCTTGACCTAGATGAAGTAAGTTTTGCAATCGATAAAACCAAACATAATTCGAATAAACAAAGGTTGTTATTTTGAAGAGCACATTAAAAACCGCATAAAAAAGCCGAAGCAAGGGCTGCGGTTTTAAGCAGGATAACACCAAAAGTTAGAGGGCTAGGGTCAAAAAAGAGAGAGATGCTGTATAATGTTGTGCAATCAGAGCTTTGTGCTATTATACAGGGCTCTACTCTCGACCAGTTATATTAAGAAAAATAAGTACAACATAAGATACTACTAAGGGTCACTGGCAATTGAAATAATAGCAGATAAGAGAACAAGACTCTGCCACAGAAAAGATAGGACTTTTTAAGCTAAATTGGTACAAAGAAACATAAGTGACAATGTCTGTGGGACAGCACAACCAGAGGTGCACAGTGGACAAAAAAACTGATACCGTATCTGAAGGTCTGGGTTGAGTGTAAGCATCGAAAAGCAGATTAGTATTTGACACAATGTTGCTAATTATAGACCAATTGCTCTCCTGCCAGTTCTCTCTAAAATTATTGAAAAACTAGTTAAATCTTGTCTTATGGCATTTCCTACTAAATTTGAAGTATTGTCTTCTTGCCAATTTGGCTTTCTAGCAAATAAAAGTAATAATGATGCGATTGTTTCGGTCCTAAATGGCATTAATGCAACAGTGAATAATCTACACTGATATTATAAAGAGGAAAGATTTGTATGTTTGTATGTTTGTAATGAATACGCTCAAAAAGTACTAGGCCGATTTAAAAAATTCTTTTACCAATAGAATGCTACATTCTTTCAATTTGACATAGGCTACATTTCATTTTGAAAAAAATTAGGGATTCTTGGTAAAATTTGAACAATGTAACCGAAGGTGTAGAAAAATGAGTCTTAAAATGTCTTTCGTCGAATGCGCTGCTGAAACTATTAGCGATAGAACAAAATAATGTACAACAATATTGAAGAACATCATAATGTCTACAAAAAACTCCGCGGTAGCATATGTCCAACTATTGTAGTTATGTCACTACAACAACTTTTTTTATCTTAAACATTAATGAAAATGCTAACCAAATTCAAACCATGCTATTTGTGTGTTTATATTAATCCTTATCCAAATAAATTATTTTATGGTCAAGACCATTTAACTACCTCCAAAATAGTTTTTAAATTATTTAAAGTGGACTTTCCATTCAAAAGATATTACGAATTAAAAAATTCAAACAGTAAACAAAACCGCCATACCGCCGTGGCCGTTGTTTGCGATGCAGTCTGAAAAGCGCGCCGGGCATTGCGGCGGGCGGGGCAGAGGGGGCATTGGGGGGGCAATATTTAATAAAATTAGTAAAGTCCTTCTCGGGTATGACGAGACCAGGGAAATAGGTATTCATTTTTATATGGAGGTGGTATTAAATTGAATAGGTACGCATACATAAGATAGGTCAGCTATACAAAATAAAGTAGTGCATCAAATTTACGCTAAGGCGGTACGAAGTTCGCCGGGTCAGCTAGTAAATTATATACTGCTACAATTTTATGTGACTGCAAAAGCTGTTAGTCAAGTATAGTACTTATTGAAAAATTAGAATTTTATGGTAAAAATCTTGATTCTGGTGTTCCTCAAGGCTTTGTTTTAGAACCGGTACTTTTTTGAATCTTTATAAATGATATTGCTGATCATCGAATTAGTGGTAAAATTTATCTGTTTGCCGATGACACAAACATCACTTGGAGTCACTTTGGCAGCAAGTCTTTCTACCTTGTTATTTCTGACAACTTTGTGATTTTCAAATTATGATGCCATTCTAATAGTCTAAGCTTAAACACAAATAAAACTGTAAATTTTTGTTGAAAGGTAAGATTCTATCAATTTTTATCAATAATAATTCAAAAAACACTGTTGATTCTGTAAAATTCTTAGGTCTTTATATAGAACAATTTCTAAAATAGTCATCTTATACTAGATAATAAACTATCGACTGGTTGTTATGCCTTACAATCTTTGTGCAACAAACTGAATACTAAAACAGCTCTTTCTACCTATTTTGCTTTTTTGGACTCGCATCTGCGATATGGTTTTCTCTTCTGGGGAAATTGCACAATCAATCAATATTTAAATTGCAAAAAAGTCTCTTTGCTACACTTTTGTATTGACTAGCAGGCCACATTGTCTCCGTATTTTATCAAACATAAAATTTTTACATTCTCTGCGTTGTTTATTTTAGAATCAGTTTTTCTTGTACGTAAACATCTTCTCGAGATTCTTAAGCCTTACTCTCACAGGTACTCAACAAGAAATTTAAACAGCAGTGTCTACTTACCCTTTATCTGAACTAACTAAAAGCTTTGGGTAGTACATTTACTAGTAGTTCATTAGTACTTTTTATGTTTTACTTTTTTCTTATTTTTTGTTGTTTATGTGTCTTTTATAATTTTATTTTAATTTAAGCAAAATGTCGCCGACCGGTACAGGTATAGAAAATACCGCTCCGGTTAAACTATGCGCAAAATGCAGATTAGTGCCTAAAAACGGGCTAAAATGCGTATGTTGCCAAGGCCTTACTCATCCAGGCTGTGTGAAATATTTAGATAATGTGAAAATTCTCAATGATGAAGAGATAATTTGTCCTGAGTGCAATAATGCTGGAAATCAAGCAAGAAACAATGTTAGTGTCCAGGAGAAGGATCGTATTCATAACACCTCCTCTAATGGAGTTGCCGATATTATTATAGAATTTTTGAAAAGTGAAGAGTTTCTCACAATTGTGGCCACTGCCGTAAGAACGGAGTCCCAATCCCTAAGGAAGGAACTGTCGTCCTTACATCTAGAAATGAAAAACTTAAAAAAATCAAATATTGATATGGTTAGATTGCTATCCAGGTCGAATGAAAACAACAAGATTAGTCTATCCAATGATCCTAGTAATTTTCGTGTTGATAATGCAGATTCATTGGTGCAAAAA
Source organism: Lagria hirta (assembly GCA_947359425.1). Classification (NCBI taxonomy): domain Eukaryota; kingdom Metazoa; phylum Arthropoda; class Insecta; order Coleoptera; family Tenebrionidae; genus Lagria; species Lagria hirta. Next base: position 10,877,406 of record OX375804.1, on the reverse strand, counting down.
CGTGATATGCAAGGTAAATCTTTAAATATTCCTAAGACAAAAAAATTATCACCGGTAGTGATTAAACCAACTGAAGAAACACAGCCTTCTGCGTTATCTTTTAAGAACCATAAACTTGAAAGTTCCGTAAAAAAAACGTCGAAAAACAATAATTATTATAAAGCCAAATCTCTTATCATAGGTTCAGGTGAACAAATAGTTAATAAGGATGGAGATGATTTTGCTGTAGTTAACAGAATTAGAAACTCTACATTACATGTAACTAGAGTCAATCCAAAGAAAACAACAGTTGATGTCCTCAATTATGTTAACTCTAAAATACAATCTCACATGACGTCTAAAAATGTTCATCCCAATGCTAAGGTGGTTCAGTTAAATTCTAAATTTCCAGACGTGTACAGCTCTTTTAAGATTACTATTAACTCTGAATTTATTAAAGATCTGTTGGAACCGCAATTTTGGCCTAAAGGAGTTGCAGTAAGAAAATTTTATGAGAATAGTAAACCCAAAAGTGCTGCTGGTAAACCAAATTTTCAGAAGCAGGTCGAAACGGCAACAGCGACCTAACATCGCTATCTATATATTATCAAAATGTCCGAGGGATGCGTACCAAATTAGGTGATCTCTACAATAGTATTTTAAATGAAGATTTCTCAATCATTATCTTAACAGAAACATGGTTAACTGAGGGCATTTTTTCTAATGAATTTATTGATTCAAGATATGAGGTATATCGATGTGATAGATCTGCAAATACTAGTGATAAATCCCGAGGAGGCGGAGTTCTGATCGCTATTGATCGTCAGTTTGGATCATTTCAGATGAATGTGAACACTCTTAATCGTGAAGAGCTATGGATTTCTGCAACTATTGGTGATACTACTATAATCATTTGTGGAGTTTATTTCCCACCAAATTCTCCCGTTGATCTATATGAAGCTCACACTAAGTTAGTTGAGCAAATTGTTGCTAATATTAACAGTCGTGTGTGTGTAGCTGGGGACTTTAATCTTCCAAATATCAAATGGCAGCATGATGCATCTAATGGTGGTTTAGTACCTATTTGTTTTAACAGTTGTGCTCAGAAAATTTGTGATTCTTATTCGTTTTGTGGTCTTATACAATTTAATGAATTTTCCAATGAGAAGGGATCAACACTTGATTTGATCTTTTGTAATTTTACAACTATTTCTATCAGTGTCAATACATCTCCTTTGTTATTTTGCGATATTTACCATCCAGCTTTGAGTATATGTTTGAGTGATTTTAATTTGCAATACGCTTGTGAAGATGAAATATTTTTAGATTTTAAATCTGCATCATATAATGATTTTAACGACTTTTTTTATAGTATTAACTGGATATTTTTAAATAATTTTGATAATATTGATGATTGTGCTGATGCCTTTTATCAGATTTTATTTACTGCCATAGACTTATTTGTGCCTGTGAGAAAAAAAAAGCGATCTAACTTTCCTAAATGGTGCAACAAAGCAACTAGGTTGCTGATTACACAAAAAAAAATTGCTCATAAAAAATTTAAAATGTCTAGCTCATCTTCAGATTACCAAGTATTCAGCAATTTAAGAAACAGTTGTAAAGAGGCAATTGAGCAGAGTAAGAATGCATATATAAGTGACGTGCAACAACAAATTGTTAATAGTACAAAAACTTTCTGGAATTTTGTAAATTCTTCTAAATGTAGTAATGTTCTGCCAAGCACTCTTACGTACAACAGTACAAAATGTGATAATGTTGGTGATATTTTAAGCGCCTTTGCTAGTCACTTCAAATCTGTATATACTTCTTTTGCGGATGTTGATTGTGGCAAGAATAACTTGCATTCTAGTTCTAATGTAATTGATTTAAATTATTTTGAAGTTTTGGTAGATGAAATTCTTTCTAAACTTTATAATGTTGAAATTAAGTGGAGTCCGGGCCCAGATGGGATTCCTCCAGGTATGATACGTTTATGTGCGGACTCTTTGGCGTTTCCTCTTAAAATAATATTTAACAAATCTTTGAGTTCTGGTAGCTTTCCTCTTGTATGGAAGATCGCTGACTTAGTACCTATACATAAGAGCGGATCTAAGACAATGATTGAAAATTACCGTGGTATCTCTATCATGAATGTCTTTCCTAAGTTATTAGATTCTTTTGTAAGTGACATCTTGTCTAAAACAGTTAAAAATATTATTATCGACGAGCAACACGGGTTTTATAAAGGTAGATCGACTAACACAAATTTATTTATTTTTGCTGAATATGTCATCAGATGTTTTGAAAACAACTTAGAAGTTGACTGTATATATACAGATCTAAAAAAAGCGTTTGATCGTGTTAACATAACAAAATTATGTTGGAAACTTAAAGGTATGGGAATAGGTGATCCGCTTTTGTCTTGGATCCGTTCTTATCTTTCTGATCGAAAACAACAAGCTCGTATAGGTTTGTGTAGATCCGGATTAATTGAGGCTACTTCGGGTGTTCCGCAAGGATCTCATTTGGGTCCGGTTTTATTTTCATTATTCATTAATGACATAAGAAATGTAATTTTTAACAGTTCAATTCTTCTTTATGCAGACGACTTAAAATTGTTCTTTAAGATTGACTCAAAAGAAGACTGTCTGTTGATTCAGGATGATTTAAATCGGTTAGTCTTATGGTGTGAGTTTAATTCGTTGGAGCTAAATATATGCAAATGTAAGGTGGTCCGTTATTCTAGAAAGAGTGTTACTAGCTATCCCCAGTATTACGTTAATGATACCTTATTAGAATGCTTATCTCAATTTAATGACCTTGGTGTAATGTTTGATAGCAAACTTACTTCTAATTTGCATGTTGAAAATGTCGTCAAAAAGGCAAATAAAATGTTAGGATTTGTGATAAGACAATGTAAAGATTTTGTTAATCTAAGAGTATTTATTTTATTATTTAACTCGCTAGTTAGACCAAACTTGGAATATAATTCGCTTATATGGTGCCCATTTTATGAGAACTCTATTGACAGGATTGAAAAAATTCAAAAAAAATTTGTAAAATGTATTTGTTATAAATTTCATATAGACTTTAAAAAAAGTAACTACAATGATTTGTTAGCCTATTTTGGTCTGAGTAAGTTAAATTGTCGTCGTACCAAATTTGATTTACACTTTTTCTACAAGGTCATTAATAATATTATACAGTGTCCACCCATTCTGAACTTGTTCAATATTTATGTACCTCAATGTTATGTTAGGCATGTTACTACGCTACATGTGTCTTTCCATAGAACTAATTACGGAATTTGCTCGCCACTATCTAGGATCGCTAGAGATGTTAATTTCATGAACAGACATAATATAGAGTTTTTTGGTATAAATCAATCTAGATTTAAAAAACAGCTAAACAGTTTAATGTATGATGTATAGTTTAAGTTATGTTCACGTTTATTCTTTTTGTATGTCATTATAATAATTATTGTAACATGGTTTGCCGTAAATAAATTATATTATTATTATTATTATTATTATTATTATTATTATTATTATTATTATTATTATTATTATTATTATTATTATTATTCTTTGTATATATTTTTTTGTTTGTTCTCTTTTAGTCAATTGTATAATATTTCTGATTAATGTTTGTTATACTAAGTATCGCTTTGTCTACAGATTTTTGTAAATTTTTACGACAATAAAGCTAATTATTATTATTTATAAGTTTTAACGCGACACAGTTTATTTTGCAACTGTATGGCACAGAATCCCACAGTCTATTTGACTGTTCAAGATGGCTCGAAAAAAGATATAGATGGCAAGAAAGATAAAAGATTCAAATAATGACCACCAAAGAAAAAGACAAAATGAAAGCATATCAAAATAAAACGAAGTCGTTTGTATTTCTGAGGTGATGTCAAAAGTTGGTTCCGGATATACAAGACAGGGCTCAGGAGATGGTTTAGTGCGTATACCAGATGGGGAACGGGGTCCATAATAGAATTTCAACTCCACTAAAAAAATCTGTATTAGACCAAAAAAAAAACAATAACAAAAAAAAGATGTAAAACTAAAAAAAGTGTAAGCAAACATTAATAGCTATTTATTGTACAAGTGTCTTATAAGCCTAATAAGTCACAAAAGAAATGTTTAGCCACAAGAGCTTGCTTGAGCGGCTTAATTTTTTTGACTGACTTATTTGCTCTTAAGACACGAGTACAATAGTTTTATCCAACACTTCTCTTTGTAAGAGTTCTTAAAAAATCATCAAAATCCAAAAATTTTATATCTGCAAAGATTAGTAGTAGTCTATGATATGGTTGTTATGTTGTTGTTGACAACGAATTTATTGTTTGAGAAAAATTTTGCAAACAAACTGTTTTGGCGTGTCTAACATTGTTAAAAATGAAAAGAAACAGTTATCTTCTTGAAAAAAATGCGAAAGATGAAAAAGTCACATCAAGTTTACTAGTGTTAGGTAGAGTGAGTTCAATAAGTGGAAGCAAGAAAACGATGTTAGTGGGGTAAGCCAAGACGTGCTGTTGCGTTACTTCTTCAACGCCAAAAAAAGATTTGCAGTTTTTTTAACGTAGACAATCAGCATAATCGACATACAACTTTACAAAACTGCAGATGTTTTACAATATGACAAGTTATTTAATCGTTTGTTTGAAGAACAAACCTAAAAATTCTAAATGCAAGAAATCAAAAGTTTTTGAAAGAGAGCATATTTAATAGTTTCTAGCAAATAAAAAATAAAAAAATGTAATGTAAAAAAAAAATCAATTTTTTTTACATTACAGATCGCACTAATTTTTGGGGTGTCAGGTGGGTATCGATGTTGTGAATTATTGAACATGTCAATCAATAACGTAAAGGATGAAAAATTCTATAAGTTGGTATCTGTACCAGATACAAAAACCTATGTTATACGTAGCTTCAGAATTATGGAAGAAGGATTGGATAGTTTATCCAAAATACCATCAGTAGTAGCTGATTTTTAGAAATTTCCAAAATCAGAGTCTTACACAGGACACAATATGAGACGCACATCAACGACTTTATTGCTCAACGCTGAAGCCGATCTTGGTATGGTCCATGGAAATCGACAACCGTGGCACAAGCGTATGTTGAAGAGTCAAATTGAAGCAAAATAGACATTGCTAAGAAGATACTGAGTGGAAATTCGGACAAGCAGAAGGTAATGTTAATCAATCTTTTTTCTATACGTCTGATCCGTTATTTGCAAAAATGTTACATAATATTACCTGTCTAAAAAATGTAAGTCTGAATTTCTATTGGTATTTATAATCATGGGCTCAACATCTAACCGTAGAGAAACGCGTAAAAGTACCAAAAAAGCAGCATCTATTTTTAACACTCTGGGTGCGATAGATTTAGTATCTTTCAAAGTAGTCAAACATCACTTTATCCATTTTTTAACTTTAACATTTTCCGCAACAAAATAGAGTGGTTGACCTTGTCAAACGCTTTACTTAAATCCTATATAAATATAGTGTGTTATACCACCAAACCGTCATTCATGGTGTGTAAAATAGTTCAGTTTTTTTCAGTTTTCCATACAGCATTAATTACTTTGTATCTATGTATAGTTAATTGAATTGTTTTCAATTTATTTTTTATCCTACACCAACTCAAAATAAAATTTTCTCGTCTCTCGACAGCCGCGAAAGTACATTATTTCTAGGCTAGCCGAGAAAAGATGTACTTCCTCGGCTAGCCGAGAAAAAAAAATCTGATTTTCTCCGTCAGGAGTCGCTGTTATAAGAAAAATTACTCTAAACGTCTCACTATTTATGAAAGGTGTTGAAATTTTAAATCACATTTACTGTTTATGAACATCAATCTTATTTTAAAAAACTACTTTTGTGCAAGATAAATTGTGTAAATCACGACAGTAAAGTAATCCATACATTTTTGACATCTGTCAAAGTTTGACATTTTGAATTGGCGATTGGCGGTAATAACCTTAAATCAATTTTAGAATAATGCTCGATTATAAGGTAATTTGTGTAGGATAAAAAATAATGTGTAAACCACGGTCGCAAAGTGATTTTCCAGGCCTTGAGAAGTGGCCAGGCTCGCCTTTGGCTCGCCTGTCTTCTCTCGGCCTGGCAAAATACCACTTTGCCGCCTAGGTTTACAATATACTATTTCCGGAAATCGTCTTGGAAACCACATTTTCCTGCTTATTTACGCGCAGGAAAATTGAGTTTTCCGGACTAGTACTGTAAAAACTTTACAAGACGCAAAATAAAAAAGATACTCTAGTAACTATAGTTGCTAACAAAATTGACAAACTTGATTTTTGTGGAATTTGTAAAAAAAATTCTAAAATTTGTAAATTTTGTCTTTTTTTACGATTTCCGGAAAAATTTAATACAAAACACGTCAGTAAAATCTCTTACTTGACTCGGAGCTTAAAAATACGAGGCACAAGTTCCTCTTCAGTAATGTGAAATTGTCCTGACTTTTATGTAAATAACTATTATTTTTTAGAAATTAAACAATTCAAATAAAAAAAACATTTCTATAAGCATAAAATTAAATATTTTTGTTTTCAAAAAAATTCCAAACAATTCCGAGAGCTTAATTAAAATTTTAAATTAATAAAAATTTATTTTTAATTGTTTATTTTGTTCAATTATATTTTGAATAGTACCTAGATTTGGAGCTGCTCAAATATATTGTAATAACTTGAAGATTTCACTATAATTACGTTTGATTTGTGTCATTATTTCATTAAATCCAAACAGCTCAATCTATTATTTACTGAGAAAATCAACTAACAAAAATATAATACGATAGGAAAAAGAATAGGCGACATTATTTTCGTCTTCCAGTCTGTTATTATTCTTCTATGTAATGGGGTTTCTGGCGATATATAATAGGATAACTTAGAACACGCACATTCTTCCAGCAAATTAAGCTCTAGGAACCTCTTTCGTTTAGTTTCTTCTGTCATCAAACAAAACAAAAATATTATACCCAGCCAACTAATACCGTGTCGTTCTGAATTTAGATTGAAAATAAACGTTTGCTTACTGCTTATACCCTTCTGTGATTTATTTTGGGTCCAATTTTAGCTCGAATCCATAAATTCAGGATCAATAGAGAGTCTCCCATAAAAATGTTTACAAATTTCCACATAACTGCATTAGTGAAAGGAATGGAAGAGTCTTCGCTGGATCTAATTGAATGAAACCACGACATCCGCATAAATTAGTCTATGCGGCGGCATCTTGAAGATCTTTAAGTATCTTCTACAGCTGACAGTTTAAAGCTACATGAAACAGCTACATTTATTATAGATATGTCGGACCGCTTAATATCAAGGGGTTAATTTGGGTTTTTTATTTTTTTACACGTGTTTCTAATCAACTTGCATCTAGGCTTACTAATAGGCCTATTTTTAAACAAAGGTGAGAGATCAATTTTTTATATCAACAACAGAATATAAAATAATTTTTAATGAAGAGGGTCTATAGTTGCTCCAATTGTTTATTGCTGCCTCATCAGCCGACAACATCAAATTATAAGAAACATTTCAGAATCTTTCAAAAGAGTGCTGATGTATACTCTTCAAAATTGTACTTTTGTACATTTATTAGTTTATTGATATGAAAAGACAACTAGTCATTTAATTTTGTTAAAACCGCACTTTATACTGTTAGACCAATCATATTTTAATATTTTTTGCGTAATGACCAATTAGAAATTGATTTAAAAAAAGTTCATGCAAATTGGGTGGAAATCACAGACACTATATAGTATTCACTTGTGTTGCCTTGTTGATAGGTTCTGTTATTTCTCATTTGGTCGAGAATCTAGCCCCAGGAACCGACGAATTCATCATTTTAACCAGTTACAAAAATTTGATTTAAATTTGTAGCAGCTGAATTTGTTTGCTAATTTTATGTTCTCATTGTAATCAGACCCGAGTGAAAAGCTTTTTATATTTGTAAATTGATTTGCAATTTTCTATTGCGTTATTTTGATTTTCGGGCCATTAATAGTTCTTCATGGCTCAATTTTTTTGCTATTTTTACGCAAAAAAATTTTAACGTGTCGAACTAATTTCTCGCAACAAAGAGGGCACTTATTTCTTTTTTATACTGTTTTTAGCTCCGACAAAAAAAAAGTATTTTTATTTGTAATCTGAAGTAGGTAGTCAAGAAGATTCTTAGCTATAATTTGAACAAAAAAAAAATCTTCTTTTGTTTGAAAATTGAACACTCTTGATCAAGTCGAAATTTGGTACTATCATTTGCTTCAATGATATCAGAGAAACATGAAGTAAGTCTTGGAAAAGAGGTTTTTTAATGTCATCTAACGTTTAATGTCATCGAACGAATGCGAATGACTTGCAATTGATATTGCGCATTCTTATTTGCTTGAAAAATTTTAAATTAGCCTTGTATTGATATAGTAAAAATATCCACATCTATTATTAGAATTAGTAATAAGTAAAACCTGATGTAGTTGCTCTGTCTAACAAATTTTATTAAATTTTAGTAAATTCAGCTCAAAACAATTAAAATATTGGTTAAATAAACAAGTGGCACTTACCAAAAAGTTAGAAGCAAAGATCGAAAAGTCGAAAGAGGTTTTTTTTTTTGGTTTCGGTCAAAATATCAAAAGCTCACAAAAAAAAGATTGTCAAATTGACAGTTTTAGGTTATTATAAATTTGTTATGGTTGAAAGAAAAGATTTTGGGTTGATAGTTCTTCTAAAATTGAGCCCCGAATTAATTGAAATGCTTTTTTATATTGGAAAAGATAGAAGAAATAATAGAAAGAAAAGCCCACGGGTATGATTTTTGACTTTTTTGACTTTTTTTTATACTAAAATCTTTTATTGATAGAGCATGCCCCCCGAAATGTCAAAGGGGTGAAGCTAATATAATAGAAATTACAATGAATATATAAACGAAACAACGTTTAAAGAGTATTTTAAGGCGAAAAGAAAAGCTTTGGGTTAATAGGTCTTCCAAAATTGAGCCCCAAATTAATTGAAATGTTTTTTTATATTAGAAAAGATAGAAGAAATAATAGAAAAAAAAGTCCTGGGTATATTTTTTGACTTTTTTTTATCAAATACTAAAATCTTTTATTGATAGAGCATGCCTGAAATTGGTATTTGAAAAAGAAATAATGAAAAACAATTTTAAATTTACCGCTCTAATATTTTTGACATCGTCGTTGTTAGCAACAAAAAAAATATAATAATAAAATAATTATTTTTAGAATTTTCATAAAGTATTTACATATTTTACAAAGTTAAGTGTAAAAGTGTTGTTTTTTTTTGTAAAATATAAATGAAAAGATTAAAATAAAGTAAGTTTAATAATTATTTAATCTCATTGTCTATAATTTTTTTTTAGATAAGGTTTGATTAAAATTTTTGAGGAAACACCTAATTTTTTGACCTGTTTTACATTTTTTTCTTTATTATAAAATGGGAATATAATACGAATGGCTAGAAAAGCCTTTTTGATTATATTATATAAGATATAGAACTGTGGATGTCGGAAAATTATAATTGTGTATACGAAAAGTAAGGTTAAGTTGTGTTTGGGGCCTATTCATGTAAGAAGATTTATATAAATAAATTAAAATCAGATGGAAGTGAAAAATTATTTCCGAAAAGTATCTATACAGAATATATATTTTTTTCTCAATCGTACGTACTTATTTTTAAATAAACAATTAAATATTTAAAAAAAATACAATGTCAATTGTCAATTATTATTGTTGACATTATCAATTAAGAAATACAAAGTGATCACTTAATATTAATGATTTATATTTAATAACTAACATGAAATATGAAACGTTTTTCTGTCAATTTTAATGTACAAATTTCTATAGAGTGGTTGTTTTTTTAAATTTGATTTATAATATATAACTAAAATATAAATAATTTTTTTTGATTTTTTGTTTAGATTATGTATGATTGTAATTGAATGATTACATATTTTGGAAAAATTAAATAGAAAATAGGAAAAAATTAAGAAAATTAGAAAAAGAAAACAAATAGAAAAAAAAGAAAGAAAGAATAAAGCATATAATTAATAAAATGTAATACAAACTTTTTTAATAAAAATAAATTATGGTTGTTTTATTGTTGCCTAAGGCAACCTTATATATATGAGAGAGTAAAGTAAGCAAGCAAAAGGGCGAATAAATGAAAAAATATAATAATAGAAACAACAAAAAATATATAAAATAACAATTTTAATTTCGAAAAATAATAGACTTGCTTTAGAAGAGATTAAAAAGAAGAGAAAAAATGAAGAAAATTGGAAAAAAAGAAGAATAAAAATTAAGCATATTAAATAAAATGTAATGCAATTTTTTTTAATAAAAAAGAAATATTGTTGTTTTATTGTTGCCGAAGGCAACATCTTACATATAAGAAAGTATGGTAAGCAAAAATATAGGAGAGTATAGTAAGCAAAAGAAGGAATAAATAAAAAATATATACATAATAAGTGAAAAAAATTATATAAAATAATAATAAATAGTAATATTATTTTTAAAATTTATAGTAGTATATTTAATATAAAAATAAAAAGATAAAAAGGAAGAAAAAAATATATAATGAAGAAAATGTGATATAAAATTTTTTAACAAAAATTAATTTACCTACGTATAAGATAGTAGGGTAAATACAAAGAGAAATAAATAAAAAAATATAGTGCGAAAAAAATAAAAAAAAAATTATATATAAAATAATAATAAATAGTAAAAGTATTTTTAAATATAAATGATATATGATTTATATATGTTGCCGTAGGAAACTATTACAATAACAAAAAATAAAAAAAACTTTAATCGTAATTAATAATATGTTTGCTTTATTACAACAAAAAAAAGATGGGAGAGATAGAAAAACAATAAAAAAGAAATCAGTATAATTTATAAAATATAATAAAAGATTTTTAATACATACAAAATATGGTTGTTTTATGTTTGCTTTACATGTAAGAGAGTAGGGTAAGCATAAGAAAGATATAGTAAAATAAAACACAAAATAAAAAAAATTCATATAATATAATAATAAATAATGTTCATTTTAAAGGTAAATAATACCAAATTGTTGCCGCAGGTAATAATCTAAATGAGAGAGTAGAATAAGCACAAAAAGAAATAAATAAAAATTTATTAAAATAAAAAAATTATTAAACAATAATCTAAAAAAAAAAAGTGCGTTTGTTCTATGGTTGCCGAAGGCAACCCGTCTAGGTTCATACACGTTGCCGTAGGCAACCCTCTACTCAAGAGAATAGGTAAGCACCCGGAGGGTGCGAAACCATACTATTGTTAGAAATAAAAATTGAAAAAATATAAGCTCAAATTGGCGCTTTTATTTTATTCATATCTGTTTTGACGTGCTGAAGAGTTCTAATAAGAACCAAATATCTCTAAATTAAATGAATTTGCTTTGATCTTATTTTTCTTGTGTTGATGTTTAAACATTTTTCGTCAAAAAACACTTAATTCCCTTATCAACTTGAGGCAGACGTATTTAGTTTAGTCTTCTTCAAATAATAGAAAGCTGTTTTTTTTTAATTTGATTTTTTTTAGATGTTAAATATTTTCATTATAAGTGAATATTTTTATATTTTTCTTTCAAAATTTATCAAATAAGTTAAAAATGTTTTTTCTAATAAAAATTCAAATTCGGCTAACATAAATTGCTTCATAAGTAATTCAATTTTAATTATATATGATTGATAAGTTATGATAAGCTTTATTTCAGTTATTATTATTACTTTTTATTATTATTATTATTATTTAGATTGATAGAATTCATTAGTATTATTCTAGTAATTTACTTAATAGTAAATGATTACTTTTAAGACCGCCATCGCCATGTTTACCTGATTATTTTTGTAATTCGAAACTGTCAAAAATTATTGGCAATTATACGACGGCTCATCCACCATGTCGCCAGAGAGTTATTTATCTTAAACTATAGCATACTTTACTTAGTCTATGACCATAGACAAAATGTTGTATATGTAAGTGCAAAGAGCCATTTTGGTATGCTGTTGCTTTTTCACGCCTCGTTGGCGCTCGGCACGAAGTTCGCGTCCTCATACCAAAATACTTTTCTTTATTCACTAAATACATAAATAACTATTTTAAAACTCTCAACTTTTTGAGTTCAACAGCATACAAAAATCACCTTTTGTGAACATTGTCAAGCACATACAGAGCTCTTATTTTTAATTCTTACATAGCGCTGTTATTATAGTTTTATTCTTGTTTCAATCTCCAAAAAGATAAATAGTTCTGCTGATATATGCCTGATCATACAAAAATTTTTTTTATTTTTTGCAAAAGTGGCACTGTAAGAAAACAAAAGACTAGACTATTTACGGCAAATTTTGTATATTATTGGCAGACTGTAAATAGTAAAAAAAATTTTAAACTAAAACTTATAAAATTGCCATTAGAACATGGGTTTTACAACTCATTCTTGATAGCAATTTCTATTTTAAATCCACACACGTTTATGACTTGCCAATAAGTTGGTCTATTAGATCTCAAAAGCTTTTTTGACAACAATGTAGTCATCATCAAGAGACGAATAAAACTTCATTAATTCATCTTCTGATGATGACCAAATTGTGATCGAAAAAGCTGTTGAGATGTAATAAACAAGCTTTTTGGCTAGTGGTAAATCTGTGTGAATAGTTTACCTCTTTTTTTTTGTTTTCTCTAGATAAGTTGTTCTTATTTATTTCATGTAGGTAATTACCCATAAGGTTGCTTTTAAAACACCATGTCCCCGGTGCGTAAAAACCAATATTAACAGTATAGAGTCATAAACAGAAATCTGACCAGGTAGAGCTTATTTGTTTTCTCTTAGCGGCTGTGACGTCACTAATCTGCGCGAACATTGACAGCTGATGGAATAAGTTAGCGCTGAAAACATTCGACCATCTTTTGAACCGCTCAAAATTAAATTAATGTAATTTAAATTAAATTACTGTGCTAATATGCTGTAAGTATTGAGGTTGTTCTATTTATATTAAAGCACGCAAGCAAAGTAAAAAAATTAAGATTTAGCTGACGTTTTTAGTTTAGTTAGTAATAGCAAAGAACTACCAATTACAGCTTCTGCGCATGAACACGTGACCCGCCAACAGAAAACAAATAAGCTCTACAAGCAAAGGTACGATCTTACCCAAAACCGTAGTACGTTATTCGAAGAAACAATCATATTATATAAATATATTTATATACATTTTTTATTACTTATTATCATTTATTGTTATATGTATACAATAAATATATTTATATATAATTAAATAAATTTATTTTTATAGATTAACTGTTCGTCAATGATTTGCAAATAAGCACATTTGTGACTTCTATATTTATTGCTTAAAGAAATCTCAGGTAAAAAAAATGCCAAAGCCGTCTCGGAAAAGCCAAGTCGGCTATGTCTATTTGCTTGATTAATTTCAAGCTGCTAATACTAATAATATGATGATTGTTATTAAAGGCTTGCTTGGCTATATTGGACTTGTTCAGTCTGCCGTATTTTAAGTGAGCTAAGTGCTTTTTGTATCTGGTTTGGAATTTGGATTGATCTACACAATATCAAGTCTGTTGGTTTATAATTTATTGAAATAAATTTTAATTTTTGTTTATTTGTTTCAAAAATTTTTGACATTTGTAATTTTATTTACTATTTTTTTATTATATGCATTAATATTGACACCTTGCTTTTTCTTTATTTAAATTTTTTTGACATACAGAAAAGATATATATATATATATATCTATAATATAAATAATATACATATATACATCCTTTTTTTCTACATCTTTTTCTCTTTTCTGCTTTATCTTCTTTTTTTTCTGATTTCTTATGTTTTGAATTTCTGCATCTTTTCCCGTGTTTTTTCTCGTACTTTTTCTAATTTTTCTACCTCCTATCTTACCTCTCGTGTTGTTTTTTGTGCTTATTGTTATATTCAATGCTTTTTTTAACTTTCTTATTTTCTAAAACGTTTTTTCGAATTCTCCCTTCTACTTCATACATTTTCTCTTCTCCCAAATTGCTCTTATACCCTATTTTAGCATTCTTTCCTTTTCTTCTTTCTTCTACTATTAACTATCTTAAATTTATTTTTTTCCGTCTATAAATATGTTTTTCCTCATTTTCTCCTTAATTTTTTTTAATTACATTTGTTCCTCTTCTCGCTTGTCTAGTTTGATCACTACCATCTTTATCTTATTTATCTTTTACATCTTCCTGACTTTCACTGCCACTTCTAGATTCTATGTCTTTTTAATTTCTTTTCTGTTTATCTAACCATGTTTCTGTCAAGTCTATTTGACATTCGTTTGTTTTATCTATTTTTAAAAAACTTATATTTTATTCTTACTTCATTTTATAATATGTAGTTTTTTTTTTGCTGTTCTATTTCTTATTATTGATTTTTGTTTTTATTATTTTGGTTTTTGTTGTACTTTTATCTATATTTTCTTTATTGTTTAAATTTTTATATAGGATTTTTATTAATTTATTCTTTTTTTTTTTTCTAAAATTTTATCTGTGTAAATGTAAATTCTTCATCTTGCTAAACTTTTTTTTTCATTTTGTTCTGTTCTTTTTTGTTTTCTGTAATTTCCGGTTGCTAACTTATGGTTTAGCTCTTCAAAAAATTGAACAAAAAAAACTTTTGAATGAATACTATTACAAATAGAAAACTATAAATAATAATACAATAGAATAAAATTAAAATTCTGTCACGAATTTCTGGCAAAAAAAATTCTAAAAATCAATTAGTTATTGATTATATTTAAAAATTAGAGATAGTTATTGTATAATAACACACAAAATAATAACTTGTTTGAGAAAAAAAAGTTAGTATTTAATTTTTGACAAAAAAAAACAAATTGCTTAACAAAATATGCGTTGTAACACCATTATTTTATTAAAAAACATTTTCTTGAAACTAATATTGTTAACAATTATGAAATTTATAAAAAATCTTATAAGCAAAGTCTGTTTATAACATTTTTTTAAGCAATCAAACTTAGTTAATTAGTGAAAACTTTAAAACTTTATTGCTTCGTTAAACATTCTTGTATTTTCATTTTTCAATTAGTTAATGAAAAAATTAAATACTAAAAGTTGCATTTTTTTTCAGATTACTTGAAGAATTATTTTCTCAAGCTAATTTTAAAACTCTACAAACTGTATATTCTACTAGCGCTGCTAACGAGAAAATTTTGAACTAGATGTGTATATTTTGTATACACTTTGCAGCTTTTCAGCGTCCACCCAATAATTTTTCCATACAAGAACCGTTCAAGGATGAAAACTGTTATTGCAAATATAAATAACTAAGCTTTAGTCATTTATGAAAAAAAAACAGTAGATTGTCATAAGACATTGCAGAAAGCAGAAATACATTGAAAACTTTTCAGCGTCCATATGTGAACGCTAAATGACTGCGGACGCTGAATCATCCGTAATTTTCATATGTATGGACGCTGAAAAGGTAGCAAGTTATATATATAGTGTATATATATTTACTAAAAATCATAAACATGCTATTTTACATTAAAAACAATCATTTAAGTCATGAAGTACGTACCTATGTATCTTAAAGTGTTCATTTGTTTTCTAAATATATATATCAAATTCTAAATCGCCTGTTAATTTTTCAATTACGCTTAAATCTAAACAGATATTTGAGCTTTTTACATTTCTTGCAAAAAAAAATCCCAGGTAGAGACGGCTCTCTGCAGTCTTGGAGCCGATTAGTTCAAATTTGATTTATGACAGATTGTTTACACCTCGTTACCACAAAGTCAATTGTTATTGCGCTGTCATAAAGGAAAATCTAGTTTTTGGATAACTATATAAATTCTTTATTTCGGTTAATGTACATTTTTATAACAAAAATCAAAACACGTCAAATTCAATTTATAAACTGACATTCTTCATCGTAAAAATGCGATTTCTACGTTCAACCCTGTTTGAATGACAGGTATTCTAGTGCAACAAACCAAATAAAAGTTGGTAAATTTAGTACAAGTTTAATACCTTATATAAAACAGTTAACTTTTTGGAATAGTCTATAATGGTTTATGATTGTATTGTTTGGTATCTTACCAAAGATTAGAGCTGTCCAAGCAAAGTGACAATTGGGCGCACGGATGAATGAGCATCACAATTTGCTCGGACAGTTGTAATCTTAAACATAAAGACCGCCATAAACCACTTGGCAAAGACCATAGTTTTATATAAGGCATTAAGCTTAAATATAAAAGTTATAGTAGCTCTTATTTGGTTGAAATTGCCGTTTGAAAAATGTTTTTCTTCTTTATTTAAAAATAGAGAATGAAATAATAATTAACAATCTAGATCGTCTAGATTTTATTTTTTTTTTGTCTATGTCTGGCGGAAAAAATCAAATTTTGTTTTTCTCTGCGGGCCTTTCTTGTCGAGAGATAGAGTACAGGAAATAGAGGATTTTGTTTTGCATATTTCTAGGTAAAGTATTTTTTTTCAGATAGGTGCAGTATGACGTAATAAACCTAAAAACACAATATTCTTGAGTGAAAATGCCGCCATTTTGCAAAAAACTGTTTAGCCTTGTAACTCCGTAAGCGTCAATTTAAGGCTTATAATTATGATAACCTTTATTATAGATAATTAAGTTTTCCATTTCTCATTGTTTAATAATTATGTTTTATCACTTACTTTTGTAAGATTATTACTGTTTGTTTATTAACATTTTTACCGATATCTTCACTAATAATTATTTAAATAATAAATTGTCTAAGATTAAACTTTTAAATCAATTAATTTTCTACAATTTATAATTTAATCTTTTTTTTCTAAAATTAAAATTTTCGAAGTTAAAACGCGTTAATTTCAAAAATTTTGTGTTTGGGCGGTTGACGTCAGCTGGGCCTGAGCACGTAAATACATAAAAATTTAAAAAATAAATACTCAAACAATAAGAGAACATAAACTGGCAAACAAAATTAAGATATTCAGCACAGAAAAAGTGACTTAAACAATAAAAAAAGTGATAAACAATGTATCGCAGAAAAGAAAAATGCCAAATCAATAAAGAAAAGCGCTTTTATCTTTATAAATAAAAAGAAAACAAATAAATTAAAAAACTATAGAAGAATAAACGTAGGAAGCACAATATGCAAAATAGTATTAAAATAAAAACTAGTTTTGATAAAAGCATTATTAGATGACTATAATACAAATAGAAAATGATATAAATAAAAAAATATTTCAATAGAAAATCGCTGTTTTTTGCAGGTAAGAACCCAAATTATTTGCCATTTATTATGTCAAAAAAATACTATAATTTATATTTTTTAGATATTCATTAAATTTTCATTATTACACTATGCATAGTTCGTTCTTATTAACCTTGTACTCGGTAGTACAACACTGAACGCGTTATAATTTAGAAAATAATAATTAAAAAAAAAACATGTTTAATTTAAAAGTTGTAAAAAATGTATCAATTTAAAAGATTGATTATTGACAATTTAAACAATTATTAGTAGAGATTTTTGGGAAAAAAAGTCAATAAGCAAACAGTAATAATCTTAAAAATCGTAGACGGTAAGTGATACGAAAAAAATTATCAAACAAAAAAGATAGAAGATTCAATTATCTATAATAAAGTTTTCATAATTATAAGTCTCAAGTGCGCGGTTACAAAGATACATGTCTAAACGGTTTTTTGCAAAATGGCGGCATTTCCACCCGTTTTATTTGTAAGTATTTTGTGTTACGTCCTACTGCACCTAACTGTAAAAAAATAACTTACCGAAAATTATGCATTATGGGCAAGAATAACTCGCTCCTCTACTACCTGTACTAATACGAAAATTTCATTTTGAGTTAGTGTAGAATAAAAAAGTTTTTTCTCTATATAGTCAGTCATAACTGTTGGTACTACTGATAAGATACAAATTTTTTTCGGTAAAATGCTTAAAAAATTGTTTTTGGTAAATAAACATTTATTATTTTTAGATGCAAACTTTTCTATACAGTGGATAGATCAAAGAGTTGCCATAGAATGTTCAACCAAATCACTAGACCTCTCTTCTTTAGACATTATTATTAAAGTATTATTTGTTGAAAAAGTATTTCAAATGCAAAAAAATAAAGGAATTTACTTAATTTGCATATGAAGAACCAATTAAATATTTATTTATAATTAAAGATGATTCGTTACGTGATTGGTCGCATTAGCAAGAATAACCAATGCATTTAATTGCAATTAAATTAATTTCAGTTGAATTTCTTGTCTGTAAACTTACCCTTAATATTGAAATTGTAAAAATTGTATTGATTAATTTGGTTTTTTTTTATTTTGCTTAGGGGTGGCATCTTTAAAGATAAAATATTTAATAAAAATAAATTGTTATACCTAGTAAATTTTTTTTCTGTATGTATCTATAAAAACTAGACTTTTAAATTAATTAACGATTGGAGGCCATAACCCCAAAAACTCCCGCTTGAAAAGGTAAAATTCTTGCCATAGTTTTTCCCCTCACAAACAAACTTTTGACGCTTTTTTCGATGAGATATGTTTGTGGCAGTTATTATTTTATGACGCATATCTCAAATGTCAGATTTACCAGCGGCATGTCAGTAATTGAGCTTCTGATGATCAATAATTAAATAATACCAATCACTTGCGATATTTTCGTATTAAACCTCAATTAGGGGTGAGGCAAAATTTTTAACGAGGCCGAGTGAATGTTCCCAGCTTGCTAGATGCAAATCTGACATATTATTCTAATAATTGAATGCACATAATAAAAAATCTGTCATTGGTTGCAACTTTTTTAATTTTGTTATTGGAGACTTCAACGCTGGAGTAGGTCAATATTTTAATTAATTTTTATTACAAACTTTCTTTTTATTTGTGATTACTGATGATAATTACAACTATGGCTTTATGTAATGTGAAATAATATTTTCTATAAACAAAAATTGGTAAATAAAATCAAATTTGGATTTTTATTAAAAATTTTTTTTTAGTAATAAATTGTGTTCTAATCTACCACCTGTCAATGGAACTTCCTTTCCGTTTTGTTATCACCTCTGTTATCATCCTGCGTTCTCTGACCTCTGAATTTTCAAAAAATTAAGGACTTATTGTAAGTGGAAAGTTATACAACCCGCCAGACCCTTGTAAATACCTCGCCTTCCCCGAGGCAACCGCTACTACACTTACCCAAGCTCCCATACCATGGTAAACCCATGGTATACGAGTTCTTGGTGCCATACCGTCCTCGTGCATCGGATGCAGAAATAGTGGGAGTATAGGAGAGGTCGAGTCTTCTTCAACAAGCGCGCGAGGACGTCAGTTTGAAATCGGCTTTCGCTGTAGTAAGTTCTGTTGATTTCCGTTTCCGGTCTCATCTTCGTAATCGGAGCGTAACCGACCTCAAAAAAAAACTATTTGTTGGTAACGACGTCGTTGTCCTGGAAACTATTTAATAACAATCGATAGCGGCGTCGCGACGGTGCAATTTGTGGTGTAGTGATTTTTATGCCATGAGTTTATTTTGAGAAAAAAAAATTTCGAAAATGGAAAATAAAATGATTGTTTTTGGATTTTTATTACTTGTGCTAAGGATCAGCTGGGGGCTGGAGATGAGGAATGGGGCCTATGACGATCTCGTGATTAAAGTGACTGAAGCAGTGCCTGTGAAAGACTGTCGAATTGTCTTGGATAATCTCCAGGTAATTAATAAAATCCCCTTATCAAGATTTTGCTTTTGTTTATAAAGGCCATAATGTACTTTTAAAAGATAAATATTTAATTCCTTATGCGTTTATCAATGTAACAGAGACGTAAAGGCACCGCTATTATTTTTATCATAAAAACCTGCTTTTATATCCTTTTGATAAACATTTCAACGAAGTTATCTTTTTTTTATAAAAAGAAAACAATGGGATCCACATATTTGTGTTTATCATTGAAAAGGATAGCAAAAAAATGTGAGAAATAACAAAGTTGGATTCTTGTGTGAAATATACATCATTTATTTAAGCTTAACAAACAGCGCAAACATTCTAAGTTTTCTGATTTTACAAAAAAAAAACAAATGAATTGACTAAAGTTTGATTAGGAAACGATAGCTACGTTTTTTTAAGCCCTAAAAGGGTGCAAAAGTTGAAACATGAATAAATGCAAATAATCGTTATAAATACCTTTCAGAAATTTTGAAATATTTATAATTTATGAAAAATTGTGAGATTGTTTCGATTATTTACTTAATTTATCGAAAATTTGCTTGTTCTTTGGACGAAAACAAACATTTTCGGTTGTAATCAATAACAAATATTGTAAGAATTCTACTATAAATAGTATATTTTCATTCCTAATCAGTTTTAAATGGGCCTAATTACAATTTGAAGATTTTCCATTAACAATGTTTACTAGAATTGTTTTACATAATTAATTATTGTGGATGATTATGTGTAGCCAAAATTACGATTGATTTAATTAAATAAAAAATAAAAATATGATTTTTAACCAAAAAAAACCGCCTTCAGAGAGGAAAATAAAAAGTAAACCGTCGCCACTATAATTTTTGAAGGTTTTTTTCGATTTTTTTAGGATGCCATTATCAGATATTAATTTTCTTTTTAAGATAGCAATCTTGAGATATCTCTTTTCTAACAAAAGATGAATTCTCAAATTTGGTTTATAAACAAAAAAGTTATTCGCGAGCACGCAATAACAAACGCACGTCGCCACTACAATTTTCAGAGTTATCTCTCAATTTCTCTAGAATGCCATTATCAAATGTCAATGTTCTTATCATGGTAGTACCAAAAATTCCCCTAAAGATATCTCCTTTCTAACAAAAAAAAAATTATCAAAATCGAATTGTAAATAACAAACTTAAATGTATATATATATTATATATGTATATGAAAAATGCTTCAAACAATTTTGCAATTTGATATTTGGATATTTGTAATATATAAGCTACCTATAATTCTATTCTTACACAGGACTATAAACAACAGTTATTAAAAAATAATATTTTTTATCTTTTTATTATAAATTAAAATTAGTTTTATGTTGATTTTTTTTAATATTTCAAAAACAGATGTTTTTTAAATTTTATATTTAAATATTTAAAACGATGTTGATTAATGTTTTTGAACATTATCGGTTTATCTTTCTATTCATGCGTTTAACCACATTTTTGTTTTATCAATATTTAATAAGGTCAGATATAAATAAATGTCAACGTATTATAATAAGATCTAATTATAGCATATTTATACAAATTGAAAAAAAAATTGACTATTTTTATTATTATTTTTTCAATTTATCATGTTCAACCCTCCCTGTCCCGGAGGTAAAGCAATTTTGCTGAATTCAAAAACCATTACGGTCTTTGACAAGTAATGACAATGACAAAATTACTTTTTTCTATCTCTAATATGAAAATTGTTGAAAAACAAGCTTTCAGTTTTCAATTAAAAATTAAATTTAAAACAAAAACCACAAATTGTGTTTTAAGTCAAAGAAAAACTATCACCCCACGCATCTGCGATTGTATTATTTAAATTGATGGATTTAACATTTAAAAACATTCAAACAATATGACATGAATATAATAATGCTGCTTTCTGTATTTCCTCGAGAATTTTTCAATCCAAATCTAAAATTTTGAGATTTTTACTTAAAACATCCATATTTAAACTAACTAAAGGTTAAACTTTTTACCATTTTTTAAAGAATTTCAAAGATTCTTATAGGCCACTGAAAAACGCAAATATTTAGTAATTTTTGAGAATGAATATTATAAGAAGTTGAAACAAAATTCATGTTATAGGTCCCATGTTGAGCCGATCCGATAATTTACTTTTAAACACAAATACCTATCTGATTTTTTCAATTTTTTTTTTTGACGTAAGTATGCCAAAATGTTTTTATTTTATTGAATTATCGGAGAAATAATAGATTAATTATGAGAATAACACTTTCTATAGTTAGAAAAAATAGGTATTATCTTCCGGGTGGCCAGCTCAAGTAAAAAATATCGAAAACTTTTTAACAATTAACTTTTTTGTGTAGTTTTTCTATATTTATGTCACCCACACAATGGCTTTATTTTTTTATTATTAATAATATTTTAATTTATTTATTTTATTTTTTATTTAATTAATACATTTATTTTTCTGTTTATTATAAAAAATTGATTTCTTGAAAAATTAAAAAAACAATAAAATTTAAAATTAAATTAAAAATTAAATAAATTTCATTTATTGTGGATCAGTTTTCACCAATAAAAAACATTTAAGATTAATCAATAATAGTATAAGTGTTCAATAGATACATTTTCAAAATTAAATATGAGTCTAAAACAAATTTGCTGTCTTTTTTTTCGCTTTTTCTGCATTTTCTTTACTTTATTAGGAAAAAAAGTTTTAAATGCCAAAATCTGATAAAAATTTTATAAAAATCGAGAAAAATTCTTAAATTATGTCATATTATTTTTATTGCAGCTATTTGAATAATAAGGAAAGACAATAAAACATTCAATTTATGTACTTACTTATTACTAAAAGTAAAAAATAAGTAACAAATTAAAATTTTTGTAAAAATCAACTTCAATAACAATAATTATAAATTTATTATCAAAAATTCAAAATTGTTTTATCTTTAATTTCTTTAGACTAATTCAATAAATAAATGTATAAATAATTATAGTGAATAAAGCCCATTATTCAAATTTTTAATTTGCTACTTATTTTCAGCATGTCGATGTCAAAAATTGATATCAAAAACCGCATTATTAAGGATAACTGAAAAATTACTATTCAAATTTTGATCAAAATTTATACTAGCTTTCAATCAAATAAAAAAAATCATCAAAATTAATTAACCTAGAAAAAGAAGGTAAATTAAAAAAAAAAAATTAAAATACAGTTGAGTTAAAAAGTATTTAAGTCGATTAAAAATAAAATGAGTTTTAATCAATAAAAAATTACAAAAAAAAAATATTTTGATCACATATTACTGTTATTTCAAAAATTTGCATAACTTAATCAATTATTTTTGAAGACGGTGCCAGTCAAGTCAAGGAGAAACTTCAATCTACAAAGGTAACCTAAAATAAAATTTGTTTAAAAAATACAAGATTAAAATTTTATAATTTAAAAATAATATTTACAATAATAAGTGCAAACAGTTACATTAAAAATTGATTCAAATTTTTTTTCTTCACTGACATCTTTTAAAATTGACCGATTAAGTGTTGTAATAAATTTTATAAATAACAATATTATTATAATATTCTAAATTATTTTTTCTTATGTACCTCAAGAATTTTATTTTATAAATTTTAGTTGGAATAGGTGTTTTGCTTTTTTAAGGATTTTTTATTTTAATTGGTAAAAATATCGTTTCTTAAAATTCTAACATAATCTTAAACTTAATCTTCTCATATAACTTTTATTTTTTATATATTTTATAAATTTTGCAATTAATTGCAGTCTAATTTAGATAATAATTTTTTCATCTTTATATTGAAAAAACAAAAAATATATGAGAAGACTCAATATTTTTTTGGTTTTAATTCTGTTTTTATCAAGATAATTTGGTGCAATTTTTTTATGTTGTTGCGTGGCTTAACTAATAATATCATAAATAGACAGTGTGCTCTCTTGTCTAACTCTTTTTAATTTAAAAAACAGGCAATTTTCAAAATCACAAATTAAAAATGGTTGAATTATTATAACCTTTTGCGGATTCCATTTAGGGATAACTGACACTTTAGAAAAAATTCGTAATTTGTAAAATAATTCGACAAATTACACTCAAGTTTCTAAAACAGCATTTTAGTTTAAAAACTGACAAAAGTTACATTTGTGGGGACTTACTTAAGAGAAAAATAAGCGTGTCTATTGTGTAGTCTACAGTATTCAAAAGATTTACCGCTCACAATCTTCAAGTCATAAATAAAAGTATCACCAGAGGTTTGGTCTTATACAAAACCATCAAAAACAGTTGAAATGTGATTTGTCTACAGCTTGCTACCTTTAAGTCAATTTTATTGATCTGTCATAAAAATATGACAGTTCTTGCACGGCTGTAGCTTATTAATCTATTTTTTGTTGTGTAAATAACATAATTTATGGATAATTTATTGTAGAAGTTGACTTTTTGGTGTTGTAATACCTACGAATGATGGAAATCGCTCAAAAATTTACCATAAATTCGTGAATACATGGACAAAGTCATAAAAATTCTTTCTTAAAATTCCGTTCAGATAAAAACTTATGTTAGCTGTGAGAATAAAATGTATTTACAAATTTATTGAATCAAAGTGAATTAGATAATGAATAAATTTGTGGGAAACTTTTTTTTTTATCGCAGCTTTATACTATTTTAACCGACTTCAAAAAAAAAGAAGGAGGTTTTTTTTTATGTGTGTCATTTTATAACTTTTTTCTGGGTAAACAGATCTTGATCATTTTTTTCTTATTTGGAAGCTGGTGCTTTTTGTTTGGTCCCATTTAAATTTGATCAAGGTTTGACCAGTAGTTGATGTTTTTTTTTGACATATTTTAATTTAAGCAATTTTAATCAATTAATAAATAAATTAAACAATAATTAACGATATTGAACTTGTTTTTTTCTAAATATTTGATCTGTTTATTTATTATTCGTGCTTTATAATTTATTCTAGCGGGCTAGTAAACTAACATTTGATTAATTTTTATTAGAAAAATAGACTTTTTGTATAAAGTTTGGAAAAACAAAAAACTGTGTAAATAACAATACACAAATAAAAATATTTCAAATAAAATTTAAGACAAAATAAAAAGAACTAAAAAATTTAAATTATACAGTTTACTTTGTGCAGTTATGATAGGGTTTACAGGAATCAGATAAAACATCAAAATTATTAAACAAAAAAAAAATTAACAATGTAGATATAAAATTAAATTAAGCAAAAACATGCATTTAATGTAACTTTTAACAAACACATTTAGTTAAGGTAAATTGTTAAATATTATTGATCAAAAAGCTTTATTTCAATAAAAAAATAATATTTTTATTTTATTTTCTTAAAAATTCTAGTTTTTTTAAAAAAAATTAATTAACCGACTTCGAAAAAAAAGTAGGAGGTTCTCAATTGGACTGTATTTTTCTTTTATGTGCTCTCATAACTTTCTTTTGGATGAACTGATTTTAATGATTCTTTTTTGATTTGGAAGCTGGTGCTTTCCATTTAGTCCCTTTTAAATTTGACCAAGATCTGACTAGTACTTTTTAAGTTATTCTTGTTAATGCTTTTTTTGACATATATTTATGACACTTATAATTGTAATTTGTGAGAAATTAATAAAAATATTTCGATCCAATTACATAATAATGTATTTATTTAACTAATTTAAGCAATTTGATTCAATTAATAAATAAATAAAACAATAATTAATCATATTAAAGTATGTTTTTTTCAAATTTTCAATTTGCTTAATTATTTATTATTCGTGTTCAATATTTTATTCTAGCGGGCTAGTAAACTAACATTTCATCAATTGTTATTTGAAAAATAGACTTTTTGTATAAAGTTTGGAAAAACAAAAAAACTGTGGAAATAACTTTAAAAAAATTATATTTGGCACTTATTCTGTTTACATAACGTC
The DNA here is from genome assembly GCA_947359425.1 of Lagria hirta. NCBI lineage: Eukaryota > Metazoa > Arthropoda > Insecta > Coleoptera > Tenebrionidae > Lagria > Lagria hirta. The sequence goes on along the minus strand of OX375804.1, from coordinate 10,851,700 downwards.
TTAATTTTTATGGTTAAATTTTATAAAATTAGGTTTTGAGGTTATAACGCAAACGAAGAATTTAACAATTAACGTGTCATAATATATTATGAACTGGGGCACATATTTGACAAGATTCAGATTAAAAAAACCCAAACTATGGTCATCATCCCCTAACATAATTTTTTTAACAAATATTTAAAAACATGTAAATAAACAATAGAAAACAGCTTTTATTACAATCTGATCTAAACAAATTAAAATCAAAAATAAATAAGAAAACTCTTGTTTTTTATTTTATTTTAAACAAATGTAATTTAGATGAAAAATTAGTATTTGTGTTGGTTACTATATATCGAGACAATTATAGAGGGGTTTTATAAGTTTGTAGTGGGTATCTATGTGTCTGCCTCTCGCCTCGTAGCCACTAAAAGGCTTAACCGATTTTGATCTAGTTTTTTTTGTTTGAAAGCTTTTAAAAATCAGATTTTTTCTGGATTATAAATCTGATGTAAAAGTAAGTTTTTCAACTGGTTTGATTTAGTCGAAATTTGGTGCTACCAAGCAACTCTCTTACCAAAGTACTTTCTTAATACGGTTTTCTTTGAAATTTTGAATAAATTTAGCTGTTATTAGTATTAGATTATATATCGAGATTAACCAGCAAAATAGTTGCATCCGATTATTGAATCTTCGGAGAAAAGGAGGTCATAACTGAACAATAATTTCCACATCTTAAAATATTACAATACAAACCATTTACAATACCATTTACGCTTAACTACACAAGTAAAAGTAGTCAGTCCATCAACAATTAAATAAACGTTTATTAAAGATCTCTAATTGTAAAATCAGCGATAAAAGTGTCCGCGTCTTACTTTCAAATCGAATTCGCTATTTGAAATTGATTATGTGGAACTGAGGCTGTTTTCTTTTTCATTCTGATTTCACTTAAATCGATTTCCTTCCATCTTAATGATCCAAAAAGAATTAGATCTTGTTTACACGCATAAAATTACATATTGTGCTTTTTCGAGCACGAGAAAAATTCTAATTATCTGTCTAATGTGCCGTTAAAACTGTTTGTTGATAAAAACTAATCGTAAGTATTTAGTAGAGAACCATTAGCCGAGGACAAAGTGGTTTTATCTGAAAGAATTTCAAAAGAAAAGAGGGTAAAAGGTCTGTCTGGCAAGAGATTTCAACATCGTAAAAGAGTCTATTAAAAAACATGGTAATATTTATATAAGCCCCATTATTTTCTTCTGCTACAAATCTCTGATGATATTAGGTTTTTTATATTTAATGAATTGACTTGGTCAAGATTTGACTTCAGTTTTTGTTTCATTTTCTTTTGTTTTTTTAAAACATTTTGTCAACTCTTATAAATTTAACAATGAACAACAAAAGGGGTCAGAAAAAAATGCTTAAACTTTTATCTCTTTATGTTTGTTTGGTTCAACAAATACTTTTAAGATAGCGACAGCTATCTCCACCAACTGCCAAAAATTTGTGTTATCTCTAAACAAATTGTTTCTTTTGTCAAAATTTATTCTGTTTCCAAGCAGCAAAGGTCAAAAGTCCTAGAATGCAAATGAGGCTTCAATGCGAAATGATTATGAACTCAGTGGGAGATTCATGTATTACCTATTTATCCTTGCTAAAATCATCAACTTTCTGAATTTATGTTGTTGTTTAATAAGATTTGCGATAATACAAGCACATTACTTGTCTTAGCAATAAAGGTAATAGCTTTTATTAATGACTACAATAAAATTTGCATTGTTAATCATAGAAAAACTATGATTCAAGCAGAAATAATTTTTAAAACTGCAAGAGATTTACTTTAAAATTGACCACATAGTGGAAAATCGGCGATAGAGAACATTCAAAAGCCATTAGGATTAATTACTATTAGACAAGAAAAGTATTTTCTGTAAAAAGTTACAACTAAAGATATCAATTCTTCATTTTGATAGGCTAAAGTCATCTTACAGTTACCAGATGCTTTCAAAAGTTGTATGGATACTGTTTCTAAGCTCTAATGCTTTACAGTTTATCATTTTACAGAAATAATGCATTTATTCTTGTGATTTCAATGTCAAAAACTGTCTTCTTGTCGTTTTAGGTTTTTATTGCTTTATAATAGGTAGTACTATTAAGTGCAACTTCTTATCGCAATCAGTCCACCGGGTGACTTTGAATGATTGAAAATTAGTTTCTTACGTTGGTGAGATATTTGAATTCTTTAGTTGGCAGCATCGTTAGCATGACACAAAAATTTAAAATAAATGTCAAAAATGTCTTTACTTTCCGTTGTTTTAATTTGTGACAATTGATTGACAGCTGACAAGTAGCACTACCAACTTACACAGTTTTGCCTCTCAGTTTTTGAGTGAATTTGGAAGTTTTTCTGTTGATTTTTTTTAATTAAGCTTTTTTTATCTAAAAGTTTATCTATTTTTTTTAGAACTTTTACTTTAAACTTTAATTTTTTACACATTTTCAAATTCCTTGGCTTTTTAGTCGCCTCTAGGTCAAAAAGGTCTATTTTCCATTCAAAGATATTTTTTTAATTAGTGACAACTTGGATTTGAACAAGGTTTAAAGCTTTTTTAAAATCTAAACTCTCAAACCATTGTTTTTCGAATTGCATTAAAACAATTGACTTAAATTTGTGACAGTGACAAATTTTTAAAAAAATCTTGATTTCAATTGTCTTAGTTTTTTCTTTTTGCTTTTCTAATAGTACCTCATTCACTAAATTTAATCTTTTTCTTTCTCTAATTTTCATCTATTCTATTCCGTTTTTGTTTCCTTTCATTATGCTCTCTCTCGCCAGCATACTTTCTTTTACCTCTACGCATTCCTTCATCATGTGCTCTAATGTTTCTTTCTCTCTCTTCTATACATCTTACATTTTTTTTAATTTTCTTCCATTTAAAATCTGTATTTTTTCTCATCATTCCCTTGCAATAATTTTTCTCTCTTTTTTTCATTTTTTCTTTTTAGATAGTTTGGTAGATTTTCTGTAAATAGTCTTTTATATTAATTTACCATTATATCTGTTCTCTCAAATGTTTCTTCTTCTTTCTCGTGTTGCTTCTCTATCTCTGTCTCTTATTTTTTCATTTACCCATTATGCTTCTCTTTTCCTCTTAATCTTTTTTACACTGAACCTCTTTCATAGTGTTCCTTCCTCGCTTTTTTTATTCTCTTTCTGTTCATCACTTTCCAGCACTCTTTCAGTATCTCGCTCTCTTCACTATCTTTAATTTTATCTTCAAACTTACTTTACTTCTTATTTTTCTTTCTCTCTCACTATATGAGTTTACCTACTTAACCCTAGCATCTATTTTATATATTTTTCTTGCTCTTTTTCTATCTCTATTCTCTCTTTCTATTCCCAAATTATTGCTCTATAGAACATTACACTTTTTATCAGACTCAAACATTGTCATCCTTATTTTATACTCTTCTTGTATATTTTTTCCACTTTTACTATTCCTTTCTCTCCTATGCACTCCTATAACTTATTTCTATCTACCCTATCAAACGCTGCTTTCAAATCCACAAACAAAATCACATACTCCCTTCTTCCTTTTCTAACTGACTCTCAATTAGCGGATTTAAAATATATTATACAGTATCTATTGCTTCTTGTTCTTTTCTAAATTCAGCCTGCCAGTCTGGTAATCCTCCCACTCTCTCTACCTCTTTTTTCAACTTCTATTTTTTTTACCTCTTTTTTCAACTTCAACATTGCATCGCATGCACCTTGTACATTGTGTTTAGAAGAATTATTCCTCGATAATTTTTTTTATTATCGTTTTTTCTTTTCATGTATTGGTACTATTATTCCCGAAAAAACTCCTCTCCCTTCCACATTTTATTTAGTACTTCTCTCAGTCTTTTTTTAACTCTTTCATTCTCATACGTCTATGCTTCATTTGGTATCCCATCCGTTCCAGACATTTTTTTTTTGCGTTTTTTTTGTCAGCCTTTTTCTTCTTCTTCTTTCAGTATTTTTTTAAAATGTTTTACTCATTTGCTTCTCAAAAATTCTTCTTCTTCTCTTTCCATGTATTTTCAAATTTCATTTTGCGTTTGTAATTGATTTTATTGTTTTATATTCATCATCTTTTTTTTTTCTTTGCAAGTTTTTCTGTATTTTTTTTCTTTGTTATGTAGTTTTTCTTATTATGTCTCCATTCTTTTAATTTATTTCTAGCTTCTTTTTTTTTGTTCTTTGCATTCTCTATCGTCTACTACTTGTTTTTTTCCCCTTTACCATTGTCTCTTTTACTTTTATTTTTAATTCTGGACCATCTTTCTTATTTCTTTTTCTATAAATTTTGTCATTTTCAATTTTTTTTCTTATATATCTTTTTTGATTTTTGGTTCCACTGAATTGTAAATGTTTTTTTTTTATTTCTTTTTTTATTAATTTTTTTTTTGGCATGGTTTGATTCGATTCTTTCGGTTATGTTAACTTTTTTTATTTTTTCTCATGCATTCTGGTTCACTATCCCGTACTGTTTCTGCCTATGTTTCTTCATTTTCTGGTAAATTCAAGCAGTTTTGGTAGAAGCTTATTTGTTTTCTCTTGGCGGCTGTGACGTCACTAATCTACGCGAACATTGACAGCTGATGGAATAAGTGAGCGCTGAAAACATTCAACCATCTTTTGAACCGCTCAAAATTAAATTAATGTAATTTATGTAATCTAAATTAAATTACTGTGCTAATTTGCTGTAAGTATTGAGGTTGTTCTATTTATATTAAAGCAAGCAAGCAAAGTAAAAAAATTAAGATTTAGCTGACGTTTTTAGTTTAGTTAGTAATAGCAAAGAACTACCAATTACAGCTTCTGCGCATGAACACGTGACCCGCCAACAGAAAACAAATAAGCTCTACTATAAGATTAGATCTCCTGAGACTGTCTTCAGGATAACTTTTTACCAATGTTATAGGTAATAAATTAATTGTGTTGTATTGTTTATAAAGATTGTTTTCTTGAATTTTTCTATTGAACAACCACCCAAGAGTGTTTTAGACAAAAATCTTGATACAAACAGAGATGTGGCAACTGTTTAGACAACAACCTAACCTAGATAAAAATGTGTTAATTACTGTCTACTTTTATTGGGGAGTTTAGTTGTCACAGAGGTACTACCAACGCAAAAAAGGGTATTTGTCTGTTTAACTCGCCCTTTTCAGTGGCATTATACATTTCAAAAAAAAAAAAAGTGAAATCCATTAAAATTGTTAACGAAGTGTCTGGCTGTGTTAATTTTTTAAATAATAATGTAATTTTAATATTTATACGATGCATACCAACTTAACGGCATTATAATTCTACGGTTATAATAATAAATAAAGTTGGAAAATGCTGTATAACATGTCAACTCTTAGATTAAAACTTTTATGTTCTATTCTTCAGTACGTTACTTGGTTTATTACCACTAGTTTACGATATTACGCTTTAATTTGTTAGTCATAAACGCTTTTTCACTCCTTCTGAGTAGTTTTTTTACAAACTTATGAGCTATGACCTATTTGCAATTCAAAAATATTTCCAAAAAGTCAAAAAATTCTCTCTCAGGCATCAGGCTCACACGCACGATAATTTGAAAAATTTTGACGTCAATAACAGCTAAAAGACTGTGTCAATATAAATTAGCAGCTGTATGTGAATTATAAAAGCGGTACTGAAGAAAATAGAAATGCAAACGTGGCTTGTTAGTGCTCAATACTTAATTAAATAAATATGGGAAAAGTGTTTTTGCAATATCATTTTGTTAAATTGAAGCAAATTGTTTCATTCTTATCAGCCGTGAGTAGTTAACGACGTCACTTAAAAAATATGTATGGAACTGAAGATTCGGACAACCGATTTACTACTAATCGCCTTTATTAAATAACTTGAGCAATAATCTAAATCGTTACGAAAGAAGATTTAGACATGGTACAGAACCATTCTTTGCAGATATCGATAACAATCGATGGTATATAAAAATGATTTGCCCTGTGAGAATGCCCCTGCTTGGAACAAAAGCATTTCAACGGGATCGACATTCAAAAGTGGAAGATGCTCAAGTTTCGTGACTAAACGAAGTCACGTTTCTGGATCGGCGTGATTTATCTGACCATTACTGAAGAGAGGTGCCACAGAGATTCGAGTGATGTCGATGATGCGTGAGACGATGATCGCCGTTCTCAAAATACTTACGAAAAGAAAGAAAACCATGGCTACCGTGATAATTTCAACAATCGAAACTAAACATTGAGATGTTTGTCAATGTGTTAGCACCTGCAGTTAAAATAGGCGAGGCCTGGCAAGGCTGTGTTGGATGATTAAACAATCCCACGGCTCTTGGATAGCCCTTTCAACGGTTAGATCATCCGTTCGGCTGTTGATTCTCATAAGGGAATTCAAAACTACATAGTTTGTTTTTAAACGCACACCATGATTTTATGCAGAACTAAATATTCCACAATTACATCAATAAACGATTTCAGATTTACCACTAAACAGTCAATACGTCGTCAGTCGCTTCCAACGGAAAAAAAGGCGGTTGTGTAATGTTTATTTTACATTACTGTAATAGAAATGTTTGTACTTCTTTACAGGTCATTCTTTAAATAAGAAAGATAGATATTAGCCTTATTAGGCTTATTATGGAAAATGTTTTGCAACAGGTTTTAGCTGCAGAGAGAAATAACAGTATTTATTATTTATTTACCTAATTATTCACACAGTTTTACCACTTTCCAAACAATTTGTTTCACGACCACTTGGTGGTCGAAGTGCTGTGTGCCAAAGATTCTAACCCAATCAATTAATTAGATACCTAAATCAATGAAAACATTTTGGTAATATTTTGTCTCATCCAGAGCCAGGTTCAATAAATTTTTGTTCCAATTCTTTGTGCTAAAATTAAAAGTTTTTAGTTACCTTTCTATTCTAGAGAGTGATGGCGGACTTATGGAAAAAGTATATTGCTGATTGGACAACCAAGTTATCACGTTAGCGCTTTTCGTCTCAAACGTATACCTATAGCATTGTTTAAATATTAGGTATTAGTTTATGAATCAAGAAAATCCATTTTTGTTCTGGATTATGATTGACCAAAAAGTGTCGTTTTGATCTGCTTTAAAAAGGTTTAAATCTGACCTAAACATCATTGTTTAGCTTTGTTTTTGCATTGCGTTTATAACTGAACACTTGCGCCGCTCAAAATATCAAATGCTCCCAGAAAAGAGCTCAGATTCTTCGTCTTTGACATCTATCAAGCATAGTCCAAAACTAAAATAGATTTTCTTGGTTGACCAACTAGTAAGCTGTACATAAACATAAACAATGCCTACTTTTTGGTTTCCACCAACAAATTAGAAAAGTAAAACTCATTCAAACTAGATTCGTAAATTTGGACATGTTTTGTTTCTATTGTAAAGTAAAAATTTATTTGATTTACTTTGCAGTGGCAAATTTGAGCTTGTACTTACCCAAGTGTCTTAATATGTAAGGTCACTCGATTAACACACTACATGTTTAGCTAGCGCCATTAGAAAATGACACATTCATGCTTAGATTTTCCGGTAACAAAGGATGGAAAACGCAAATGTCGTAAGTGAGACGAAGAGGGCAATAGCTTTAGAGAACTTTGTTTGGCAAAATGGCAGCAGTGTAAAAAAAAATAGGGTTAGGCATATATGTCATTTTGAGCATTTTACAAGTTAACAGTGAACAAGTTTACAAGTTTATTTCACTAGTTTCAAGTTTAACTAGTGAAATAAAGCTTTAGAATCAATATGGAAAAGTTATTTTACTGATATTTAATGACACTTTGAATTATCAAACGTCAACTTTGTTTTGTGTATCACCAGATTATGTATGCGACAAAGATAGATATAAAAAATTACTAATGTCGCTACCTGAGCACGTAATATGGTAAAAATAGCGACATCTATTAGAAGCTAACCTTACATCAAAGTTGAGAAACCAGGTTTCAGGTCATTCTAAACGACAGATGTCAATTTATCTTCACAGCTTATTTTATTTATATGTTGTTTATCATTTACACTTTTCGGATTTTAAGCAAGTTTTTACAATGCTTTATTTGGACTTTTTGAACCTATATATAGAGTTCTTTGCTGTCAAAAACAAAATTTGTGGCATTGCAAAACTGTATAATTAAATAAGGCCAAACTAACCGAGCTTTAGTTTTAGAAACGAACAGACAATATCGTTTTCAATTACTGCAAAATCATAGGGATTATAGCTAACAATAGGAATAGGAGACTTTGAAAGATTATTCGCATGAATTTTTGCAAACAATCTAGTTTTAATAATGCGACATAGATATTTTATGATAAATTCTCAGATTTAACAGAGCTGTTGGGATATAATAGGATTTTTAGTCTATTGTTTGTTAATTTAAAAACTTGTAATAGAAAGAGGCACATTCACAAGATATTCAGCTATAATATTTCTAGTGCCTCAAATATTGCCTTTTGTTATGGGCATTGCATCATAACATTTGTTGATTTAAGTTGGCAAAAACAAAAATACACTAAATAATCTAGTGGTTATTCAAAGTCTGTCAAAAAATCATCATATAAGTACAATATTGAAATTGCTGGAAATTTTCACAAATGGACGAAGCAATCTTCTTCAATTTGATACTCCTGAGTGGTATTTGTCATGAAAATTCACCGAATGCAATTGATTTGTCAATTTTTGATGATTTTTACTCAGTTTGGTAGAATCTGATTGGATTCGTCAGCTCAAAATCAGGAACTTTTCTAGGGAAGTATTGGCCTTTTTGGATCAAAAGGGCTGGTTTAAAAATTATGAAGTGAATTCTGAGAGTTATAATCCGAAAGTACTAAAAATTTGGAATGCAGCGCATAAGCAAAATGGTGTATTGTGAACTTTCTATTGCACAATGTTCCATTGGGTTAACAGATAAGCGTAGACTGTCATAAAGTAAACATCTTATGGCCCGTTACAATTTGTTAAACTTTGACTGATAAGAAGAACATTTGGCTGATAAAGGTAATTGTGCCAAATTGGCGCGACCTTTATCCTGAATGAAAGCCGTTTGCCCTTCACAAAGCTTAAATAGGCTGCTCTTATAAAAATATATACATTTATTTACAGTTCACCCCGTTTTCTATTCTCTTTTCTCTGTTCTTTGTTTGTGTTTTTTTCTCCTGTCTTCGTTTCTCTTTTTTTCTTTCTCTCATATTTATTTCATCTACTGCATTCATTCCACATGTGCTCTATTGTCTTTCTTCTCTCATAACACATCCTACACAGTCTCTCTTTCCCTTCCGTTCAATACCTATTCTTTCTTTCTTTCTTCATTTCTGCACCTGAACTTTATCATTATCTTTCTTTTACCTTTTTTACTAGTCTTCTCTTTGTTCTCTCATACTTTCAGACATTTTCTTCCTATCAACCTTATCTAAAGCTGACCTAAAATCTATGAAAAGTGTATTTAGCTTTTTTCCTTTGTTCCTTTTTTAGCGTTTCTAATGTAATTTTTGTTCTTAATAAGGCTTGCTTCTTCTCTATCTTCTTCTATTTTTCCGTCCAGCAGCTCTATAAAGAACTTCTCTCATTGTTATGTTTTCACCCACCGCTTCTTCTCTTGTTTTCTCTTTATTTTCTCTTTGTTTTCTCTTCTTTTTTAAAATAACAAACAAAACAAAAATTGAAAAAAAAATAAATACAAATAAACGTAGTCTTAGAAAATGATTTTACAATAAAAATGAAGCGTAATACGTAGAGTTTAAAAAAATATCTCAAAAATTTAATACAACTTACAAAAAACCAAAAAAGCAATTACAAATAGTATAATAAATTAGAAAATTATATTAAAAAACTGGTAACCATCACAATAAATGTTTATAGAAAAATGGTTGCGAAAATAAACAAAACTATAAAATAAATAAGAAATAGTCAAGAAAAACTTTAATAGAAAAAAATATAGCAAGAAAACAAAGAATATGTATATAAAGTAAAGAAACAGAACACAAAACAGAGAAAAAAAGTAGTTGAACAAATAAAGATATTTTTTTAATTGAAATAAAGAAATAGACAAAAAAATTTATTACATTGTTATAAGAAAAAAACAATATAAACAAATTTACAGATCTAAAAAAAAATAAAAGATAATGAATAATGTTTGCAGGTTTGAAAAAAAATATTCAAAAAAAATAAATAAACTAAGCGCAATAGAAGTATGACATAAATAAAAATAATTAAAATAAATTAAAAAATAAACAATTAATAACATAGCAAAAGCCAAGTATAATAAATAAAAAAATATTTAACAAAGACAAAAAATGATACGATGATAGTCTACAGCAAAATAAAAAAAACAATTGCTTAAAAAAAAAATAAATGTTAGCAAAATTGACAAAGAAATAGTTTAGAAAAACAAACCTTTAAAAGTAAAAATTGTAGCAAAAGTGAAAAGCCAAAAATATGTTAATAAAATATAAAACATAACCAAATAGAAAGTTGTAAAACTAATGTAAAAAAAATATGTTTAAAGCAACAATAAATAAATAAAGAAAAAGTAGGTGTTGTCATATATTAAACTCAACAATTTTTCAATAAATAAACTAAAAATTAGCATTGTTTGCTAAAAACAAAATAATATACTAAGCAGATTAAAAAACCAATTAGACCAATAAATAATATAATAAACAAACAACAATCAATTGCTGAAACTAGAACTAGATTTTTTAAATTTTGTGACTCTAGTATCAACAAGTAGCTTAAAAAAACATTTTAAAAGTAAACAACTGATAATAAAGCAGCTGATAATATACGAAAAAGTTAAAAAAAAAAACAAATTAAACGTCGTTTTAATAAAAATAATGTATATACCTATTTGTATGTTTATTAAAAATCCAATATTTATATTTATGTACTACCCCATCTCTTTCTCATCTGTTTTAATAGTCTTTATTTCTTTTTCTTCTTCTTCTCTTGTCTGCTTTTTGTTTTTTTTACATGTTTTTCTATTTTTTTATTGTTTTTAGAAAGTTAAAATGCCGGTAGCATTCTTTATCCCACCCTTTATTTTTTACTCTGTTTTGTTCGTTTCTGTTTTTATTGTTGCTGTTTCTAATATTTCTTTCAGTTCCACCTTTATTTTCTATATCTCTTGCTCTTCGAACCTAACGTTTTCTAGCTTTTTTTTATACTCTTTTACGTCTTGTTCGTCTCATACTTTAATTATTACTCTCTGATGTTCTATATTTCATTCCATTTATTACCATTCAGTACCTCCTATTTATTTTCGTCTATACATTTTATCAATTTTTTCTTCTCTACATTTTTTCTCTTATTTTTAATTTTTTTTTTCTTATTCTCTCTTCCTTCTTTTTAATTTTCAGCCTTCTTTCCCCTATTCTCTTGTTAAATCTTTTTTCTATAAGTATACTTTTTCTCTTTACTGTTAGTCGAGTCAAGATAGACATTGAAATAGAAAAAGTTAAGGGCCGTTACTTTTTTTTAAACGTCGGGCGGGGCAGAACATTACTGTTAAAGGTAATTGTGCCAAATTGGCGCTACTTTCCTGTCAATTATTGGTTTTGATGTGATCCAATGATAGGAAAGTGTAAAAATAGTTATTTGAATCACAAGGCCGGAAACAGGCATTTTGCAAGGCGAGTGATTTTGGAGACCAAGGCCGAAAGCCGAGGCCTCCAAACTGCAAGCCCTTGCAAAAGCGTTTTCGGAGGTGTGATTCACAAGATTTTTTGTGCCGCTGCCGATTTTTTATTTAAAAAATAAAAAGAGCTTTTTATTAAAAAAAGTTTTTTCCATGTTATGGCAACGCTTAGTAAAAAATCCAGATGTCCAGTTAACTATTTACGTTCTTAAAAAGTGAAATTGCTGTTTTCTGAAAAAATCGATACTTCAGCACACATTACGGCTTAGGAACTTTGGGGGACTATACATTAATTGTAACAATATACAATACAAACCGTTAGTTGTCGTTGATAAATGTCTGACAATTGACAATGACAGCAAATGTCATAGTAATCATTTTCTAGCCTTACTTAGTCTGATTATATTGTTTATATATAGCCTATATATAATGTTGACAAGTAAAGTATTGTTTACAACAAGTAAACAATAGTCTATATATTTATATATAGTCTAGGTATATAGACTATAATTATTCTATTGCGAGTAAAATGATATATTGCCTATTGAAAATCGTTTTGTGCTCGCAGCACACACAAGACTTGGTCTACTCTTGATAATTAAAATTGTTACATTTTGACCAAATCTTTGTTTACTTGTTGGTAAGAAATAAACTGTACTTGATTGGTCGGATAGCAGGCGTTTTGTACATTTTGTGTGACATTTGTCGCAAAAGATCCACTCTTCTCTTATCAGTAAAAAAATTGAATGTGAAGCACGAGCGACGATTCTTCTTTTTTTCCACACTTTAACGCATAAGAATTTGTTTATTGAACCCGATTTTTTTGCATTAGCTTTTGAAAAGCAAATGAGTCGACATTTAAAATTACATCACCTGCTGTCCGTCCATACATAATACCGCTTGATTCGTTCTGGATCCGCGTCTGATTTGTTCTAAAAACAGTAAAAATTCTTTGTAAAACCCGGCATACGGAAGAGGCAAGAGGCAAATGGGTTCGGAAACCACAAGAAGATTATTATGGGCATAAAATAACCACAGAACCTAATTCAATATCAGTGCTGCCGCCGCCTTGATGTCTTTTTTCTCATTTCAAGAGGCTGCTGCTGGTGCATCTAAAATCCGGTACACGGTAGCCGATGCCCCGGAGCATCGGTATTTTCTTACAACAATACTACTTGTCATAATTTAATATATGAAGCTGCTTTGAAATAGGTAATTAGTTATCTGACCACCGGCGAACGATCGTAAATTATGTAAATGGGCTTTTCGAGGATTAGGGCTGCTTATTCGCATTGTAGTACTTACGTTAATTGAATTTTCTTCCGATTCGTTTTTTTTTACGTGGTTGGTTGATAATGGGTTTATTCTTGCTTGGGTGGCGGTCATTCTAACAGGTGTTCGAACAAATGTCGACACTTTGCACAAGCTGCAGAAATTTGATCACTTGTTGGTAGACCGCACTTGCAATATTGCAAAAGTCAACCCAAAAATGACATAATTTAGACATTTTAGCAAATGTGAGGAGAATTTAATTTAGCAAATAATGAATAAATAAACTATGTTACAACTGAGAAGCCTGGGAACTTTTAACTCGATTGTTATCTATCATAACCATTAGGACTGCATTTTGTAAGAAAATAGCTGCCTTAGGAGCAGCATACATGATTAAACTCAGTCGATAAATAAGTTTGTTAATATGGAGTAATTAAAAGCTCATAACTCAATGATTCTTATGCAACGGTTTGATAAATATGAATAAATCATAGGATTCTCAGGCAGGATTGCTTATTCCGGCGCTCCGGAAAGACATATCCTGTGCATATAAACAAAATACAACCCATGTCCAGGGGATCCTCACGCTAGAAATGAACTTGAAACTGTGATTTTTCGGGGGTGTGTTCATAAAATGTTCAATGTTGATTTATCGCTTTGAACTGCATCTGATTGGATAAACAAGAATGACACATATCCTCAAGTCCACGTGGACTGTAATATGATCTTTTAAGTTAAGCATCGGCTGCTGATAACTTTATAAACTAGAAAAGCCGATAAGCGCTACTTGATATCCCGTGTTAGTACTGTGTGGCCAAAGATAAAAATATAAAAGCTTTATAAAACTCTAAACACTAAAAATCTTTTCAATTTTTTCATATGATATCAGAAGCATTTGCAACATGTTTAACATGTTTAAACATGTGTAAAACATGTTCAACTAAAGCACATAAAACGCACATATTGAACAAATTAAAATATATACCGTGCGTTTCGGAATAAACTCTAATCTAATGTATATTTATATCAAATATTATTATTTACGCTCAAAAGAAGTGCCGACACTGTTCGGTGACGCCTGTTCTCACCTAACCAGTTTAGTAACACCTCTACAGCTCGCTCAAGTAAACATGAGCTACGGAAAATATGCAAACTGAATTAGCAAAGTCAGGAGTAAATTTAAATTAACCAATCGGTGCGGTGTGTACATGAAACTTAAAGCGACCTCAGGGCAGATCACGCTTCTTCTGAGCTCATGTTTGCTTGGGTGAACTCTACTAACTGACCGCTGGCACTCTTTTCGAGGAGATACTAATAGCAGGTTTCTCCTATATTAATTATGTTTTAAAATTTCTGGTATCATTACGTTATAATAAAATTCATTAAGTTTTGGCAACATTGCGTTCCAAAAGTCTTTGTCATATGCTATCTGCAACAAAAAATAATAGTATATTATAACATAATTGTGTTAATTATGCAATATCTTACTTTATCGACAATAATTCCTAAAGGCGTCCACACAACAAAGTAGCAAAATTTAGCTCCACTGAGCGCTAATTGACCTTGTACTTGGTTGTAATAGTTATCAGTTTTTTTAAGGCGATAGATTCCATCTGCACATGCTTCTAAACATTTAATTTTTTTTTGGAAAACTCCTTCTTCTGGAGTTAACTGCCGACTTGAATACGGGCATTTAATTTCTATAATATCTCCCCCCGAAAGTAATCCGTCTGGACTGGCTCCTAGATGTGGAAAGTCCGCATCAACAAAGAGGCCGGATTCGGTAATTGCTTCTTCGATCTTATAATATTCTATAAATTTGGCTTTGGCAATAGGTTCATGATCGATACCCCAGCGCGTTGCAGCAGATCCTGTAAAATTTGAATTCACAATTCTTTTGGCAAGTTTCTTCGGATCGGTAGATTTTCGTAATTTACATACTGCCCCAAAGTTAGAAGCAGTAAGCCTGTACATGCGCTCCATTTTCCACAAAGGATTGCTGGACTGTCCTCTAGTTTTAATTTCTAATTCCCGGATATTAGAAGTAGCAATGAGAGATAACAGTTCTTCTTTTCTACTTTCTAGAGTGGTAGGGCTTAATTCGCCGACTGCTCCATAATCAGCATCTGCACTAGAAAATGTATTTCTTGGTTTAATCTTTGTAGAAAAAAGTTGTTTTCTTTTTAAATTATACAATCTTTTCCGTCTAGTTTTGTCAATGTACAGCTTTGTGTATTTTCCCGGGCTTGTCGTTGTCATTGTTTTATAGATCGTGGATATATAATTTTCGTGCTCGTTAAATTGGAGCGCTGCAATTCGACATCTTACCTCATAGCTGTTTTTCAAACTAAAATTTATTCGTTTGCCACCAACAACTTTTGCGACTACCGAATTATAGCATTCCGCAGCGTTGTTATTCATATTCAATAGTAAACTGGGTGCAGTTTGCTGTAGTCTGTTTCCACAAGCCAATAGATCATTCATAAGACCGCAGTTTTGAAAATCTGGTACATAGTTTACTTCCGCTTCTTTGCTGCCTTTACAAAAATATGTACCACAGTTTTCATGATTACCAAACACGTGATGAGGGCAATTAGAAATATCTGATTTTAAGTGAATAAGCTGACTTTCAATCGATACTGCTTCTTTACGGCGATGTAATAAGGCTTTTTTTATTCCAATTCTCAATCTATGAATGTT
The DNA here is from genome assembly GCA_947359425.1 of Lagria hirta. Lineage (NCBI taxonomy): Eukaryota > Metazoa > Arthropoda > Insecta > Coleoptera > Tenebrionidae > Lagria > Lagria hirta. The sequence goes on along the minus strand of OX375804.1, from coordinate 10,836,053 downwards.
AGCTTTTACCACTGCCCTTAACTTTAAAGGAATTACTTGGTTTGAGCTGCTCTTTCTTCTTGTGCATATTTCACGAAGTCTAGTACAATAGTTTCGCAGGAGGTGGTTAGTGCATTCTACTTTTTGTATGTTACAATTACCACCATAAGGTCTTTCGGTGCATAATTTCTTATAAACACTACTATCTCCATCACCAACCAACTTCACATATTTCAACTTATGCATTCCAACACTGGCTTTAAAGCCCTCTAGAATTATGTCAGATTCCATTCCAGTTGAAGATCCGTTCCAGTTTTTGTAACAGACATGATCTTGAGCGTTTACATTTTTACTAGTCGCTCTAGCACAAATTGCACAATATTTATTTCTGGAAGCAACAAACAACAACTTCCCAGTTTTAGCGCCAACTATGCATGCCTAAAATATATAACAAATTACTGATACTGCTAATGATGGAAGTATATTTTTGTAACTTACGGTTCCTGAAGGTGCATCGTAGTTAACTTTGTACGATCTCTTGGACCAAGCCCCATCAGCTATCACAGTTATGAGTCCGTTATTATCCGCATCTACATCGCCGATTTCGCGTGCTAAACCAAGTTCTTCTTTTCCAGCTTCTTCCATTGCAACCCACGAAGAGTCTAAAATACTTTGCGAAACTAATTCGTTGTACTTAGAGTACTGCCGTGTCGTCAATGAAGGAATATTACAAAGCGCATGTTGTTGGTTCAGTTGTGCATATCCGCATCCAGTCGATATAGCCGCAAAAACTGCTGCAGCGTTTGCATCCATAGCCGTTTCATTTTTTTCCAGTACACGTTCGGTCGACACGCGTTTTTCTATATTACACATACTACATTTAAAAACGAATACACTGCATAATCCTTTTTTAATCTCTCGCATAAAGTACATATGTGAAAAATGACAGTCAAATGGCTTGTGATCGTTGAGATTTTTTATGCTGTTGAAAAAATGTTGTATGTCAACAAGTCTTCTGCCTTCTAGGACAGATTCGACATTTTCCGTTTTGGGTGGAACTGTTTCATATATGACACTATCAATTTCTGCAGAGGTTGACGGCCTACAATTAAAATTATTGTTCTCAGCTGTTTTTTTTTATGAAAATACAATAAACCTGGCCATGTTAGACTGTTCACCTGGAATAGACTCAAGAACAGTTTGAGCATTTTCTACCCTACAAACAATTTACATTAAATTTACATTGACACGTGTTTCATAAATAATATTACGTCAAATTTTCCCTCAAATATGTAGTTTCAGGTTCAGGCACAGACAAATCCGTTTCTTGTGGGTTGAGAAGAGTTATTGTGGTGGTAGGTTTTGTGCGAGCTTTAGCACCCAATTCGGATAACCTTTTTTAAAGTCATTTAATCAATACTTTATTACTTTGAGCAATGTGAACAAATTAAGTACATATTAATAATGTACTTCTGTTAATAGGTTGTGATAATGTTTTTCTAATATATACATATTAGAGTACGATCGTTTATTTTGGAAACCTGCAAATGCAAAGTTGTCTATGTATTTATAGAAAAACAGTTTAATTTGTTTTTTTTTGCTTTTCTAACATTTGTCTAAAAGTAAAAACATCTAAAAATATAACCTTGAACTGTGAAACTTTTCATCAACAAGAAAAATTAAACTAATGTGCCAAGTTTTGCCAAAATAAAATGCAATTTTTTATTTACAGGTTTCCATCCAAAGCTATGGCTTTGTTTAATACCTAAATATTTAAACACGGACTGATAACTTAGACGCATATACGTGAGAAATTATAGCTGACAATATATAATGTTTAAAAGTAAAACAAAAATGTGGTAAAATAAATTTAGTTTTCAAGATACTACGTTAGTACAAATAAAATAATAAAGCTTCATTTAAGTTATCATATTAATTTTTTTAGAATGAATAGACCAGTAAGTAATTATTTCTCAATAATTATTCAATATTCAATATTCAGTTAATTAACTGAAATCAAAGTTTTTTGAGAAATAATACACATGTCACAATACACATTATAATTTCGGACAGATACTATAATCAATTCGATGCAGCTTTTTTGTTTTTATTGGAAATAAATTACACATTATTTTTCTTTATATAGCTATAATTCCCTACGTTTATATGCGCAGAAGTTATAAATTACCATGATTAGTTGCATTTTTATTTACTATAATAACGATTGACTTATATTACCTTTTATAACGCTTTCTAGCACTTTCTGTGTGTTTTCGTTTTTGTGGCATCTTTGATATTTATTCAGTACCAACAAGTAAATCTAGAAAGAACTATTATAGACATGAAAAAAGTTTATCGAACCAACGTGTTTTTGTTGAAATTGGGTTTATGGAGGGTGCAAATAAATTAAATTTAAATTTTTTTTAAGAAACTTAGCCTGCTGTATCAGCCCAAGGCAACAACATACACGTTTTGTTTGTAGGCTTTAAAATTATTTTATAAAACGTTTATTAACGTTAACAATCTAATTTTTGAATATAACTAATAAGTACTTTAGTGACTGAAGTAAAATAATCGATATTTTGAATATTAACTGATTAATATTAACAAAGTCTGTTTGTATCAATTCTAGTATACAAAATTAGTTTGAACTGTATTAACATTAATCTTGATAATTAAAATCAAATTTTGAAGTAATTTTCAAGACTTAAAGTGATCTGATTGATTTTTTCAATTATTTACTATAAATATAGTCTTGACACTACTGTGAGATCTTGCTTCTTAATTAAATTATTATTTATTATGTGCATTGAGTTAAACTTACAAAAGATAACTAGAGCATTCTTTAGATTGACCAATGCTTTATCAGAACTATTAATGTAGAAATAAATTATGTTAATTGCAAAATTTAAACTGTGATATACTTATTTATTGATGACTGAATTATTAATTACTTAATAACTAAATCAACTGACAATACTACATGTATTGTCAGCTGACATGAATAAGGAAACCCTCATATACACATTAATTAATGATATTTTACTTCGTAATTTAATAACTTTGAGAATATATTTTATTTTAATTAAATAATTTCAATATAGTATAATAATTGAAAATTCACTTTTCTGTGTTTGGAGCTATTTAAGATTTTAATTAATTTTATTAACTGACTTATATTGATAATTATTGGAACTACATATTCAACTAGTAACTCATCACAACCAGTATAAAGTTATAACAAACAATAATACTCACGCTTGATTTCCAGGATTGCACTTTGTTGTTTATTTTTAAAACTGCACTCGAACACTTATTCTCTTCACTAAGTTAAACCAAATGAAAAATGAATTCGCAATTCGGTCCATATATTAGGATTTATGTTATTATTTTTTTCCCTCTCCAAAAAAAAAGAAGGTTCTGGAATTTTCTTTTAATTTTACCTTTCTAAGAAGTAAGGGTTTTGGGCTAGTTTCGTGGGAAAAAACTGAACGTGCTTCAACAATGGGTATCTTTTTGCTTTTATTATATAGTATAGTTTGTCTAAACATTTTGTGCAAATATGGTTTTATTGCTACGTAATCTTCACTAATTTTTATGAGGGTTTAGCGCAGGGTTTTGCCTGTGCAGAATCTTAAAGATACTGCCAGGACTGTATTCAGGTTGCTTCTATTTTCTTCGCCTGCATGTTACTGAATATAACAATAAAATTACATTTAATTCTCTAGCCAAAGATTTATTTATTATTGAATAATATAAAAATTATGTAGAATATTAAAACATTAGTAATTTTTATTTAATCATCTGCATAAATATCAGAATCACTGTTACTATCATTATTAACTTGAATTATTAGTTTTGATACTATTTTTAACAAATTACGTAACGACTACAGTTTTTTCAACTTGACGGTGAAATTTAGTCCGGCTAAAATTTTCATTACGGTCCATGTTGACAAGAACTACAAACGCATTTGTCGGCTACCAGTTTGATGCAAATAGGGGTTGCAAAGTATGTAAGCAGGCAAAATTGTAATCGTACTAAATGTTTAGCTAAACTATACCTTCTGAGGCTATGGCTATACCAGCCCGGCTATTTCCTTCATAATATATTTATTGCCAATTTTATTTTTTATTTGTGTTGATATTCTTTAAACGATTAATGTTTATTTAAATATCACCTATTATTTTGTTTATGATTATATTTATTATAAATTTAAATCAAAATTTTCATTGCGATACACAATTTAATAAAATGCATATTATCAATTAATAATATGTATAATAATTTACTTTTGTGAAAAGCACAAATACAAGCGGTGTCTCTTCTCTTTATCTAGCCTAGCGTTAGGTCTGAAACATAAAAACAATCATCGTATCCTCGTATAGTAATTCGAGACAAGTGGTTCTTAACACCCTGACAGATAAGTTGAAACCATATCCGTGATTTCTCTTAATGTGACGTCGATAATAAAGCTCTTGGAGGAGGAGTCAGATACATTCAAACGACACACCTCACCAGCTAAAATTTTCAACTATTATCCGCAAATCACTCCCTTATTTACAAAAATTTTGAAAAACGTATATCTTAATTTTACCTTTAAAACTACATTTTGAATACAACCGTTGATTTAGATTTTCGAGTTACCAATTTTTACGATTTTTTATCACTTTCTGATAACAATTTCAAAAATCGAAATCAAGCAATCCAGTGAGAAGACATTAAAACTTTTATATTCAAAATTTCATTTGATTTGCGTAAAAACTAAGCTCATAAAACGTATCCCATGTTTCCAAGCATTTTATCCACCGTGAAGATCCCCTTAAGTACGTTTCAGTCATAGTTCGGTTTTGCTGCATGAAACGTTATCACATGAAGAGCATGCACTCCTTGAAGACAACCCTGTAAGAACAGATACGTCTATTTTGTTGGGAGATCACCTAAAAGGTTCCTTACTGCAAATTTTAAAATTTGCAATTAGCAAATCATCGGTCATTGTTGATTTTGAGGGTCCAACCCGCACATTAAAATGACGACAATATGCACGCTGCTGCTTATGTCAAAACAATGGACCGTTGATTTGAGAAGTAAAGTTTTGGGGATAGAAGAGTTTTTCGACAATCATTATCTGATTTTCCATCTACCAGCGACCGAAAAAGGTGAAAAACTAATTGAAGCCGAGCTGCGAATTTTAACCTTGGTCGACAAAGATCTAGAAGCATTTAATAAAGCCAAAAGACAATTGGAAATTTTGATTTTTGATGATGAGACAGAAAAGTTCTACACTTTTGCCAAAATCTACGTCTATCATTTGAACAACACTTGGACATCGTTTAACTTAACCAAACCGGTGACCAAAATTTTGACCGAAAACGGCGAAAACCGGCTGAAGATTGTTATATCAGTCCGGTATTTTTGGCCATTTTCGAAAAATACTGGAAGACTAAAATTGTCTTTAATGCCTGCCGCTGATAATATTGAAAGTGAGTATCCGATTCTTTTGTTATCGTATACTTCCTCCAATCAGCTGTATAAACCTAAAAATACAATAAACAGTTTACGAAAAAAGCGGACTATTGAAGATTATGAAGAAGAAACAAATAGAATCTGGGATGATGATCTTTCGACAAAAAATTCACTGAAGAAATTGAAGAAACCGAAAAATAGTTGCAGAAGAAAGCCTCTTTATATTAATTTTTCCGAAATTAATTTTGACTTATGGATCGTACAGCCACCAGGTTATGAGGTAAAAATTGCATTCTTCTTAAAAAATAGCCTTTCAGGGCTTGGCCATCAATGTGCCCCTAATATCCTGTACAAATACTCGCTAATGTTTCACTCTTATTTTTACCAGATCTGTCTTCATTCCTTCACCGTTTCTTCTTTTTTAATCTGTCTCATCTTTGATCTTCCTTGAGATTTTCTTTTCTACACTTTTTCAACACTTTTATTATCTTTTGTGTCCTTCTAAACGTTTTGGCGCTTCTAAATGGTACTATTGTCTACTGTTTGGAGGTTATTTTCAATCACACCAACTTCAAAAATTATTTGATAACAGTTTGCTCTACGTTATCTGTCAATTTTCGTATAATCTTAAAATAATGTTTCACTTTCATTCTTAACAGATCTGCCTCTATTTCTGTTTATTTGTGGTTAATCATAGTTCTACTAAATGTCTCAAGTTTTTCTTACAAAATAACGTGTGTCAGTTTTTTATTATTATTTGTTAAAACTATAGTAAAAAATAGAATTATTCTAAACATCTAGTCTCCATTGATAGATATTCAAATGTTTTTGTTATTTTAAATGTTGTTTTGTTTGAAACAAAGTCAGGGTCTTTGATGTACATTTTTGTCATCCAAAGCAACAATCAGTATCAATTGATAATTCCTCTAAAATATTTCAATTATGGAGTGGCTTTTTGTTGTTTGGAAATTGACTAGAAATGGTTTCCGTTTATTCCTGTTTCAATTTTTTATGGTCTCGTGTTAATGTTTGATCCGTTTGCAATTTCCTGTCTTTTTTTTTTAAATATGATGTGATTTGCAGCTAATCTAGGCGCCAATCAGTGACTCGACTGACAAATTGTAAAAAAAATATATTATTTGATGAAACTAGACATTTTCAGAGTGTAAATTGTATTTTGTAGTGAAATTAATAATTAATTTTTGGTCTTGAAATGAAAAAATTCAAATTGATGTCGGATTTTCTATTAATCATTTTTTAAAAGTTAATATAATTTAAAAGGAATTTCAAGATCATTCGCAACACACACGTTCCAATACATCTATAGAATTGCAACCTATTATTATAATTGGCGTTAAAATTTAATGACAAGCCTTTATATTATTTGATCCTTGAAAGCAGCCAAAAGTCCTTATTACAAATGGAATTTGACAAGAGTCACGTTTTCCCATCCGAAGGCCGCACAAAAACTTTTCAAAAATAAAAAACATCCCGAGGTGAAAACATTATTATGACGCAATTCGTGATCAACATAATTTTAATAACAAATAAGCTGGCTGCAATAATACCAACAATTCTTCTTCCATTCGAATGCACAACGAAGCGAAATTATTATTATCCTCTGCAGATTTCCAAGGATACGAGACGTCACTCCCATAATTCATTTGCAATGAGGCAATCGCGGAACAAAAGGTCCCTGATTGTGTGGTACTTCCACGATTTAAATGCCCATTGAAAACAAAAATTAATTAGTGACGCATTTTCATTTGTTTTTAAAAAAATTAGGTCGATATACGTTCAAGTCAAGCCATAATATCAATAGTTTTTGTTACAGATTGTTTATTGTTTAATACACACACTTTTGATAATTAAGAAAAAAATGGGTGTATAATTGTTTTTAATCATTAAAGTGGTTCAAAAATTTAAAAAAAATTTATCTACTAAGATATGTAAGAGAGTAAGAGTCTCCCCCAAACGGCGGTCTAAGAAAAAATTTAAAAATTTTGTTTGTTTTTTTGATTATTTGTTTCATTGTTCAATTTTTTTCTGCAAGAAAAATGATAAAAATCGTCAAAATTCTAAGTCAAAATGTTAATATTTAAAGGTCGCTTCAACTCTGTAAAAGTTTCCAAGACAAGTACTTTTTAAAGGTTACTTGAAATTTTTAAAAAATGTTTGAAATTGTCAAAAATCGTTTTTTTTTTATTATTAAATTTTTTCTACAAGAAAAATGATGAAGATTCAGAAAATCTCAAGAAAAAGTTTTAATATTTAAAAATTGATTCAAATCTTTCAAAGTTGAAATAGTTTTTTTTTATCTTTGTCTACAAAAAAAATTATCCTGAAAATCTCAAGTAAAAATTTTAATATTTAAAGGTCGCTTTAAGTTTTTCAAAGTTTGTAATGCAAGTACTTTTTTAAAGGCCATTGCAAATTTATTGTCAAAAATGGCTGAAATGGTCAAAAATCAATTATTTAAATAAATATATTTTTTTATTATTTAATTTTTTTCTGCAAGAAAAATTATGAGAATTTTGAAAATCTCAAGTCGAAATTTTAGCATTTAAAGGTCGCTTTAAATTTTCCTAGACAAGTACTTTTTTTAAAAATTATTTCCAAATTTTAAAAATTTCTAAAATGAACAAAAATCGATTATTTAAAAAAAATATTTTTTTTCTCATTATTTGATTTTTCTTGTAAAATGGTAAGGACCTTGAAAATGTTATGTCGAAATTTTAATACTTAAAGGTTGCTTTATGTTTTTTGCAGTTTCTAAGACAAATACTTTTTTTAGGGTTTCTTCTAATTTTTTAAAATTTCTGAATTTGTCAGAAATCAATTATTTAAATAAAATAGTTTTTCTCATTCTCATGAGGACGCTGAAAATTCCGAGTAAAAATTTTAATATTTGTAATACAAGTACTTTTTTAAAGGTCACTCAAAATTTATTGTCAAAAATGGCTGAAATGGTCAAAAATCAATTATTAAAAAAATATATTTTTTTTATTTAATTTTTTTCTGCAACAAAAATTATGAGAATTTTGAAAATCCCAAGTCAAAATTTTAACATTTAAAGGTCGCTTTAAATTGTTTTAAAGTTCCTAGACAAGTACATTTTTTTAAAGATTATTTCCAATTTTTAAAAATTTCTGAAATGAACAAAAATCGATTATTTAAAAAATATATATATTTTTTTTCATTAATTGATTTTCTTGCAAAATGGTAAGGATCTTGAAAATGTTATGTCGAAATTTTAATATTTAAAGGTCGCTTTATGTTTTTTGAAGTACAAATACTTTTTTAAGGGTTTCTTCAAATTTTTAAAAATTTCTGAATTTGTCAGAATTATTTAAATAAAATAGTTTTTCTCATTTTTTTGTTTTTTTACTACAAGAAAAATGATGAGGATGCTGAAAATTCCGAGTAAAAATTTTAATATTTAAAGGTCGCTTTGAGTTTTTCAAAGTTTGTAATACAAGTACTTTAACAAAGGTCACATAAGATTTATTGTCAAAATGGCTGAAATGGTCAAAAATCAATTATTTAAAAAAATTTTTTTTTTTTATTATTTAATATTTTTCTGTAAGAAAAATTATGAGAATTTTAAAAATCTCAAGTCGAAATTTTAACATTTAAAGGTCGCTTTAAATTTATTTAAAGTTTTTTAAACAAGACCTTTTTTTAAAGATTATTTCCAATTTTTAAAAATTTTCTGAATTGAACAAAATGCAATTATTTAAAAAAAATATATTTTTTTTTTAATTATTTGATTTTTCTGGCCAAATGGTAAGAATCTTGAAAATGTTATGTCGAAATTTTAATATTTAAAAGTCGCTTTATGTTTTTTGAAGTTTCTAAGACAAATACCTTTTTAAGGGCTTCTTCCACTTTTTAAAAATTTCTGAATTTGTCAGAAATCAATTATTTATATAAAATAGTTTTTCTCATTTTTAGGTTTTTTTACTACAAGAAAAATGATGAGGATGCTGAAAATTTTAATATTTAAAGGTTGCTTCAATTTTTTTAAAGTTTTTAAGACAAGTACTTTTCAAAGGTTGCTTTAAATTTTTTTAAAATTCTGAAATTTTTATAAATCGATTATTAAAAAAAAATGGTTTTTCTCATTATTTATTTTTTTTCATACAAGAAAAATTTTCAGGATTCTAAAAATCGAAATTTTAATATTTAAAGATCGCTTCAAATTTTTAAAACATTCAAGGCAAGTAATTTTTTAAAGATAATCTTCAGCTGAAAATTTCGAGTAAAAATTTTAATATTTAAAGGTTGCTTCAATTTTTTTAAACTTTTTAAGACCAGTACTTGTCAAAGGTTGCTTTCAATTTTTTTAAATTTTTGAAATTGTCAAAAGTCGGTTATTTAGAAAAAAAAATATTATTTTTTGTTATTTCATTGTTTTCTGCAAGCAAAATAGTAAAGATCCTGAAAATTTCAAGTCAAAATTTTGATATTTAAAGGTCGTTTCACGTTTTTTAAAGTTTTCAAGGAAAGTACTTTCAAAGGTTACTTCCAATTTTAAAATTTTTTTTAAATCATAAAAAATTGAAAATTTTTTTAAAAAATCTATCTTTCTTATTATTTAATTTTTTTCTACCAGAAAAATGATTAGGATTCTCAAAATCTCAGTCGAAATTTTAGTATTTGAAAGTCGCTTCAATTTTTTCATAGTTTCCAAGACAAAGTACATACATATCCCTTTTCGAGCTACTTCTGAACATGAATATCAGCAAACTTGATTTTTTTTTTAATTTGACATCTTAAAAAATTCAAATGAAAAACTAGGAGCAAAAAAAAATTAATAACATTTTTCTCTATTTTATTGTCAAAAAATCCTTATTTTTTAAATTTATTTATTTTTCAAAAATAAACATTTTATTACAATTTTTATAATTTTTTCTGACATTTTTACAACTTTAACACAACCATAGTCAATTATTAGTTAAATTCAAATTGTTTTCCGTCTAATTTGAGAGTTTCAAAAATTTTTTAATTTTTTTCATAAAAAAAATAAAATAATGTCAAAAACAAGTTGAAAAGATTTTTGATTTTAGAAATTTTTAAAAATTTAGTGACTTTTTGGTCTGCCGTTTGGTGAAACATTTTTATACAAGCCTCGAAATTATTTTTTTGGACCACTCTAATAATTATGTATAAGTATTTTGAGCTTATCTTGTATTAATTAAAATATTAATTGTCTGGAATTTTGTAGAATGTATATTAATAAATAAATTTCTTTTATTTAAATTTCAAACAAGCTACGTAATTAATCAAAATTAAAACACATTTTTTTTTGAGTTTTACCAAAAAAGCGATCTTTAACTTTTAGGGTTCAGTTTTATGACCAAAAGTGCTTTTAGGGTTCAGTTTAAAAATGTATTGTAAAAGGTGTAATAAATTAATTTTTGAAAATTTGACAGACCAAGTCGCTTTTAGGCAGTACTTACTTGAATTACTGGTATATTTAACTAATACCGGATGGGTTTTACCGAAACATTGAGCAGGCGAACAATACACAGGGCCAAGAAACGGAAGACAAGCCATTAACATTTTTGGTTATTTGTTAGGCAGTTGCTAATGAACCTCAAAGGATTCTTCCGTTACGCAGGTTTATAAATTGTAAGAACCATAAAATAGTAAATTAACGTATAATAAAGATTTGTAGCCAATATTAACCTCAATATCACAATTAATTATTCTTCCTGAGTTGTAAAACAATAATTTCAGATTATATAAAAGCTTAACAAATCGCCTTGAAATATTGCACGTTTGATTAGTAACAATGGCGTAACTACTAAATGTAGTCCCGAATGGAAAGATTCATATTAAACCACCTGACAAAGTAGAAGAGGTTTAAAGAAAGACATTTTTAAAAGTTATTTAATGGTTGTTTGCTTCTTATTATTTTTTAATAGTATAGTAGGTTAAAAAAAACAACTAACTGTCTACACCAATAAAAAATTTGACTCTGTCAAATGTCAAATTTAGCCGTTTTTGTTTTTTACATTTTGTTTTGTAGTTCTAGGATTAAATACACTACGTATCTTCTGAAGCTAGAAATGGAAAAAAAGGCTTATTTAGTGTTTTTTTGTGAAGGTTTTTTTTTTAAATAAATTCGAAAAGTGTCTGTATCCAACATGATTGAGCCTAATTAAAGCTATGTTGTGCAATTGCATTTTTGACAAGCAGTGAAATTTAATTAAAAAATTACGCTAATAAATTCGAATAATGGACTTATTATTCGTTTAATTTTTTCCACTCTTTGAACTCTACAAACATCGGAGAATAAATTGTGAGATGTATAATGTATAATTATGTTCCGTTTTCTAAATGCAGCAAAAAAAAAATGACTTGGCACAATCTAGCTTGTTAGTAACGTTCTATTACGAATTGAAATCATGAGTGTTGGTGATTTTGCTTATCAGTCTTCTTATAATTTATAATTATAGGAATGTTATTGAAATTACATAGTTAGAAGAAAAATAATGAATCACACCACACTATGAGCAATATTTCTTTATTTAAACAATCCTCTCTACTACTCATATAACAATATCCTATTTCCTTTCAAGGAGACCTGCAAAAAATCATGAAATCCAAAACCATGCCATCTTTTAAACGTTTTCGCCCCTATTTTTTTACACTTGAGATGCTTCATTAGGTTCCTGCTGCCGCTATAAATGAAAAACAAAACAGCAACTACTGTTACGAAGATCATAATAAATAAACAACGCGTTATGTAAATGTTTACTATAAAATAACACAGGCGGATGTAATAATTGTTCTGCGGAATCTGGCACAGAGGTCACACAGATAATGCACAGGGTTCTTCTTTACATAATCTCATTCAAAAGTGTGTTTTGAATTTTTAAAAAGAAGGTCAGTGTTCGCATTTTTCAAAATCGGATTTGCCTTATTTCAATTCGAGCATTTAGAACAATGTTTTTTTTCTGAACCTAACAATAGATATTATGATGGTGAATTTTATAGCTATATTGTTTTTTTTTTCTTTTGACTTCATTATTGTCATTGAAATGTTTCATCCTTTTGCAAGAATTTGCGTAAATTCTCATCAAATTGGTTTTTGGAATCATTTTTGTGAAATTATTGGTTAATATTATGGTATTTTTAAGATTATACACTTCTATTACAAACATTCAAATACCCATAGCCAGACAAAAATTGTAAAAAAAGACTCTAGCATGGGTGGGAATCGAACCCAGGGCTTTTGTTAGACCAGTTTCCAAACGCACTATCGTTAGCCACCTGACTGGTAACGTGATTGAAAAATATTTTGTCACATTAGTATGATATTTGATTTCTTTAGTTGACAATATCGTCACCATGACACAAAAATTCAAAACAAAAGACAAAAATGTTTTTACTTTGTGACATAACCTAAATAAACACGATTGTCAACTGACAGCTTGCAGTACCAACTTACTCAGTCTAGTCACTGTATTTTTTGCTTTATTCATTTTAAGTCAAGTACTACAAAATAGCTATTATAATAAGTAATCTATATATATAAAAGAAAGTCTGTTAGTTACTCCACTTATAACTCAAGAACGGCTTTACCGATATGGTTGAAAATTGGTGAGGTGGTAGCTTAGAGCCAGGAGACGGACATAAATTACTTTTTATTCCAGAAACCACCCTCTAAAAGAAGGGTTAAATCAAAATTAGAATTGCGATGTCGGAAACGTTCGGTGAGGCTCGACAAATTACCGTTCTAAATAAATCGATCCACTCCCCCACCACCAACCAAAGTCGGACTGTGCGTTTACATGTAAAGCCGGCCACTGACGATCTTGGATCGTCAGTGGCCGTCTTTAATCGTCTTCCATGAGACAACTTCCCATATAACAACTTTGGGTGAAAGTTTGTATGGAAAATTATGATGACTGGATTTGAATGAAAAGAATAGAATACTTTTTATTAACAAAGAGATAAAAAGAGGTGGGATAGGAACAAAAAATGACAAGTACCAATATTAGTATGATTTTCAAAAATTTTGGATTGTTTATTTTAAAAATAATATCTATGTTTAAATCCGAAAGTTTAGAAGTAAAATATTATCATTTCTTGATAGGGCGGAAAGAGGGCAAAATGTCTAAAGATTGATGTCGTTTTCATAATTTTTCTCATAAATTGCCTAAGTTCTCAAAAAAAAATAAATAGGTATGTTTCCTGCTTTCTAAAAAATTACTCTTAGGAGGATGAAAAGAGAGTGTTCTAGGGATAAAAATGTAAGAAAACGATATGAGTATTTTCGAGGAATTTCAGGTCGTTGATTTTGAAAATGATATTTAAGTTAAAGAGGGTTGTAAAATGAATGTGATAAGGGAAATAAATGTGAATAATTAATTTGGGTATTATTTTTAAAGTTTTTGGGGTCGTTTATTTTAAAAATCTATATCTATTTATGACCGATTTGGCTGAAAATTGGTGGAGTGGTTGTTTAGAACCAGTAGCCTAACAAAGAATATTTTTTATCCCATTCCGTGTGACGTGACATACAATATAAAACGTAAATGCATCTGACATATAATAACAAAACAAATAACAAAAAAAATAAAAATAAAAAATAAAATAACAAAACTAAGGCGGAACAAAGTTCGCCGGGCCAGCTAGTACACTATAAAAAGACAATTATAAAAATTAATTTCATTTTTTTTCATTAATTTAAAAGAGATTTAATCTCAAATAGGCTATAATTTGAAACACCCGGTAGTACAAAAATTAAACATTACTTAAATAATTATAATTGTTTATTTTTACTTTAAATGCATTTTGAACTTCAAACATAAACAAACTATAAATACCTAAAAGGATTACACTCTAAAAAGGAATGTTAATCGATTTATTACTTGGAAAAATTTGTGTTTATATACTTTTTTCTTAGTTGTTAATGAATAAACATCAAAATAAATTCGCTAATGTGATCAATTGCAAATAATAATAATAATAAATTTACATTAATACCTACCAATCAAAAGCGGAATATTTAAAGAAGACTCATTAAGCTCTTTATGGTTTTGTTTATCAATTAATCCATTATCAGGTTTTTCTAATAATTTAAGTTATGGGTATAAACCTATACTTTTGGAAATTAAAATAAATCAGCAGCTCAATCTAATAAAAATTTTCAGATAATTTTGTTTTTAACAAATATAAACTTTAGCGCACAAATATACATAAAAATAAGATTGTTTGTTAAAAAACTGACAACAATGAAATAATTATTAACAATTTAAATACGGGTAAAGTGTACAAATATCCTAAGTTATGAACTAAATTCTATAACTTTTTATTAAAAACTTAAAATAATGTTAATAAAGTGTTTTTTAAACCAGTTTTATTTACAATTAAGTAATTTATACAAATTTTTGTGAATGTACTTTTTTAACTTTAACATGCTTTAGCTAAGAGTGTACATGAAACTGTCATCATAATTTAGTTTACGATCAATTTGATCTCAGATCCGTTAAAAGAATGGGCCATTAGATGATCCCAAGGGCTAGGTGGCTGAAGATAGTGCTTTTATAGCCTAGCCGAAGCAAGATGGCTTTTGTCTGGCTATGAGGGTTTGTAAATATAGGGAGCCACAATGGATCAAAAAGGTAATTCTAATTAGATAATCGGCTAGAAGAAGTTAAACGTTTTAGTTGATTAGCACTCAACTAAGTATAAGCCATTAACATAAGACCAAACGTATGAAAGACGAAAACACTTTAATTAATACAAATAGGGAGGAATAAAGAAACAAGGGAAACTAAAAGTATGGAAAAGATTCAAATTTAGTATCTAAACTTTACCAAAAGCAATCTTTTTTTACAAATTTTTGCTGTTTTTATAAAAATATTTTTTTTTTATATTTAATATAAATTTTTTTTATTTCACATTTTTTTCTTTTATGATTTTTTTCTTTTGAGTATCGTTTTCATATCCAAAGTCTGAAGTTTGCCAGTGGCAGACAAAAAGGAGTTTTGCTTCTTCTATTCTATAATACTAAAAATTATCGTAAATTTATAATAAAAGAGCAATTAGCTAATGACGTGGTTGATGATGCTGTTGCAAAAATAGTTCATTGAAATTTAGCTTTTTAATTTAGAGAAAAATGTTGTAAGTATGATTCTACAAATTCTCTTGGGAAATGATAATTACATTGAGATAAAATTTTGTTTACTGCTTCAATCAATGCCAAAAATAGGCTTACTAAACCTGTAGGCAATATTATTCAAAAAAAAATTAAGATTGCGCTGATTGTGTTTTCAAATTCTTGTAATATACGTAAACGCCTAATAAGTAAGTCTAAGTTAATTAAGCTAAAACTAAGCTAATTCAAAATCAAGATGTTTGATTGGGTGTTCTCGCAAATTCAACCAATCACGTAACGAATTAACTTTCATTCTACTTAAGTTCAACCAATCACGTAGCAAATTTACTTTAATTTTAATTAAATATTTAAGACGGTTACTTCAAATGTATTGATTACAAAAATGTTAAACTATTTGCTGCTGTCGGTGATTATCTGAAACTTTTAAAATTTAAAAATAGTAAAAAGTTGACTTTTAGTTTTTCCATCATTACAAATCAATACGTGACATATCATTTTCAAAATTTAGATTTAAATTTAAAAAAAAATAAAGAAAGCAGGCAGCATTATTATTTAATGTCATATTGTTTGAATGTTTTTGAATGGTAAATCTAAAACCTCTCAATGAAATAATTAATTGGAGATAATAATCTGACTTTATCTGATTTTTTAAAAAACAATAGTTATTTACCTAACGAATTCGGAAAGTGAAATTTCCCACATGAGCATCTATTGCGAATGGGGGAAATTTCTTTCCGAAAAAGTTAGGTACAATTTTTTTTGCAACGAATAACTAATTTTTTAAAAATAAATAACTAATTTTTTGATAATAAATGATTTAGTTTTTACTTGTATTTTGGTTGGTAGCGTTGGCCACGCCGACTATCTAGTTTTTTAAATTTGAAATAGTTTTATTGTTTTGTTGCTATGGTTTTATTGAATTAAAAGAGCATCGTTTTAAACATTTATTCCGCCATTTTCTTCTGCGAATTTTTGTTCCAAATTTGTGGTTGGTAGCGTTGGCCACGCCGACTATCTAGTTTTTTAAATTTGAAATAGTTTTATTGTTTTGTTGCTATGATTTTATTGAATTAAAAGAGCATCGTTTTAAAAATGTATTCCGCCATTTTCTTCTGCGAATTTTCGTTTCAAATTTGTAAATATGAGCGACTCCGATAGAGAAATTTTAACTCCACCTGAAATTAGAGAATCGGCAAATAGAGCAGTATCAAATTTGCTTCCTGAGAAAAGCCGCTAGAGGTACGAGCGGCTAAATTTTTAGATTGGTGCAGAAAAGGAAAAATCAAAAATTTCACCGAGAATTGCTTATTGGCATATTTTCAACAACATCAAAGCAAGAAATCCCTTTGGTCTGTATACTCTATGCTTAAACTTTGCTTAATGGTAAAGAATAACGTAGATATTTTGAAATTTTATAAACTTTTTGGAACGTTGTGTTATTAATCAAATACTTACTATTTTCAATCGTTTTCTTACTTATTTGGCAATAAATCTTTTGTGTTGATTATTTACGTATGTGATCAGAAACAGCCATTTTGTAGAATGGTTGTGTGACAATTGACAGTTTGACGTGACGTCTCTGGATTTCAATACAAACCTGATTAAGTCATTTCCCCTAGTTTCGCTTGCAAAGGAAAAAACACCGCGGTGTGGAAAAATTGTCTTTACATGCATTGGGAACGAACGGAAACTACTGATGTTTGAGCGATGAGGGCAAAAACTTATTTTTTCTCCATGTTTTGAAAGTTGTGATATTTGCTTTTAATTTATCTCTTAAATTGGCTTTTAGGTCAGGTCAAGTCAGGTCAATGATTTTTAAATCCAGCAAAATTGCTATTTCTCTGGAACAAAGAGGGCTTAACATAATATTGTATTTAACATTACAAAAATTTCAATTTTGAACGTTATTTAGGTGCCGAAAACAGTGCACAAAAGTAAAAATAAGAAGCATTATCTATTTTTGGTTTAATTAAATTTAAAAAGTGACGGCAATAATTTGGTTATAATGAAGCAATTATTATTAATAATGAAGGTTAAATCATTGTCAAAATCACTTTCAATTTATCATATTAACAGGAAATGGAAGGTTGTCTACAATCGAAAAAGTAGGACAATTTCTAAAATTGGGAAGAAACAAAAACACATCATTACAAAATAAAAGAAGATTATTAAAATGTTACTAATGTAGTTTTAAAAGCGCTACGGGGAACCAGATATTAAAAAGATGTTCCAAAGTTAATTTCCGTAATTTGTGGCCTAACACTTGAGAACATACTGTTCACACTGCATAATAAAACAACATAATCTTTGGAAAAATCTAAATTAAAAAATTTGATTCGTCATTAATCTTAATTTGATAGAAAAGTGCTCTGTTTAACGTAGACTGTTATTACACTAAAAGCAAGAGAACAAAAGTCATTATGTTGCGACCAAATTTTGAATTTTTTTGACCACACACACATCTTTACAATCTAGCAATTTACTCTCCATCATCATATTATTCTTTCCTCATTATCACACTCATTTCGGCAATTGTATGATCTTATCAACAGCGTGGGAATTTTACAAGAATACCATGAAATTAATAATATTTGCCACCACTGGGTTAAATTGTATCGAAATTGCCAAAATGACCAGAATCGGCCTTGCGACTTCAACAACTCTATAATAATTACACTTGAAGTTATCGTAAATTTGAATTTGTCAGCCACACATTTTACTTTTGCTTAGTCAAAAAACAAGACATTGCAACGCTGTTGCAAAAATAGTTCATTCAAATTTAGCCCTCAAACTTAATTAAAAAAATTTGGCTCATTTTATAAGTTTAATTATATAAATTTTTTATAAAAATAGCGCATTTGTTTTTTGCAACACTCATCTTACATTATATTATCTAAATAATTTGATTGTTTTTTCATCATACTGGTCTACGCAATTATGTTATACTTTTTAGTGTTTTTTTTTTAATTTTGTGAAGTTGGCTTTTTTTTGCTATTTTTTTTTTCACACACATTCTATCCCTTTGCTTAGTCAGAAAACTAGACATTGCAACGCCATTGCAAAAATAGTTCATTCAAATTTAGCCCTCAAAGTTAATTAAAAAAATGTGGCTTATTTTGTAAGTTTAATTTTCTAAATTTTTTGGAAAAATAGCTTGTTTGTTTTTTGCATCACTCATCTTACATTATATTATCTAAATAATTTGATTGTTTTTTCATCATACTGGTCTACGCAATTATTTTATACTTTTTAGTGTTTTTTTTTAATTTTTTGAAGTTGGCTTTTTTTTGTTATTTTTTTTTTCACACAAATTCTATCCTTTTGCTTAGTCAGAAAACTAGACATTGCAACGCCATTGCAAAAATAGTTTATTCAAATTTAGCCCTCAAACTTCATTAAAAAAATTTGGCTTATTTTGTAAGTTTAATTTTCTAAATTTTTTAGAAAAATAGCTTGTTTGTTTTTTGCATCACTCATCTTACATTATATTATCTAAATAATTTGATTGTTTTTTAATCATACAGGTCTACGCAATTATTTTATACTTTTTCGTGTTTTTTGTTTAATTTTTTGAAGTTGGCTTTTTTTTGTTATTTTTTTTTTTTAAGTCACCGGACGCTTAGAATTTAATGATAGATATTTTGTATGGTTGTTGTGAGTGGAATACATTTTTATATTTACTCCTTAAACTTTATCGCTATTGAGTTGATTTTCCAAGATTCTATAAAAAAATTTTTCAAACTTTTTCCAAAATAATAAACAGGTATTCAATACATAACTTAAAAACTCTTTTTTTAACAATTATTACTTAATAATCTTTTTTTATAAAAAAGCATATTTAGTGAGAGCAATTTTTTTCAATCCATATCTGTAGACTTGGACATGTTTTGTTTCTATTGGAACTCTTCAGAAATCGCAACAGATTCTTATTTGAATAAATTTGCACTGTGACAATTGGTAGATTTTTTCATATCAAATGTCATACCCTTAACACCACTTTTTTATGTTTTACTATACGCTTTTGTCAATAATGTTGTATTTATCTTTTAGAAACTATCTTTTGTTTATCTATCCATTATTTAAAAAACCATTTTTGATAAATAACTTTAAACGGATGTTTATAATAAGGAGGTTTTGCGATAACCAGTAAAAAATACAGTTGGCTTGATAAATTGAAGCACTACAAGTTTTTAAAGTATGTACCACCTTTGCTATAATCTTAATCTTCCCATAATTTGTAAAAAAAAGTTGACTTTTCAAAATAAAAAAAAACGAACTTTTTTTTTCAACAAGATAGAAGAGCTATAAATCCGTAAGTAAAAATTAAAACATAATGATAATTACATTGACATTTGACTTAATATTTTTTTTGACAGTCATGAATACCAACGTTATAAAAAAATACTCGTCTGTAATGTCTCCAAATTGGAAACATCAATTAAAACTCAAAAAAAAACTATATTTTGCTTATTTTATCTTAATTGTCAATTGTTTACCAGCGACTTCTTGTCTAATATGTAAATATAAACTTGTTGCGGAATTTAATTATGCCACTTTTCTATACGTTTCCTTTACTTTTCATATTAAATTTCGGCTTTACATAATTTTGTGAATACAAATTGTTAGTGTTTAGTTAAGTGTGACGTCACGGTAATGAGCAAAGTACTTTATAATAGGGGACCGACAAACCCCTTTTTTTATACCTATAATACATTATAAAGAGTTTATTAACATAAAAGCAATGCAGTTCCTACTAATACTATTAATTTGGAAGAGGAAAATATATTATACTTTTAGTGACATTAGAAGTGTCACTCACACTTAAAAGGAACAATTTCCTGCAAGTGTTTTTCCAAAATGGAATGCTTAAATTTAAAAGTCCTATTAAAAGTGGCCCATAATAGAATATTCCAGAGACTGGATGTAGATATCAGCGATACTCAATTTGGATTCCAAAAAGATCCAGGAACAAGGGAAGCACTACTTGCACTAAATCTTTTATCAAAAAGATGGCTAGACATAAGCCATGACATGTTTTCTAGATTACAATAAAGCATTTGATAAAGTTAGACATGACCAGCTGAAAGAAACATTGACCAAGAGATGGATAGATTTCAAAGAAACATAAGAATAATCTCAAACCTATACTATGGCCAAAAAACAGCAGTAGTATTGGAAAATATGACATCAGAAGAAACAGAAATACAAAGAAATGTTTGTCTAGAATTTATACTATCCGAGGACATAATACACTAACAGGGCACTTGATCATCAGGACATTAACGCTATGACAACAAATAATCTGAGAGTTATTTTAGAAGACCTACAGACGCTAATTAACAGAATGGTCACAGAAAGCGAAGAATATAGACTATCACTAAACAAAAGCAAAACAAAGTATATGCTGATAACTAAAACAAGCCAAGACAATCGCAAAGATACATGTGAAGAACCAACCTAGTGAGAAAGTAAGACAGTACAAATACCTAAGCAAGATCATTACTGAGAACAATGACAGCACCTAAGGAATACGAGTCAGTATAGAACGCAAGAAGCACTCTTACAAGAATAAAAAGGCTTTTCTGCTGCCAGGACTTGAATCTTGATATAAAAATATGGCTGATGAGATGCTATGTGCTGTCTATACCATACTATGGCATGGAGATCTGGACGCTGAAGGTAACCAACATGAGGAGGCTGGAGGCATTTGAGATGTGGGTGTACCGGAAGGTATTAAAGATCTCAGAGGTAGAGAGAATGATCAACCTGGAAGTGATGAGACGTATGGATAACAGAAGATAACTGATGTACATGGGACATATCACGAGGGGAGAAAATGCAGGGAGATTTATAGGAAGAAGACGAAATTCATGGCTAAAGAACTTTAGAGACTGCTTTGGATGCAGTAATAATGAACTATTTAGAGCTTAGTCTTCAAAAGTGAGAATTGCTATGATGATTGCTAATCTTCGAAGCGGAGACGTCACCTTAAGAAGAAGAAAATATGGCTGATGAGATGCTATGTGGAGATGGAGGCCTGGACACTGAGGGTAACCCACATGAGGACACTGGAGGCATTTGAGATGTGGGTGTACTGGAAGATTTAAGGATCTCATGGGTAGAGAGAATGACCAACGTGGAAGTGATGAGACGTACGAATAAGGACAGAGAAGTGATTCCGACAGTTAACAGAAGAAAACTGCTGTACATGAGACATATCATGAGGGGAGAAAAATGCAGGGAAAAATCCAAGGCGAGAGATTTATAGGAAGAAGACGAAATTCATGGCTAAAAATCTTTAGAGACTGCTAGAGCTTAAACTTCAAAAGTGAGAATTACTATGATGATTGCCAATCTACGTCACCTCAAGAAGATCAAGCTGCCATAATCATGGCAGCAGAATTCTTACCATTTATCTGAAAATTTAGCCAACGGGTGCACTGTACATTCATTACTGGTAATCCAGCAATGAACCATTTCTGACATATAAGTGGTCAAAAGATGCTAAAAACTATAAAAGTATACCAATGCTGCTTAAAGTTCCAATTTTATAAAATATAATATCCTCAATAACAATATAGTTGTGCAATAAAAGAATAAATGTCCGTTTTAAGAACATTGGGCCGCTAATTTGATTTCAGAATTAGTGAAAGAAGAGCTCCAAGACATGATAATTCAAGAAACAAATGTCAATGAAAGATTTTTTTTCTACTCGTCGAATGGCTTTTACTGTACTTAGTTGAATTTGAAAGGATGCTTCTTCGACCTTTAATTATAAAGAAAAAAATTAATAACTGGCGAAAGGTTAACATCGAAGCTGGTTTCTTCGCCATGGTAATTGCTTAGAGGCGATGGTATTTATAAGTAGTGATGATGCGCATGTATGTTTACGTTTTACATTCTCCTATCTCCCAACAGTATGTATCTTTAGTTTTTTTTTTACCATCTTACTTAAGTTTAACGTTTTAAGTCACGAAGCGCCTCTCAGTTCTCACGGTAGAGAGCTGTTAATTTACATCTTCCAGTCGTTCAAAAGGGCTGCTCCTCCAAACTTTTGAAATTCTTTGTTCCATTCGGGAAGCATTCTTCCCTTAACTATCCCTTTGATATGTAAATCGATGCAATGCTCTTTTCAATTACGGAACCCACTTATATGCTAATTTCTCAATACACCCTCTATAGATTATGCAATAGTCGTCAATACCTACGCATCTTTATTACAACATAATAGACAACAAAAGATGAGTCTAGCATAAATAGAAAGTAGGCTATTTTATTGTATAAGCTTTATACAATGTCATTATAAATAACCCAATTGGAATTATATGCTCTGACGATCATTTTTGTTCTATTTTCACAAACAGCTTAGTGTTAATTTGACAGAATTATGAACTTTATACGCTTTCTAATCCACATTTTACAGTTCGTTTTTAGCAAAATATCACTAAAAGCTATTACTATCAAACTTGTAAAAGATAGGTAATGTGCATCTTTACCTACCCTACTGCACGACGTCATTATGTAGCAAACCGCAAGCAACGATCTTTGGTTTCATAATCAATCGTCAATTGTTTTACTTTAATTTAATACTTTAAAATGTCGATTGTTTTTTCAAGTTTAGTGTGCATTTGAGGATCGAATACACAGCGCAGCATGTGCTGGGTTTTTTTGATTAAGAAAGATTACGAAAATATGTGTGTGACTTTGTATGTGACGTCATTTGAGTGAAAATAGAAAGAATTTTTTTACATTACTAATTCTGCGGGTAATCAGTGTTCATAACTCCGGACAAATGCCAAATTTTCGTGATTTGGCCAAATGTAATGGCCAAATTTAATTTTTTTGTAACAAAAAAAGTACTTTTTTTATTTTCAACTTGATCAGTAGCTATATTTCTAAAAGTTTATCTTTTTTTCTAGCTATTTTTCAACGAAATAAATCATTACATTTTTTGAAGAAAAAAAACACATTCAATTGATGCAAAATACCAAATAAACAAAACAAAAACGAAAATTTTATTAGTTTGCAAAAGTAAAATATAATGGTTTTAGAAATATTCTTAATTTCTAATGTAAAAAAACTCGTCTACTAATACAAATTATTAAGAATAATAAATAATAAACTTATTTCTTACAATTAAAAAAAAAATAATGAAGATTAAAGCCTAAATTGAAAGCATTTTTGAGGGAAAATTATATCATTTTTTTTTTATTAATATTTCTGGCATTTTGCGCTGAGAATTAGATGGCAAAATCAAAAATATTTTAGCGGAATAGTTATTTTGTATTTAGTGTGTGGAGAGAGCCACTTTGGTATGCGGTTACTTTTTTGTACCTCGCTGGCACTCGGCACTAAATCCGGATCCGTCTGTGATAGCTATACTCTGATTAAAAAAAAAATCAGACTAGCCGTTTCAGTTTCTTGAAAGAAATTTATTGTTTTTGCTGAAAGTATAAGTCCTTCAGGAGTTTTTACGATTGAAGTTGAAAAAAGTAAAATGGCGAATAATTTCTGAAAGAAGTTCTTTGTGGAAAAGTCTTATCAGATCTTTTTCGTAGAGACATTTTCTTTTATAAACATTTTTACAATTTTTTACATATTGTTTGTTAGTTAAAAAATTCCAAAGTGAAAAATTTAATCAAAAAAATTGTTATTTTTGTGCCTTGCGCCTGCAAAACATAACTTTCAACGTGTCCTAAGCGGCCCGCAACGCTGTCTTGCCAGCCTAGGCCAGAATATGATTACTATGACATTTGCTGTCATTGTCAATTGTCAGACATTTATCAACGACAACTAACGGTCTGTATTGTATAATGTTACAATTAATGTATAGCCCCCCAAAGTTCCTAAGCCGTAATGTGTGCTGGAGTATCAATTTTTTCAGAAAACAGCAATTTCACTTTTTAAGAACGCAAATAGGTAACTTTTGAAATGTCAAAGCAAATATTTTTTTTTAAATAAACATGTGCCATAACATGGAAAAAACTTTTTTTAATAAAAAGTTCTTTTTATTTTTTAAAATAAAAAATCGGCAGCGGCACAAAAAATCTTGTGAATCACACCTCGGAAAACGCTTTTGCAAGAGCTCGTGGTTTGGCCAAAATCACTCGCCTTGCAAAATGCCTGTTTCCGGCCTTGTGATTCAAAAGTTTTTAAAGCTTGATTATGCTCACACACGGTTAGTCTGACGAAAATTTTTAAGACATTTTTTTGAAGGGAATTTGATCTACAACAATATTTGTCAATAAATCAGTTTATTGAGTTTTGACTAAGTTTTGACGCTGATATAAACTTTGACGCTTCTAAGAATTTAGAGTATTTTTAGATATTATCAATAGATGAATTTAATAAAAATATTAATTGAACCCAATCCTCTTAAATTAAGAATTTTATTAATATTTTCTATTAATATTAACTTTCTGTTGTACACCCTCATCGAGGAAACATCGAATTTAGAAGTGTTTAGTTTAAGTACCTGATGATGACAACAGTACAGTTGTCGAAACTAGTTGAAGAATATTAAAAAAATTCTTTATTCAAGAGGACTAGGTTTAATTAATATTTTTATTAAATTATTTAAAAACGCCTCTTTCCAACGTTCATAATTCTAATTTTATCAATATATTTTTCAAAAAAAAAAACTTATTCTTTTTGAACAGTCTACTATTGATTTGTAGAATTCATTTTTATGTTGTAATGTAATTAGCGTTTCGACGTTAATTACGCTAGTGCGTTGTACGAAGACGCACTATGTACAATATTTGTCAATAAATTTTGTTGACTCAATGATTCAACAGTTTTGACGTTAAAATAACTTTTAACGCTTCTTATTATTATTAAAAGTTCAAATTTTTAGAGTATTTTTTTAAGATGAAAACTAGATTTAATTAATAATTTTATTGAATTAATTGAAAATACCTCTTTCCAACATTCATAATTCTAATTTCATCAATATATTTTTCAAAAAAAAAAACGTATTCTTTTTGACCAGTCTACTATTGATTTGTAGAATTATTTTCGAACATTAATTTTTATGTTGTAATGTAATTGGCGTTTTGACGTTAATTACGCTAGTGCGTTGTACGAAGACGCACTATTGACAATATTTGTCAATAAATTTTGTTGACTCAATGATTCAACAGTTTTGACGTTAAAATAACTTTTAACGCTCCTTACTATTATTAATAGTTCAAATTTTAGAGAATTTTTTTAAGATTGTAATGTAATTAGCGCTCCAACGCTAGTTACGCTAGTGCGTTGAACAAATATGTTATTGTTTTATTCTGTAATCTGTTACAAAATTTATATTTTTTTGCAAAAGTAGCCATAGATTACGATTATAGCTCAATAAACATATCAGAATAAAAGACAAGACAATTTTCCGAGTCTTGTCCAATACATGTTGACTGATAATTGTATTAGATTCTGCTATAAGTATTTGTAGATTCTAAAGTTTGCGGAAATTCTCATAAAACTATTTTTGAAGCTTGGAAAATAATTGTTGCGGTGCCCTTCCTTTGTAAGTCGAAGGTCGCTGAACCGACGACTGTGAAGAATTTCATAATGTTATTATAGTTTTTTTTTTTTATAATTAGTGCTCGCACAAGAATTATAAATAATGGCTAAATTAAGAAAGTGCTGAAAACTAGAACAAAACGTTGCTTAATGACACTGTTGGTGCACTATGAGGAGAATCTTAAAACAGCCGCCTTCGCAAATCTCTGGGATGGGTTCGGAAAGGTAATTCGGTCATCAACGATGTGAAAGTTTTCAATTGTGTTGGGATTTTTTTTATTGGGTCATCATTTTGATAGTTATCTGAATAATACATAATTATTTGAAAAATACATAGGTACAATTGCATCATGGAAATTTTTCGGTGTAGGTGTGTCTGTCTCGAAGACCCATCGTATTGTCTAACGGAACACTATAATCATAAGCCAGTAATTAACGTTTTCGTTTGACGTTAAGGCATTTGGCTCCTAATTGAGGAAGATCCCCAAAAACAGGTGCATTGAGTCGAAACTTGAGTCAAAATGAAGTTTCCTGTTGTAGACTAAACACCCACTTTATCAGCACAAAACATTGAAATTAAAAAATTGCTACCTTTCAAAACGAAAAATTTTTATCCTTAGGAGTGATTTAAAAACTTAATACTTTTTATGTTGATTATATTACCGCGGTTTAATTTTTTTATCGTACTATCGTTTATTATGTCTTCATGCATTCAGCTTCAACGCTAATTACGCCAGTGCGTTGCACCAAGATGCACCTCGCACGTTTACATTATATTCGATCACCAGTTATGATCGAATCAATCATAATCGAATGATAAGTAATCCCAAATCAAGTAAAAGTAATGTTATGTAGACTTTGACAGAACTAGAAATTAAATTTAAGACATTAGTAAACGTTTAAAAGCGTAATTGATCTAAACAAATCTAAATGTATCCCTTCGTTTGTTGTACTCTCTATATACAGGTACGCTGGTTGTTAATTGCTAAAAGTGATCTGCTCCTTGTCTTCCCACTCATGAGTTTGACTTGTCTGGCAACAAACTCATTTCTACACTCTCTGCTAATTGTGAAATACGTGCGGCGATACCAAAATCTTCCATCACTTATATCAGAAACGACCAAACGTGGTAAAACTTTTGACACATTTTTTTAAGCCAATGTGTCAAGTTTTAAAATTGCTTGCTTCGATGATACAATAAGACTGTGAATTTCGGACGTTGCTAGCCTCCGAGGCGATAGCCGAGTGTGTATTAATAGTTAACTTATGATTTGTGGTTATGTTAATTGTTAAGTGGTGGTAGCTGTAGGAAAGTTCACTTTTTGGTAAATCAACGGTGAGTAACCTATAACGACTTAATCAATAAACAGCAGCGTTCACGGAAAAATTTCTCACAGTTGTAGCGAAATAAAAAAAAAATCGTGATCCAATCAACTCTCGTAATGCGTCCACCTCGCAGCGATCACGACCCATATGCGATCATCAAAAAAAAATATATTTGAAAATTATAAACGTGTGAAAGATGCACAGAAACTGAAAGTGTGGCGATGACAAAATTAAATGCCGTTATAGAAGAAGCTGTGTGGTGTACCATTTGGGTCAAAGGTGAAACCACAAGAAGTAACGGGAGAAAACCTGAGACATGTCTGTGAGATTTTACGGCTTATGATCGGCGAAGAATAGGAAAATTGTCAACTTTATTGCAATTTATGCGTGACATACCGTTAAGGTCTTATGGTTATTTGTTTTTGAATTTTAAATTGGTTCCATTGAATTTTGTCCGGTGGTTTAGCCTCAAGTGGTATGGATTACTTTAATAAGCCGTGCACTATTAGAGAAGACAGTTTTATTGAGATGATTACTCTATTCCAAATTTTAGACAATTACCTGACCGTTATGTAATTTACCAACAGTCAATATTACCATAATGGTCTATTACCCATGCCTACACAAGCAAAACAACTTTTTTACCAACTTGTCACTGGATATGTTCCAACTTGCCGATGAGTTCCATTATGAACGAAACAGGTCCAAGTTTACAGATATAGTTTGAATGAATTTGCACTGATTTTAAAATAATAAATATGAAAAAATTTGTTTCTAATCATCACACTTTTCTTCAATTTCAGACAACCCTTACAAGTGCCTCTCAATACCTGTTCTCGGCCCTCGACAGCCGGGCCTTCATCCGATCAGCAACTGTCTTGCTTCCGCCATCATGGCCGGATTCTTGCGCCTCTTCAACAGTTGTTTCCGGCTCGGGTGAAACCCCCGATATGACGGTGTTGCCACGTGGCCCGTCCAGAGGCAGAATCTACACACAACAGTCACTAGGATGCGGACAACCTGGTGATCAAATTTATTTAACATACGAGGCGCTCACTCAACGCGATGGTACTCTAGGTAAGACATAATGCCCATTATGGGTTGACATTTTCTAATAAAATATAATTTGCGTTGCAGCTCGCTCCTTCGTCAAAGAATTCGCAAAGTATAGATTTGGTGTGTTTGAAGAACAAGGGTATTTCAGCGATCCCATCTATCCAATGTGCTTTTATGACGACCAAACTAAAAAAGCCAAGTCTACAGGATGTTCTGATCTTCCTATTAACGATAATGGGTAAGTCAGACCAGAACTCGAATACTCTTAGAAAGGTACACCTGAGTCATCCTTAGATGCGCGAACTCTTGATCTTACCCTAATGGATGAAGACAAACTGTGTTGTCTCTAAGCAACACAGACGCTTTCAATTCCATTTCACAATAGGCGAGCTAACCTTCATAATACCTTCTAATTTACTGTCTTTTGCCGATTAGTGCCAATACGAACGAAGCATGTCCAAGTTTACAAGTTAACAGTTGGTGGCTAACCGAAGAAGATAAATTACATTGTATATCATTGATATACGTTTGAGACAAAAGGCACTAACGCGATAATTTGTGTGCCCAATCAGCAAATTTTGTTTTTGTTTTTGAACTGTATCCATCAAATGAAGTCGATAAAGATATTTTTTCCTTATGTCAAACTGCAATTAGAGAATAATATAATGGAATTATTTATGGTAGTTATAAGATTTGCTTGCCTATCAGCTGGAGGAGTAATAAGGCGAGACGGGAAATTTAATTGAAGTTATGGTGGCAGCACTCGATCTGGCAGTGGCAAGATGGTTCTCTCGTTTCGGCTTAGCTGCTGGAGAGCATAGGGGTGGAAATCTTCGTTCTCTAGCAAAATTCGGATGACTTATGGCATCCGCTACAGAGCAAGCACCTGACTCAACAGGGCTCAGTCAACCAGTGAGCCTATAATGAGACTACCATCTTGAAAAAAATAGACAGCTTTCTGAGGACTTTTTAGTTTCACACACAGCTTTTTAAATACAAGCTTATCTGTTCGTCTAGTGACTATTGGTGTCTAGGCCTCTGATAAAAAGCCTATTGAACCACTATTAACAGTATTTCAAAAATAAAAATACTAAACTCTTTTCTAGCCGCCAACTAGCGTGATTTTGGTAAAAAGCCTCAAAAGAATAGGGTGGTTTGGACCGGTTTTCCGGAAATTTCTGATAGTAATGAGCCCTTTAACATGAACAAGATAAACCGTGCTTAGCAACACAATTAAAATGTTATTTAAGCCGAAACTTCTTACGTCCTGACGACGGCAAATAACATGACCTGTATTTTAGAAACATCGGCAGCGTGACAAGATTCTTAAAACTAAAGAACATTGTCTATCTTTCCTAACTAAGTAGTTTACTGATCGTACACATATTACGCTTAGCTTAATGCATTCCTGCGTGCTAAGTAACAGTACCTAATTGTTCGTTTTTTTTGGCAGCGCTTTCTGGCATCAAAAAATATATTTATATTCTACTTAAGAATTGATCAGTTGTATTAGCCGTGAAAAAGCAATTATCTCAAAAAATTTAGCACTTGTTCAACAATCTTCCGTTATGGGCTGGACAGTTTGTCACTACCGGAACAAATTCGGCAAATATGTACTCGAACAATCCTTGCAAAAACATTTACTTCCTTTTCTAGAAAAAAACATAGCGGTCCTACATTCCTTTGCTGTGATCACATTTTTTAGAACAATACACCATTTATCGGAAGGAAATGGTGCTGGTCGGCTCTGTATTGTATTAGAAAACTTGACTGTAGTGACGACCTATTGAAATACATATTAGGGGTCTCTTACAAAAGGAATCATAAAAAAACCATTGGTATTCTACGATTGAATGGATGTAGTGATAAATTAATATACAGAGCGTGAGGGAAATCGCTGATGCTCCTTTGTTTCAGACACTATCAGTGGCTGGTGGTCTTTAGTCTAACTATATACAATTAGTCACTGCAGATCCGCATACGCCAATATAAGCCAAAAGTATTATTTTACATCTACACATTTGCAAAATCTTAGGTATAAATTACACAAACGTCAGCTCCGTCCTTCGCACAGTAGCGTCATCTGGTAGTAATAATTGACATTTACAGCTAGAGCATTACTTTGGCTTGATTATTTATATGAAAACTTTCGAGAGTTGGCATAGAACTCGAATACTCTTAGAGAGGTACACCGCAGTCACCGCGAACTCTTGATAATGATATTCTTATGCATCCAGCTGTGCCGTCGCTAAGCAACACAACCCCGCTGTACCACTGCGCATCTAATATGGATGATAAACTGTCCCCATCTAAGAGAAATCGTACTCTAGAGCTCGAATACTCTTAGAAAGGTACACTGCAGTCACCGCAAACTTTTGATAATGATATTCTTATGCCCCCAAATGTGCCGTCGCTAAGCAACACAGTTTCGTTGTACCACTGCGCATCTAACATGGATGATAAACTGTCCCCATCTAAGAGAAATCGTACTCTAGAGCTCGAATACTCTTAGAACGGTACTCTGCAGTCACCGCGAACTTTTGATAATGATATTCTTATGCACCCAGCTGTGCCGTCGCTAAGCATCACAGTTCCGTTGTACCACTGCGCATCTAACATGGATGATAAACTGTCCCCATCTAAGAGAAATCGTACTCTAGAGCTCGAATACTCTTAGAAAGGTACACTGCAGTCACCGCGAACTCTTGATAATGATATTCTTATGCACCCAGTTGTGCCGTCGCTAAGCAACACAGTTTCGTTGTACCTCTGCGCATCAAACGTGGATGATAAACTGTCCCCATCTAAGAGAAATCGTACTCTAGAGCTCGAATACTCTTAGAAAGGTACACTGCAGTCACCGCGAACTCTTGATAATGATATTCTTATGCACCCAGCTGTGCCGTCGCCAAGCAATACAGTTCGGTTGTACTACTGCGCATCTAACATGGATGATAAACTGTCCCCATCTAAGAGAAATCGCACTCTAGAGCTCGAATACTCTTAGAAAGGTACACTGCAGTCACCGCGAACTCTTGATAATGATATTCTTATGCACCCAGCTGTGCCGTCGCTAAGCAACACAACCCCGCTGTACCACTGCCCATCTAATATGGATGATAAACTGTCCCCATCTAAGAGAAATCGTACTCTAGAGCTCGAATACTCTTAGAAAGGTACACTGCAGTCACCGCGAACTCTTGATAATGATATTCTTATGCACCCAGCTGTGCCGTCGCTAAGCAACACAGTTCGGTTGTACTACTGCGCATCTAACATGGATGATAAACTGTCCCCATCTAAGAGAAATTGCACTCTAGAGCTCGAATACTTTTAGAAAGGTACACTGCAGTCGCCGCGAACTCTTGAGAATGATATTCTTATGCACCCAGCTGTGCCGTCGCTAAGCAACACAGTTCGGTTGTACTACCTGCGCATCTAACATGGATGATAAACTGTCCCCATCTAAGAGAAATTGCACTCTAGAGCTCGAATACTTTTAGAAAGTTACACTGCAGTCGCCGCGAACTCTTGAGAATGATATTCTTATGCACCCAGCTGTGCCGTCGCTAAGCAACACAACCCCGCTGTACCACTGCGCATCTAGTATGGATTATAAACTGTCCCCATCTAAGAGAAATCGTACTCTAGAGCTCGAATACTCTTAGAAAGGTACACTGCAGTCACCGCGAACTTTTGATAATGATATTCTTATGTCCCAGCTGTGCCGTCGCTAAGCATCACAGTCCCGTTGTACCACTGCGCATCTAACATGGATGATAAACTGTCCCCATCTAAGAGAAATCGCACTCTAGCGCTCGAATACTCTTAGAAAGGTACACTGCAGTCACCGCCAACTCTTCATAATGATATTCTTATGCACCCAGCTGTGCCGTCGCCAAGCAACGCAGTCTCGCTGTACCACTGCGCATCTAACATGGATGATAAACTGTCTCCATCTAAGAGAAATTGCACTCTAGAGCTCGAATACTCTTAGAAAAGTACACTGCAGTCACCACGAACTCTTGATAATGATATTCTTATGCACCCAGTTGTGCCGTCGCTAAGCAACACAGTCCCGCTGTACCACTGCGCATCTAACATAGATGATAAATTGTCCCCATCTAAGAGAAATCGTATTCTAGAGCTCGAATACTCTTAGAAAGGTACACTGCAGTTACCGCGAACTCTTGATAATGATATTCTTATGCACCCAGCTGTGCCGTCGCTAAGCAACACAGTTCCGCTTACGCATCTAACATGATCAAAAGCTGTCCTCTTCTAAGAGAATATGTACTCTAGCATTTCTTATGTGTATCCTGGAATAAACTATGATTACTTACGTAAATATCTGTTCTTTGCAGAATGTGTACATCTGAATCTACAACCGAGTACAATACAACAAAAATGGTTGACCCCAGAGCCCGCAGTTCGATAATGTTCGCAGCTGAAGCCCCTCAAGTTTCTATGTTTTGTGATGATGGCAACCATGACCGTTTTGCTCCAACAAAACATAACTCCATGTGCCAGCGACGCAGTGTTTTAGATGTTGTTCTCAAGCATGAAGATTTCGCTTCAAGCACAATAGCAAATCACGTGAATAGCAATCAGTTAATTGATACAACTCCAAAAATCATCTACAAAAAACAAAATTTGACGCGTTACGTGTTTATTTTGGAAAATACTAAGGATATGATGCAGCAGGAGAGTTGGAGCTATCTAAGACTGGCGTTAAGATACTGGGCGTTGAATGTTTTGCCTATCAACAGTGAAGTTGGAATGGTTTTGGCTGATGAGAGTTCAAAGAAAGTTTTGAATATTGTGTCAGTTAACAACACCTACGAGACAAGCAACAGAGATAAATTCTACTCAGTTATTCCGTACACTTCTGGCGATTCTCTCCTGCCTGGATGTTTACATTGTGCCTTAAGAGACGCTGTTGATATGATAAATGAAAAGACTAAATCTCGAGGTCCTGCCAATAATGTAATTGTTGTAATCGCTTCTGGAATGAATCCAAGTGAACAACTCAACAAAGCTCTTGACAAAGTGAAAAAATCTAAAATAAAAATTGCAACTGTAACCTACCCAGCTCTGTTAAGGAAAACGCTTTTGAATAATTTGGCAGACCAAACTGGAGGAATCGCTTATACAGTTTTCGAGCAAAAACTCAACGTTGACACAACTCTCCTTTCTACTTATTTTGAGTTAAAAAATGTTTTGTTTGACATTGTTCAAAGATTTTATTCTGGGAACGTTGCTAATCTACCAATGGAAATCCACAGACGTGAGATTATTGACGATGGACGCACTTCTATCACCGGCAATTTTATGTTAGATCCAAACATGGGCAAGCCTTCTCAGTTCAGTTTTTTCACTCATAATACAATTACACCTCTTATCAAGAGTCTCAAACTGACCAGCCCCAGTCATCATGAATATTCAGACAGAAATGATCGATTCATTGATTTTAAGATGATTTCACTCACTGCTGATATTTCTGAAACTGGTACTTGGACATATGTTGTTGAGCCTTATGCTGGGAATCCTCAACCACATTTTCTTCAAGTAACAGCCACGCCAGTATCACCGACAGCACCAGTTGTACGAGCCAGATTTTGGACGCATAGAAATAAAGAACATGGCCCTTTGATACTTTTGGCTGAGGTAAAACGCGGCGAATTGCCAGTTTTAGATGCCAGGGTAGAAGTAACTGTCACGAAACCAGAAATTAATGGAACCTATACACGAAAAAATTTAACCTTTGAGTTACTGGACACTGGATCAGGTGATCCTGATATAACTAAAGGGGATGGAGTGTATACAAGATACTTCAGTGCTAGTGAAACTGGTGCTGGATTGTATGATTTTCAAGTTGTGGTTACTGATAACGGGAATGCTTATACTTGGACGGAACCTCCAAATTTTGATGGTAAGTCTTGCTGGTTCTTATATTTATCATCAATTAATAGTTTTTTTCCGGAATAGAAAGGTAAATTTGCTTTTTTTTTTTCAGACAATAGACCTTGCTGTGGCTCGTCAATTTCATCGCCTGGAAAGACGCCTATTTCTCCGTTCCAGCGCGTGTTACCGAAAGTTACCATGATGATCTCTTCCGAGGACATTTCTTACGCCGAAGAGTCTGCTTCGGGAAGAATAGGCGATTTAAAGTCGCAAGTTATTCCAAAAGATATGAAAGCCCGCATTTCATGGACGGCACCAGACATGGGTGGTCGCACATTGGCGCGTTATGAAATTAAGTATGCTACGACTGTACAGGATATAACCGACGGTTATGAAACTGCGGCTCTTTCATGGACTAATGGGCAACCGTTTCCACTTGATTTAGGATCCGAGACGACATTTACATTAGACTTGTCCCAAAATAAGGAACTTTTAGATAAGCCTTTGTATTTTGCAATTAGAGGGTATACAACATCAGATGTCAGTGCTCCAATTTCAAATTGGGTTCGAGTTTTAGTGCCTTCGCCACCTCCTCCCCCGACCGTACCACCAGTATACGCTTCAAATGAGCCATTTTGGCCCAATAATAATGGTAATTCTGTGGGAGTTGACCATGTCGGTACTAGCATGACTAAATCAATGGGTATAGGCTTAGAGCTAATTCTTCCGATTGCAATTGGTTTTATTTTACTGGTGATTTTGCTTATTTTATATTGTTACTTTTGTGTGATGAAACGCCGAGATCATCGCGCTTCACACAAAAAAGCAAATAATTCAATGAAAAGCGACAAATTAACATCAACTATTACAATCGTTCCTAGTACACCCCAGAATGTGGCTCAAAACCAAAATAATTACGTGAGCGATATGCCTGATCCTCATCAAGTCGGAGTTCCAATTAATTACGAATACGAAGAGGATCCTAAGAAAAGATACTCATTGGTGAACCAACAAGAGCAACAATTGATTGAAGAGTTGAAACAACAGCAAATCGCACACCAACAACAACGTGATTTGGGAAATCAAAATAATGGTTACTCCGGTGGCGTAAGCGTAATTTCTAACAACAGCTTGAATAGAAACGGCCATCCTTTGAGTCCATTTAACTCTTGGAGTGCGTCCCAATTGCTCCACGAACATGAACGTCGCCACAGCCCATTGGATAATCTTAACGAGCAGATGGATCCACATCAAGAGCTATTGATAAACTCTCAAGTCGATGGACAAAATATGGATCATTTGAGTTTGACTGGACATCATATGGACCCCTATCAGAATCAGCATCACATTCCACCCCCAGTTCCACCACTTCCTGCATTTAATTCAAATGGTTATCCTGTGAATTACAACATATATGGGGTGCACCAAAATAGCCAACCGGGTCATCCGATCTATCAATCGATGCAGAGAAATGAAACTCTAGTTCCTTTTAATCCCAGCCTTCAAGGCTCATTATCTTCAGTAAACAGTGGTGACAAAAAGAGACGGAATGTGACAATGGTATAACGGTGCGTTATAACCGAAACCTGTACGACATATTTTTGACGGGTTTAATTTGTTGATTTTATTTAATTTTTGTAAATGTTTTTGCTAGTCAATGTTAAATGTATTGAATTTTGTAAAGCCAGTATTTAATCATTAAGCAACTATTATTGTTTGTAGTTTTATACAAATTTTCATTCGAGACTGATCTCATCTAATGTTTAAAGCGATGCGAGTGGACGTTCTATAACTGACTTTTTGTAATTTTAGCGATGTGTACATAATATATAGTGCTTCTTCTTTTACAAAATACGTGACTGTGAATATTATGTTATTTAGAGTGATTATTGTAGGCAAAAGCTCACTTGTTAGGCTTAAGTACACCAAAAATTAAGTGTAGACTTTTGTTGTGACGATAAACTTGATTATTGAAATGTTTTGATACGGTATAAAGATGAGTGTATATATTTTGATAAGTTTTGTAATTTGTCGACGAATGTAATCTTAGGAATAAACAATTTTTTTTCTTTAACATGTTGTTTTATTTTGAATATTCGACTGAGTACATTTTGATTACAGAATTTTAATTTGTAAAGTTTTAAATTATATAAAAGTATAAAGTTCCTTGAGGCAAAAGTACCACGCACTAGCGTAATTAGCGTTACAGCGCTATTTACATTAAGACTGCTTTAGAAAGTGATATATTTATTCTGCATATTACAAAAGCTAGTTAACTCTTCAGTTCTGTGATTCAACTGAGATTAATGTCACCTTTTAGTCGGTAGTTAAAGATTGTCTTTCATGTGTATCCACTCCGCAGTTTCATATTTTTAATCTTATACTCAAAAGCGATGTCTTTCCAAAGATGTGGCAAATACTGAAAGTGAGACCATGTGCATAAGTCTGGAAAACCCTCCAAAAGTGAAAATTAGAGGCCTATTAAAATTATTTATCAATCATTGCAAAACGTCAAAATGTCTGTCGTGACCTCGTCTGACACGTCTAAAGCACTTAAGTCGTGATCTTGACTCACTGGTTGCGCGCTGGTAGTGAGAAAGCTTTTCCAATATGTTGTATAATGCATCTCAAAGCTTTTTTTTTCTTTACTGACAAAATACCCACTTTAGGACTATTTCGTAAGGCTTTGAATGGTAGGTGGCTTAGAATGTAGCATAAAATATAAAACAGAAAAAGTTTTTTGGAAGTATCAGATCACGTTCAACACGATCGAGTTATCAGAAACATCGCTAAAGAAAAAAAGATTAAGAACATGATGGAAAAAAGCTTATTTAATAAAAGATAAGACAGAAAAAAAGCTAAATAAGAGACAAAAAAAGTAATAACAAGAAAAAATGTCTGCATTAGAATGACAGAATAAAGAGCAAGAAAACAAAAAGAAATAACTCTACAAAAAACAGATGAAAAAATGTATAAGAATGGATGGTTGAGAGAACAAATTATTTTGAAAACAAAAAGAATAGAGAAGAAAAAGTGTGTAAACAAAAGACAGAACAATGTAAATAAAAAAAAATGGATACAATAAGAAGTATAAAAATAAATAAATAGAAATGTATCGGAATACTTAAAAAAAACAATTAAAAAGAGAGAAGCCAGATTTGGGTGTAAACACAAAGCAAAAAAAAAAACAGTTACAAGATAAAAGAAGTATGTGTAGAGTTTGATGAGAGGTAAAGAAACATTGGAAAAAATCACAAAAAGTAGAAAAAAGCGGAAAGGGAAAATATAAATGAAAAAGGAGCTGTAACAAAAAGAGTAGAAAAAATTAAGATATTTTAAAGAAAAAAAATAAGAAGAAAAGAATTATAAAGAAGAAAAAAATACTGCAATGGATCAGGAATGTAAAGGCATAAATAATAAAGCATTATATATAAATTAAAATAACAAATATTTTTATTCAAAAAAATCTACAAATTTTTAATTTGGACACTTGTTCTTTGTATGACCTTCTTGTGCACATCGTGAGCATTTTCTCTTTGCTTTTGGCTGTCCACTGGTTTTGGGTGCTGGTCGCTTATTGTTGGTTTTTTTATTTCCACGCGAGGGCCCCGGTCCGCCCCCTTGATCATCGTCATTACCATGAAAATTGTTACCACCATTGTTATCCTAAGAGATATCACTTATACGCATTTTTCGTAGTCAATATTAAAAAAATACCGAGTGACTATATATGAATGAAGCAAAAATTCCAGTGGCAAGACTGAGTAAGTTGGTAGTGCAGCCTGTCATTTGTCAATTGCCTTTGTTTAGATTATGTCACAAAATAAAGCAACGGAAAGTAATGACATTTGTTTTAAATTTTTGTGTCATGTTGCCAACTAAAGAATTCAAACGAAAGAAAATAGTTGTCAATTGTTAAAAGTCACTCGGCATAATTATAACAATTGTAATAGATTTAAAAAATGTAACAGGCGACAAAATATGTATAAATTAGACGTAGATGTACATAGAAACTATTACGTACC
Source organism: Lagria hirta (assembly GCA_947359425.1). Classification (NCBI taxonomy): domain Eukaryota; kingdom Metazoa; phylum Arthropoda; class Insecta; order Coleoptera; family Tenebrionidae; genus Lagria; species Lagria hirta. Next base: position 10,797,647 of record OX375804.1, on the reverse strand, counting down.
TCATCAGCCCATTGAAAAAATCCACATCCTTGGCCCATGGGCTTCGCACAACAGTAAAATGGTCTTCCTTTATTTGGGCCTTCTTTCGACACCGTTCTTCTGACAGCCGGTGTATTGCAATTACACATGATTTCTGAAGCTTCTACATTGTTTGTAGTAGTATTAGTTTGAGAATTATTCGAATTTTCTCCCGCCCACAAGAAAAAATCACAAGCGTTTGTATTACATTTGTAAAACTTTCGTCCCTTATTTGGACCATCTTTTCGAACTGTCAATTGTAACGCTTCTGCATTACACTTACATACAATATCATCATCTGCTCCTACTCGACTTCTATTCGACTCGTTACGCCTCGCTGTAATGTCAAAAATGTTTGTTGCTACTGTTCCAAGAGTTGTATTTGGTCTTATATGATTATTTTGAGCTGCTGCTGTGGTGTTATTAACATGTCTTGCAGGCATTACATGAGAAACATTATTTTGACCATTTTGGTTGTTGGTCATTGGAGTTTGAGTTCTCTTCACCGACGATAAATTTATATTTAGATTTTCTAAGACGTATGAATCGCAACCGCCAATACAATACGTATTTGGATTAGGGTCCCCAATAAATAATAACTGACCGAATTTCATTTTCAATTTTTTCACATCAGGGCCACACTGCAAAAAACAGATTTTGATTTTTAATAAGGCGCAAAAAAATCACTATAAACTGACATAAAATTAAATCAATAAATCTAAAGTTTATTTGACAATCATTCATTCGTTTTTCTTAAATCGGCGACACTGTATCACAATTTGTTTACTGACTTACTGGTTCAATTGTCGGCCACCAATATTGACCTAGTAGAGCAGTGTAACAGCACGCAGCCGAATACTGTTCACATATATGCAATGTTCTATTGGTTGTTTAAATAGGAAAAAAAATTTGCCTACTATACGATATCAATCTACGATTTTTTTTAATTCCAATGCTGTGGTACTTATGTCCAACAAAAAACATTTGAAATATTAATCATTAAAGTTCCAATGTTTCTTTTCTTCAAGAATATAAAAGTAATTTTTAATAAAAGTGGCTAGCCGTTGCTGCAGCAAAAAAAAAAGATAAAATGACAAAATTTTAGGTGAGAAATGAGCTGAAGCGGCAAAAAATGAATAATAGATGACTTTTTGTCGTCTAACTTAGCAATACTTTCATTTTTTAGGTAATACCAAGTGGCTATAAATGAATGAAGCAAGAAATACAGTGGCAAGACTGAGTAAGTTGGTAGTACAACCTGTCAGTTGTCTTTATTTAGGTTAAGTCACAAAGTAAAGCAACACATTTTTGACATATGGCAGCAAAAAATACTTATGATTGATAGATGATTTATTGTCGTCTAATTTAAAATTAATTCCCTTTTCAAATAGTATCAAGTGACTATAAATAAATAAAGCAAGAAATACAGTAGCAAGACTGGGTAAGTTGGTAATGCAATCTGTCACTTGTCTTTATTTAGATTATGTCAAGTAAAGCAACATTTTTGACATTTGTTTTGAATTTTTGTGTCATGTGTCATGATATTTGTTTTTGACAAATTGTCAATAAACTTCAACATTTTGTTGTTAAAAAATTAAATTTTTTGACGTCTGGAAAAAAACAGTTGCATTGTTTATTGTAGTTTTTAAAAAGAATTAGAAGCAATAAAAATTTAAAAAAAGTTCTGACGCCTGAATAATAGCTCGTAGAAAAATCGAAAGTTTCATATAGAGATATAAACGAAAAAACTTGTTACTATATGCCAATTGACTATAAATTAATAAAGCAAAAAATACAGTGGCAAGACTGAGTAAGTTGGTAGTGCAACCTGTTAGTTGTAAATCGTCTGAATTTAGGTTATGTCAGAAAGTAAATTTTTGACATTTGTTTTAAATTTTTGTGTCATGTGTCACATTGCGTGTAGTGTTGCCAACTAAAGAATTCAAATATCGTACCAACGTAAGATATTTCAATTATTAAGACACCCGGTATTATAATTGTGTTATAATTTTCTAATTGATGAAACAAGATGCAGATGTTTGGCTAAAAGTAGCAGATCAGCATTTATAATTTTTTTAGCTTTGTACACAGTCTATCTCTGTCTCACTTCCTCTCACTCTTCAGTGGTTATTAATATCCTGCTCGCCTTAAATTTGTATCCACGCTTTATCGAATACTAATTAACTTATTAGACTTTTAGCAGCTGAATCACTTTTTATTAAAAAGTAGTTCTAAAATTAACTTACTGTTTGACAATGTTCATTTGTAACTTCCACACTTTGAATGCACTGTGGCAGCCAAATTGCATTTTTACAATTAGGAAACCCAAGACAACTAATAAATTTTCCATTGCCATCTTTCTTGCTCTTCACCACCATGCCATTTCCACATTTTGGACATTTTAAAACCTCTGTAAGCTGAACATTATCGTATCGTTGCTCTTCAACCGCCTGAGGTCTATCTGCTAAGCGAATACCTAAGCTTTCATCAATTTGTCTCATTTTTTCGGCTACAACTAGAAATACTGCGCGATATTTTGCAATTTGTTCTTGTCTGACCACTTCAGCGTCTTTTACACCGTCACAAATTAATTTTAAGTCATTTTCAAAATCAGCTCGTAGTGTAGGCTTAGCTAAGCTTACTTCCAGACCAATGTTGTTGTAGCCTTCTACTAGACCCATACCTAGAACAAAAATAATAGATACTCAAAAGCTTATCAATCATAGCTAGCTGCGCAACTAATTTTGATCACCAAAAAAAAGAGTGAATATAATAAGAAAATATAAATTTATCTATATTACAACTAATCTCAGCCTACCCACCTAACGTTCCAGGAACAAAATACATATTTTCATGAAGCCCAACATATTCTCTGGACTTTATGGTATCAATATGGTCAGCATGGGTAGCATCTGTCCCAATTCCATGTTTCTCCATTAAGGCAATTAAATCCGCCTCCGTCAACAGCTTCGGCGCCGCAGTCTCGCCTTCATGTATATCTAGTGTCGTAGGTATAAAAGTATCGCCTTCTTGATAATTATTAATTTCCTTCGCATTCCACTTATCATAAATATATACATCTAGATAATTCTTTTCAAGAATAATCAATCCCTTTGCAGTGAATATCTCTTCCGCAATATCAGCTGTTACAACGGTTTCAAAACCCTGCGCATCTTTATGTACACATGCCAAAAAATGTCGTACTATAAATTCATAGACACGTTTATCATTCCCTGTTAGGTTATTTGTATATTTTGTTGGATGGATGGGGGGATGAGCTTGATCAGATTTTCGACCCTGACGAGGTGTTGGACCGCCTTCGTTCATAACTCTTTGCGCGAAAAGACCCCACTGCGCATCACCTTGTTGTTGCGTCACCAAATCGGTAAGGTTCAATTCTTTTGGAAAAATGTTGGTTTCTGTACGTGGATAACTTATGAAGCCCTGAGTATACAGTTTCTCCGCAATCTTCATTGTTTCTTTTGCGTTTATTTTCAACTTTCTCGATACAGTTTTCTCCATTTCCTTACATAAAATAACAAATTGAAATTAATAATTAACAACTATTTGATATTTATAATCAGATTAACTGTTGTTATTGTACGAATGAACCATCGCGTCAACTTCAGAAACTGAAATCTTGCTTTGAGCATTCTACAGTAAAAGTACTACAACATGCATGAAGCTATAATAGAATGGAGACAGTATAAAAGTTTGTTGCTTTTGAATGAAATCGCAACGTCCGGCAACGTCGGATTCAAGTTTTGTTTACTATTTGAAGTTGTGGGGTACTGCTTATATCATTTTTAATTGCGGGAAAACCAGTGTTTTGTGAATGAACTCAGCAAAATTTTCTAGCAAATAATTTTAGAGGTGTTAATAAAAGCCTTAAGACAATGGTTCGATTGTGATGCAGTGTGTGGATCCAAAAAGCGTCCAGATGAAAATATTTCACTGCTTCTGACCGGCCATTGTTGTATTTACATTAACAGGGGCGTAGAAATTTATATTTTGTCACAGCTTTATGAGTTTTTTTTCTGACAAAGTCTATAAGGCTAATAAGTGTCTTTCATTATTACATGTATTAATTGCATCAATCAATACTCATAGCAATATTGTTAATTTATACACAACCGCCAAATAACGTATTAGTTTATAGATAGCATCAAATTTAAAGCATCGTAAACAACAAAGGACTAATTCCAGAACTTGTGACAGTCATCCATTTCATACAAGTTACAGATTCATTATGTGCATGTAGTTTTAAACATGATTTGGCTTTTCTCTGAACATCTGAGCCGCTACTGCTTTTGTTTGACTCCATTCTCTTATAGCTCCATGACAAAATGGCGTTTCAATTAAAAACTCCAAGCGGCGACAGGGGGTCAGATATAAAAATTTTTTTTTTGACAAGTCTTGAGATCTAAAATGTCACAGAGAACACATTTTTTATATCAAAAATGATAAAAAGCTTACTGATTTGAAGTGGATCAGCATATAATTGACAAAAACTCAATATTTTTTAAATAAATGCCAACTTTTGTGTAATCAAAATCTACAATGGCAATGACAGTTTGATCTACATATACGTACAATAACGCACTAATTCCAAATAGTAGCCTGGAATACTAGAGGGAATAAATAAGTAAACTTTGCTTACAACTGTATCTAAAGGTAGTGGGCGCCACTTGCTTTTGGGTTTGCCTTCCACTTTTTTCACAGTAGCGGTAGAATTCTCCTTACAAATGTCTAGAATTGCCAGACAAGCATTTTTGTCAAAAAGTCGATCACGTTTCCACAAAAACTCGGTAGTGATGTCCTTGACCGCATGATTCACTAAAATTGTGACAAAATGAGTCTCACAAATCAGTATTCCGTTTCAATATTAACTTTTAATTTTCCAAAATGGCTCTGGAATAAAATTCTCTATTGCCTGATATCGATCTACGACAAACCCCAACGTTGGAAATTGGCAGGAGCCATAGCTTATCAGCTTGTTTGTCAATTTGTTGGGAAAAACTCGCTGTAATCTCAAAGTCTGAAGCCGTGTAAATGCTGCACCTAAAATTAAATACTACATTGCTTAGCGTGCAAAATAAATCATAATATTAACATTAAGAATGGCGTTGGAAAATAAAACGATTGTCTTGGCTTGATTCAGCTATTTTATTACATTCTTGTAAGCCGTAACTGCCGGGGTATTGCAGGTGTCTATTGACCACTGACATTGACTGGAACTTTTAGACAACCACAAAATTGAATATTCCGCTTCTTTGAGTACATACCTGTCCTCAAGTCAAGTTCTTGCCGAACATCAACAGCATCATTCACGTTTTTGTTAGGCTGACCTAAAGTGTTGAGAGCTCGGAATATTGATGTTGCTGTAATTTCCGAGAACTTGGCACGATAGACTCGTAAATTGGGTTTAACATCTGTGCACACTTTAATGATTTCAAACCCAATATTTTCTCCTTCCCTATCACAATCGGTCCAGATAATCAAGCCGGTACAGGACCGAATCTCCCGTTCGAGTGTTCTCTACAAATATAATTAATGAAGAATAGAAGTACAGTGAGGGGTATGTACTTTAATATTCTGAAACTGTTCCTGACAAACTTTTTGTATCGGTGCATCAAACAGTGAAACTGGATTACAAGAGTTCCAATTTTTAAAAGCCGAGACAAACGCATGGTTCAGCAAATGACCTGATACTGATGTCATCACCATTTGGACGTCTTGTTGGAATACTGTCGCATTAAACTCGTATATTTTATTATATTGAGAATAGCCTTCCCTCTGTTAAAATATCAACATTATTGTAAAATAACCAATTTAATAAAGCCACAGTTTACCCGCTGGGAAGCCCCCCTTGACAAAATTGCTGCAATATTTTTGGCAGCATCGTTTTTCTCGGCCACGTTCAAATACCTCATGGCTGGATTAGAAGCGGCACTACAAAAGGTCCTTATAGGTTTAAATAAGTGTCGAATTGAAAAAACAACCATTAAATACAATGTTTTTCTTAACCTAACTTAACCTAACTAATCAGATAAAAATAACTTAAAAATTTGAATGTTTTGAACCTGTAGCAAGCTTGCAACTCCATCTAAAACTAGGGTAAAACTGAAATCCCCCATTATTAAAACGCAATTTGTTTCTGTCAAAAAGATATACATAAAGATTATACGCTTTGACGAATAAAACAAAACCGTTGAATAAGCCGTCATTTTTACGATCAAGTTTTGTGTGGTCAAACAAGGTAGACTGTGAGCTAACAGCTAGTTTTTATAAATCTAGTCTATTGGCTAGTTATTAACATTTTTTGAAAGTCTAGTTTTAATACAAAATTTGATCTTTTTAATAAAATTATACAGCGTGATTGAAAATATTATTAGCTGCACAAATACCAGGTGGCTTTTAATGATTGAAAATTACTTTCTTAAGCTGGTAAATTATTTAAATTTTTTAGTTACTATGGCACGTGACACAATAATTGAAAGCAAATGTCAAAAATGTTTCTACTTTCCGTTGTTTTGTGACATAACCTAAATAAATACAATTGACAACTGACACGTTGCACTACCAACTAACACAGTCTTGCCACTGTATTTTTTGCACCTGAGCTATGTTATTAATAATTTAAGTTGAACGCTACAATATTTATAATTTAGCGATTTATAATTGCATTTGTCAAGTCAGATGGACTAAATAAAATTCAGTAGATCACGTCAAATAATGTATTTTGCAAATAAACAATATAATCTACATAAATTGTAATAAGAGTCACTGTCCACTTCTAAGCCTTTCCAGTTCTTTTTCCAATAAATGACTTTCGGCAGTAGTTTGTGTCAGCTAAAGAAAAATTATAATTATTGTTAAAACTGTAACAGTCTTCTCTGGAATACATTTATTAGATACTCACCATATTCAGCATTAATGTATATTTTAATTTCAACATATTATTTTCTTCTTCCAAATCGTGAACTTTCTTTTTCAGTTTTTGGTTAGATTTGTGTCTATTCCCTGGCTCACCATTTTCTATAAAAAATATTAATAATTACTTTAACAGCTCAAGTCAGGTCAGGTCAAGTCACGTCAGGTATATGTGTATCAAAAGCATCAGAAAATCGCTACTTTTACCTTTAATCTTTACGTACTTAAGTATAATTAGAATTCTTAATAAAAAACGTACAAAAAAACAAATTTTAAAAAACATTCTCAAAAAAATCAGTTATAACAAAATTTAAGACAACTGCAAACCAAAAAAAAAATAATATTTACTAAAAAAATAGAAACACACACTTTTTGATGTTTATCTCCTTAGTGGTGCTCATTTTTACACTTTTGGTTTATTTTAAATCTGTTGTAACTTGCCGATGAGTTCCAATAAAAACGAAACATGTCCCCCAAGTTTACAGATGTAGCTTGAATGAATTTGCACTGATCTTTCTTGATTGTCTCTATAAAGCAATGTATAATTCCTATAAATTTTTACCTGGAGCCCACTCTCCATTTTCAAAAAGTAATTCTTGCGTGCCTAGTTTCAATTGAATTGTTCTCTGTCCATGGACCAATTCCTCTAAATCTTCTCTACTTATATTATTACTATTTTTTCTTAAAGGTGCTTTTTTTGGAGAAAATTTGTTTGTAAAACTACTGAAAAATGGCATTTTAATACTATTGTTTAGTGGTTTGTTTGTTTGCAAATTTAAAGGCTTGAGTTGCTATGACAACTCGTTACTTTTGGTTTATAGTTATAGAGGTTGGCAATCACGTTGATTGATTTTTTTTGACATGTCTGTCATTTTGTTTATCAATCAACCATAAGTTTGAAAGTAAATAAACATTTTTTTGTTTTTCCAAGAATTTAATAGGCAAAACAATATAACCTTACATTTTTTCACTTTTCAAAAAATGACATTTGTCATTTTTGTAATGACATCTATCATTTTTTGTTGACTAAATGTCAGCTGTCAACAAGTTTTATCAGAAAGAAAATAGAAGAGAAAGCGCTTTAGTGTAAACAAATTAGGCGTCCCCATTTTTACGCTTAAATTTTTTTTAGATTTTAAAAAGCTTATAATTTGGTTTTATTTTTAGTGTCTTTTAGTTACCAATAACAATTGTAATAGATAGTAAACTTTATTTATATTTGTCATAAATATTTTTCATACAACATTATAGCCGTAACTGCAAAAATGTTAGTTAAAACGCATGTCCGTGTACATTTAATTATAAAAAAAAAAACATTTGTTTTTGAGTAACTTTTAGCAGTTTTTTGTTTAATAATTTGTTTAAAATTATAGGTTAAATATGATTTTTTTTAAATCATGCGTTTTTAAAACGTAAAAATGGCGACATTTAATTGACGCACAGTAAACTATAGCGTACTTTCTTTTTATATTCTTTGATAAAACTCTTTGACAGCTTTGACGTTTTGCTATTGTAAAAATTACAGCAGTAATGATGTCATTTGTCATTTTTAACAGCATAGAAAAGTTAGGTTATAATGTTTTGCATTAATTTTTTTGGCTTTTTATTGAGAATTTGGGACAAATAAACTTAATTTTACACTAAACACGTAAAATAACATGATTGTATTGAATACAACATTGAAAAACGTTTTTTTTTCTAAGGATTACAGAAGACGAAAGGTTTTTTTTGACTAGAGGACCTCTTTGTGTTTCTGTGATCCTAATACAAAATTTTTAATTTTTTTTTTGGTTTTTCCAAAAATTTTAAAATTTGTATCAGGAGCACAGAAACGCAAAAAAGTCTTTTTTGACTGAAAGACCTCTTTGTGTTTCTGTGATCCTAATACAAAATTTTTAATTTTTCTTTTGTTTTTCCAAGAGTTTTAAAGTTTGTATCAGGAGCACAGAAACGCAAAAAAGTTTTTTGACTAAAAAACCTCCTCGTGTTTCTGTGATCCTAATAAAAAAATTTTAATTTTTCTTTTAGATTTTTCAAAAATTTTAAAATTTGTATCAGGAGCACAGAAACGCAAAAACGTCTTTTTTGACTAAAACACCTCTTTGTGTTTCTTTGATCCTAATACAAAATTTTTAATTTTTCTTTTGTTTTTCCAAAAAATTTTAAATTTTGTATCAGGAGCACAGAAACGCAAAAAGGTCTTTTTTGACTTAAGGACCTCTTTGTGTTTCTGTGATCCTAATACAAAATTTTTAATTTTTCTTTTGTTTTTCCAAAAATTTTAAAATTTGTATCAGGAGCACAGAAACGCAAAAAAGTCTTTTTTGACTGAAAGACCTCTTTGTGTTTCTTTGATCCTAATACAAAATTTTTAATTTTTCTTTTGTTTTTCCAAAAAAATTTAAATTTTGTATCAGGAGCACAGAAACCCATAAAGGTCTTTTTTGACTTAAGGACCTCTTTGTGTTTCTGTGATCCTAATACAAAATTTTTAATTTTTCTTTAAGTTTTTTCAAAAATTTGAAAATTTGTATCAGGAGCACAGAAACGCAAAAAAGTCTTTTTTGACTAAAAGACCTCTTTGTGTTTCTGTGATCCTAATACAAAATTTTTAATTTTTCTTTAAGTTTTTTCAAAAATTTGAAAATTTGTATCAGGAGCACAGAAACGCAAAAAAGTCTTTTTTGACTAAAAGACCTCTTTGTGTTTCTTTGATCCTAATACAAAATTTTTAATTTTTCTTTTGTTTTTCCAAAAAAATTTAAATTTTGTATCAGGATCACAGAAACGCAAAAAGGTCTTTTTTGACTTAAGGACCTCTTTGTGTTTCTGTGATCCTAATACAAAATTTTTAATTTTTCTTTAAGTTTTTTCAAAAATTTGAAAATTTGTATCAGGAGCACAGAAACGCAGAAAGGTCTTTTTTGACTGAAAGACCTCTTTGTGTTTCTTTGATCCTAATACAAAATTTTTAATTTTTCTTTTGTTTTTCCAAAAATTTTAAAATTTGTATCAGGAGCACAGAAACGCAAAAAAGTCTTTTTTGACTAAAAGAGCTCTTTGTGTTTCTGTGATCCTAATACAAAATTTTAAAATTTTCTTTTTGGTTTTCCAAAAATTTTAAAATTTGTATCAAGAGCACAGAAACGCAAAAAGGTCTTTTTTGGCTAAAAGACCTCTTTGTGTTTCTATGATCCTAATCTAAATTATTAATTTTTCCTTTTGTTTTAACAAAAATGTTAAATTCAAAACAATTACAAATTCAAACCTTACATTTTCTCCTTTTTAAAAGATGACATCTGTCATTTTTGTTAAGACATTTGTCATTTCTTGTTGACTAAATGTCAGCTGTCAACAAGTTTAATCAGAGAGAAAATAAAAGAGAAAGCGCTTTAGTGTAAGCTAATTAAGCGTCACCATTTTTACGCTTAATTTTTTAGAAATTTTTAAAAAGCTTATAGTTTGGTTTTTTTTTCAGTGTTTTTTTGTTAAAAATTAAAATTGTAATAGATATTAGAAATAAAAAATTGTTATTTTTTTTTGTTATTAGTATTTTTCATACGACATTATAATGGTAATTGCAATAATGTTAATTAAAAAACATGTCTGTGTACATTTATTATAAAAAATTAAACATTTGCGTTTGAGTAACTCTTAGCAGTTTTTTTTCTAATAATTTGTTTAAAATTATAGTTGATTTTCTGTAAATCATAAGTTTTTAAAACGTAAAAATGGCGACATTCAATTGACGCACATTAAACCATAGCGTTCTTTCTTTTTATATTTCTTGATAAAACTCTTTGACAACTTTGACGTTTTGTTTATGGAGGGTAGAGGTAAGGAGGACTATCTCTGTGTATGAAAAAGTGTCCGTTGAAATGCGTCAAATTAGGGTGGCGCTACAATCGCATCAGTGTAAATTAAATCACTCTCCACGTTTTCTCACAGCAGTTGTTTTAGGTTATGCTTACAAAATTATTTTGGACTACGTAAATAGTTGAAGGTTTGTATACTGTACTGTTACTAACTACTTTAGTCAACAAAAATAATAAATTTATTTACTCAGCACACTTCAATCTGTCTACAACTGCTACATTCATACCGTACACTGCTGCTACGCCAGCGCCATTCTGGAAGGTTTTTGAACTGTTACTTGCAGCTTACAGCTGGACACTTTTTTAACTTGTCCCCCATATAAGATAGTCCTCCTTACCTCTACCCTCCATAGTTTTGTTAACTAAAAATTTCAGGTGTCATTTCTTGTCATTTTTAACAGCAGGAAAAAGATAGATTATAATGTTTTGCATTATTTTTTTTGGTTTGCATTATTTTTTTTAGTTTTTTATTGAGAATTTGAGACAAAAAAACTTAATATTACACTAAACACGTAAAATAACATGAATACAGAAGACGAAAGGTCTTTTTTGACTAAAAGACTCATTGTGATTCTAATAAAAAAAATAATATCTGTCATTTTTTGTAAATGACATCTGTCATTTTTAAAACTAAATGTCAGCTGTCAACAAGTTTTATCAGAGAGAAAATAGAAGAGAAAGCGCTTTAGTGTAAGCAAATTAAACGTCACTATTCATACGCTTAATTTTTTTTTTAAATTTTAAGAAGCATATGTTTTGGTTTTATTCTCAGTGTTTTTTTGTTACAAACTACAATTGTAGTAGATATTAAAAATCAAAAACGTCATTTGTCTTTGTCATAATTATTTTTCATACTACATTATAATTGTATTTGCAGAAATGTTAATTAAAAAGCATGCTGTTTTACTAATTTCGATAATTTTTCAGTAAAAATTTTCTTTTGGGCAACACCTACCAGTTTTTTTTTAATAACAGCAAGATTGCAAACAGGCATTTTCCAATACGTTATAGAACAATTTAAACATAAACCACAAACAATTTCATTTATTTAAAGTTTGAAACAAAAAAATTAAATAAACTCATTTGCAACTTGAGCTAATAAATGCCAATAAACCCACTGGCAGCGTTGCCACATTTTGCTGTTCACGGCAAGTTGTTAAGTAAAAACGGAAAACGACTGAAACCCAGCAAAACGCTAAAAATAGGGTTTGCGTGCGTTGAACATATGGCCTAAAGCTGACGTCACGGTAAATAGGTAAACTGTCAATACTTCAATAACCCTTATTTTTTTACAAAGGTTATTTTTACTTCAATTAGCAAAACCTGTCTGCACTTATCTTATTATACATATTTATGATATATTAATTGTTTTTATTTTTGCTGTTAAAATTCAAAAATAAACGGCAAACTACTGGTACCGGCCACGACCGATTTGCCACGAAGGCAAAAAAAGCAGTTGCTCGGCCGTTACCATTATAGATTACATTCTATCAAGAAAAATTATCTATGATTCTCTCTGTCAAATGACTGTCAACTGTCATATTCCCTTATTTTTATTTATTGGGAATAAAAGGAAAAAGCCTGGAAAAGTCTGACAATGAAAATAAACGAAAAAAATCTAAGCGCTTATGCTGTGTCTTCCAGTCCTATTGATAAAGAAGGCTATTTGAATACACGCAATGAAGTTAGCAAAAGTTTTCAGCGGCGATATTTTGTCTTGAAAGGTAACCTTTTATTTTACTTTGATAAGAAGGGGGACAAGGAGCCCTCTGGGGTTATCATATTGGAAGGATATGTGGTCGGTAGGTCATAACATAAATAACACAAGTATTATCAATATACTTCAATGTAATGTTTTAGAATTAGTAGAAGATGAGGAACATTTCAGTTTCAGAGTTTTATTTCACAGTACAAGCCGAAGTTATATTTTTGCAACTGAAACTCAAGAAAGTTTGGAACAATGGATGAAGGCCTTAGCTTGTGCGAGTTATGACTATATGAAGCTAATGGTGTTGGATTTACAACGACAACTTGATGAAATGGATGGTAATACATGATAATTTGACTATCTTATCAGGAGTTTTAAAACATTTTGTTTGCTTCAAAATTAAGTGGATTAATAGTCGGGTCATGCCTTGTGCTTGAACAAGTTTTCCGGTTGGCTGTGCTAAATTTGGCCCTCTTTTGTTTTTGGAAATGAATGAGGCAGAAATCGATAATTACGAAATTGGAGAAAGTACTTTTTATGTTGTTGTAGAGACGCCGCCGACCACACCACAGTTACCTAGTTCTCCAGTGCCACCGCCTCGCCATCGGCATAATCCATTCAATAAACCTGACTCGCCTGCAATGCATCAGCGATCTCACAGCTTTCGTTCACATTCAGGTAAGGTTTAAGTCAGTCGACTTTGACGTAAGTTTCTTTGCTTGTGGGCTTAACTCCGAGGGAACTAAATAAATTATTATATCCGGTTGAAGGATATTTTCCTACGTTGGTAAGATATTTATATTCTTTAGTTGGTAGCATCGTTACCGTGACACATGACACAAAAATTGAAAACAAATGTCAAAAATTTTATTTTCTGGTGCTTTTTTTGTGACATAACCCAAATAAAGACGATTGGCAACTGACAGGTTGCACTACCAAGTCTTGCCACTGGATTTTTTCATCATTAATTTATAGTCTTATTAAAGAAAATAAACCTGCACGGTTGGAACTACCAAATACAATCAATAGGATGATAATACGTCCAGCTTATGACATTTTCTACTGACGGTAGCGCTACTTTGAAAAGTGATTATAGATAAGAAAACAAATGAAAAGTGCTACTCCATCTTTTGTTTTGTCGAAAAGTTTGTCTTGGTTTGAGTCATACGGATGAACTTGCTGGTTGTGTAAGGTCGTTTTACTGGTTGCCTACCTCTCGAAAATTATTTGCCATAATTATTATTTAACAAGGAAAATCATACAGTTTATAAGATACGCAATCTTTGGTCACAAAATATTGAAAAGGTGATTTTTCACAATTCTTCGTGCTGTTCTGTTTTCTCTTAGCCATATTCGAAATCTAGAAAAATACAAATTATTTAGATCTATGTCATGGAATTTCAAACATATGTTCAATTTTTGATTAGTTCATACGCAGGAACGTACGATATAAAGACTAGCTTTGACATTTGTCGTCAATCATACCATCAAAGACAAATCTGTCAAGCTAAATTACAATTGACACTGTCTGCTTAATTCATTGTTTGCTAAAATGTGTTACAACTTCAAAAATAAAATTATGACGCCTGTAAATTTGGTGGAGAAACAATTTGCGCCCTTTATCCTATAACAAAAATGGATTTTTTTTTAGCAAAATCAGATGAATCCAGGTGGTCTGATTCAACAGCATCCAGCAGCAAAATTAGTATCACTTTCAGAGAATTACACAACTCGTATGGAAGACTTATTTTACAAGATTATAATATTTGGAAGAATGAGCAGAAGCGCGTACAAGAAAAAGTAACTTCTGTTGATAATTTAATTACTTTTTGAGATTACCTGGTTTTTTGTTACCGATTAAGAAACGAATATTAGACGATTTCCTATTCCAGTATTTATCACCAATCTGTGTTTACTTGAACGATTTGCCAAAAAGTAATTTATATCGCTTAGAGAAATAAGACAAACAAAATATACTCATGGAGCGATTTATTAATAATACCTAATTATATGTATATAATTATTTATAAAGTTATTAACATTTTATGTGTAATTTTCTATTTCAACTAATGTCAATAAAATATTTACAAATTTATTTAACTATTAATCCCAATTCCCTAAAAATTGACATATTCTTATACAACAGTAGCTATTTATGTACAGTACAAAGGTCGAACGTTTTCTATTTGAACAATTAACAGTCCTATACCGTCCATAAAAATATATATAATTAAATAAGTATATAAATAATAAGAATAGGTAAGTAATCAAGAAACGCCAAAAAAATATTACAAAGATACACATATACATAAAATACTGTTAAATATTTAGCTTGTTTCAGATTACCAACTCCACAGAGCAACCAAAATCACAGTATGGTCAAAAATTAAAAAAAAGACATCAACTGAGATACAAAAAAAAAAGAAAACGATTTACCAACATACAATTAATGAGATCTTTGCTTTAAGTACGTTGGTAAAACTTGTTCACAATTACAACTAAAATAGGTAACAAAAACATTCTCAGGCCGTTCAAATATTTCACAGACTCACCTGGTTTTGGAACCAGCAAAATTATAATTTCTGAGGCAAGTTTTTTTTTTTCAATAAGATACGTTTAAACCATTGGCCCCAGTTTTTCATTAATACATATTACATCAATATACGTACATCGGTTAATAACATTTTTACTAGGACTATTGTAAAATGTAGCAAATTGACAAAAAATTTTGATTAACGTATTTTATGTACAAATTGTCCTAAATGATTTACGTTATGTACACGCCACGATTGTACCCAAAGTTCTGTCTTCATCTGTCTTTGGCAAACTTGGTTTGATCATCTACCAACAAATGTCGATCAATATGGTCTACATAAAATTTTGATAATTAAATTTGTCTATAATTCAGTCTAAGTATCTCGGTTCACTTTTTTCCTTTTTGTACATCTTATATACAGTAACAGAAAAATAAATTATTTCTTGTACATAATTTACAACTTTACAATATTCAAAAATTTAAAAAATTGAAAAATTAACAACAAATAAAATAACAACCTATATAACACACCTTGTCAAAACATCCTTTGCAAAACACTGAAGTAACTGGCAGTTAATTAAAATTTTCGGCGTTTTTATTACATTACTCTTAAAATTAACCCTAAATATCACATTTTTTGTTTGTACACTTACTTAAAAAAAGAAAAAACAAAGATATTGGCATTGTTTCACAATTAAATCTTTTTACAATTGCTAAAATATCTATTACGTCACGTTGAGTATTTTCTAGTAATAATTCGTTTTTGCACGTTACAATATTCCATAAAAACTTAACAAAAAATGACAGATTAAAACGATATTCAGAGTCAACGATAAATTAAATTTAGTGTGACGAGAGAAAATAAGAAAGCACCAACTATTTCAGTGATTTACAAAAGCGCTGCTGTAGTATGATATAACTGGACTAAAACCTGCATATGGACAGGCAAACAAGATAATCGGTCTTTTGTATTCGAATCCAGTGCCAACCAAGACAGAGCGTTATAGCCTTCAAGAACATATCTGCAACAAACAAGAAAATTCATGTAGACAATTAAAATTATAGTTCACTTTGTTTGGCCACAGATATTGAATAAATCTACATACCTCAAGACATCAGTGGTATATTGCGAATCAAGTGGATGTGACGTAACTGCTGGATGTTGAAACAAGTCATCGGAATTTTGCTGTACACTCGGACTATGTAAATGTAATGCATTTTTCAAAAAAGCTGGACAAATTCCTTCCAAATGTGGGCACGATGCCCAAAACCATTTAGGCATTTTCCCCGTTGGCGCTGTTGAAACATAATAGCCTAAAGCCAACGGTTGTTGCAACAACGTCCCGACCTCTTCAATCGTTTCATTCGCTTTTGAATTTGTTGGTCCACTCTGAAACGGACTACCTTGTCTCATATTATTTACACCACAATTCGGACTTCCCGGTCCTGACTCTTCTCTTCGTGGACTACCCGTTGGACTTTGACCGCCGCCGGGTCCCGCGTCTGCCCAGTTATTAAAAATGTCATGGAAGTCATTCATGCCATCAATACCTTCAGTCATATCTTCAGCAAAAGCGTCAAATAAATCTTCATCGCCCAATTCTGGTGTGATGTGTAATTCTTGAAATGTTGTTTGTGTAGATTGTGTTGTTGCACTGGTTGGAAATACCAAAATATGCGTACAACTCACATCTTGAGGAGTAGATAATTGCGAATTGACGCTAATCTGACTGAATCTTTCATCAGGGGTAAACTGATCAGGCATTAACCGTAATACAGAATCAGGTTCTAAACTCACTAAACACGCACTTAGTATACAAGGAACCGAACTTGGATACAACAATGAACATTGTTTACAAATTTCTTTTAGATGCTTTGATGCTTTTAATAAATTTTTTCGACTTAATAACCAACTCCAACCTTTTAATTCGCCATGTCCAATTCTTCCTAATCGTCCAACAACCAATCGCCATGGTCTGACGCTTTGCGACATCACACCCAAAATAAAATTCATAAGTTTTTCTAAGCCTATCCGTCTTGCAGAAGCCTTTTTCCGTCGACTACGGTTTGGTATATCAATATTTATGACTATTGTTTCGAAAATTTCTCCTCGCTCATCGGTGGCTACAGCTAACAACCAACTTTGATCTTCCGATAGGCAGTAACTTAGATATAAAACTGAAGCTTGATCACCATTTCCTTTGCCAAACGAATCTACCGATTCAGTTTTATCACGCATGGGAGCTAGTATATAAGGTGGAGTATATAATTTGTAAGCAGCACGGTTTTTTTCCTATAAACAATATTATTAGTTATATGTATTACTCACACAATAGATCTTACATCTTTGTTTTTGAGAAAGAGATCAGCCATAGCAGCAGTTCCAAAACCGGTTAAAGATTTTACGTTGTTCGAATGTACTAACAGGCGACGACATTGAGAGAAAATGTTTAATGACAATGCCCTCATCTGATCGCTATGACGAATCCGTTCTCTCGCTTTTCCGAGCTCAAGAACACTTTCCAATGATATGATCTATAAAAGAAATACCATATATAATTCTTTTAAATAATCTCTTACTAATATAAAACAAACCTGTACGCTAACGTTATTCCGAATATTTTCAGGTAATGCAGCCAATACAGATTGAAAACATCTAAGAAGTGCTAAACATGCCAACCTCTGCAATTCGGGTTGATCTGATCCGAAAGAAAATGGTTCTACTAAATAAACAACAACTGAGGGTACTTCACGTTCATCATCATCGTATGAATTGTCATTAGCTGTACTTGATTGCGACGTTGTCTCTTTCAAGATGTCAAGGTCTGTAAAAAAATAAAAAAAGCACACATATCAATATCTATACAGTCAATTATACAGGGTCATTAATACAAATATTAAGGAAAGCAATCTATAACAAATATTTGGATTTTTGCAATGTATGTAGTTCAACGGTTTGCAAAATGGTTTTTAATGTGTTCTTTTCATTTGCTTTACAAATCTACAGAAAACATGATATTTCTGACTTTTTTGTCTTCAAAAAATTTACGAAAACAAAAAAGTTCTAAAAAGCCTACCTGCTTCGCTTTTGGGCGTAGTTGGTGCTTTCTCTGATCCTCCTGTTTGGCCACTACTATCCGGTGTATTAGGTGGTGGCATAGGACTTGGAGTTGGTTTATCATTACTGTCTTGTGGAGGGTCTAATAACGTTTTATCCATTGGAATTTGTTGTAAATGTGGCGCCAAATGATGTTTACAAACTTGTGCATATAATTTCAACATATCAGTAATTTCACCTTCACCTAAAAGAGTAAACCACTCTTCTACAGGTTCATTGCCAATTTTTGCTTTTGCTGTTTTTCCAACTCGTAAAATTCCATCCCTTAAAACTTTCGTAATAGGACTGTGTCTACCTAATTTGCACATTTCATAAGCTGTTGACAATTCTTTGAAGAACGTTCGAATTTTAGGAAGAATTGCTTCATTGTCTGGAGCTACAACAATATAAGCGACGTCTCGAGCAAACGAATATGGTTCTAATAGAAGACTTTCCCAATGTTGGAGAGCATATGGTGCGAGAGATAACCAATCTTTTTCATGTCCTACAACTACGGAGGGAATTGGTTGAGGTTCACACCTAGAAGAAAAATAAATCATAAAATAGAGTTCACTCTGCTCCAATTATAGGTTTTTTTTCATTACGACTTATCTATCGACCGGTCTACAAACGCTCTCAATTCGACTTTAGTAGAACATCATATATGTCACATACAACATATAGTATAAAACTAAGCCGATTGCCAACAAAAATTCTAAAAACGAACACTAACCAAAACCATTAAAGATTAAGGAAATTTTACAAATCGGCCTTTTTCTAAGAATATCTGACCATCACTTTCAGAGTCTATTTTATTTATGACTACACAACATTTTCAGTTGTAGACTTAACCATCGACTACCGGCTTAACGTATTTGTTCTCCAAGAAATTTGTTTGTAGAGCAAATCTTAAATGATAGACCTGACTTTTTTAGAAAAACATTGTTATTCGATATTCGATTTTATGAGAATATTTTTAGAGTTTAAAAAAAAAAGACAAGAAATAAAAATATCGACAATGGCTTGTTAACACAGAATAGCCTTGAAAGTATGTATTTAAAAAGAGCAATATGGGCAAACTAACCTGTCATCAGTCCCTCGTCCAGCGAGCCTGTGAAATTGTCTCCACGTCAATGGACCTTTAACAGCAGATGGCGCCTCCCACAATCTCGTTTGACATTTCTTTTGAATTGCTTCTTGAAGTAATGGTTGTAATGATTTCATAACTCGTACGATATCCTGATTACATTGAGGACCACTAGCTCGAAGAAAAGGCCATTGATGTACTGCAAACCCATTTGACGATTTACTATGTTTTTGATGACTATCTTCAAGTTTGCATATAGCCAATGAATCAAAAGTTTGTTTGCTTTGTTCCAATGCTATCGTTGTGACTTCATTGCTATCGGAATATTCGAGAACATGTATACTATTGGTGAAGACTGTTGGTTTTGTGCAGACGTAACGAGCTGCTCGACATAAGGCGTTAACTGTACTTGGGATGAAGACACATTGTTCACGGATTAATTCGAGGAGACTATGAGGAAGAATATCAACTTGATCGCGATCCAGGGATGGATCAAGTTTTATTGAATTCGTAGCAATTAGGAACGATAATAGTGACGGTTTCTTCTTTTCGCCTGGATCTTCAGCTATACCTTTAAACAAAATAGAATGTTTATTTATTTATTAAACATTTTACATAATTTTATAATAAATTATTATTAATAAATAATTGTCCCATTTATATTAGTTAGTTAAATAGGTTCAGAGTTAGCTGTATAACATTTTAATAATTTCAATTAAGGGTGTTTTATGCAAACAATGTTCTCGATGTTTAGTAGAAGTCATTCCATTGCGCCAACTGAATGACATGTATTCTATTTACACAACCTCTTCAAGTCGAACTTTTCTGAATTTTTTCAGAGAGTCGTCGTCGTGCGGCCAAAAACATAACATCTGCAGGATGTTCAGAAGCGGCACCGTCTACCAGTAGTAAAGTGAATAATTTTACCTTTCTATTACAATCGTGTAACTACAAGGAATCGCCGCATGAGTACCAAAAACTATTCCACCTTAATTTTTTTTTATGCGATCCTCTTTGAATTGCATTACTGGCATGTTGCCAAGAGGCAACCCGGCTAAACAATTGCAAGAAGTTGTTATTTTCTAACCGAACATTTTTTTTTATATTCTGTATTGAAATTCAAATAAAAAGATTCTACGACTTTTTCCAATAAAGTTGATATTTTTGTAGATATGAATTTTGAAAGTTCGAAAAATCTCAAATATAAGTACTTTTGACCCATGAAAAATATTTGAAACAAAAAATATAATAAATATTTTTTTTAATTATTTATACAATAGTCAACAATATTCTGAATAGAGATTTCAAAATTTTTTATTGTTTATATCTTTTTTCTTATTGTTAATATCGCGCGCTTATATGAGCTTTTTTTGACTCATACGCTGCTGCATCGGCTTGTCTTCGTTTTAAATAATTATTTATGATTTATCTGAAAAACTAACAACTCTATCAAAATTAATAAAAAAGGTTATTATTAATTAAATTGTCTTCAATTTGCTTACAACCGATTTTTTCTGAAATCTTTTTTACAAAAGTTATTTAAACATGAAGAGAAAAACATGTAAATGAAATTATTTTTTTATCGGTTAATATTTATTTAATTAATAATTGTTATTTAATTAATAATAATAAAATATGATAAACGCATGCCCCTTTAGCAAAATGGGTACCTTTAGGCGAAACTACCTTTATTTTTGTTTATTACTACTACCCTAATTTAGTGAAATTGCATTCTTCCTTCTAATCCATATCGATTTAAAAAATAGCACACATTTTTGTGATAATGTAAATATTTTCTTAGTTTATTAACCGATTTTAATAATTGTTTCTCTGTGAAAGAGAAGGTATCCTTAGGGAGTGGATCCATAGAAATTAAAAGCAAATTTTAGAAGGATCTTCAAAGTTACGCTTAAAAATTTAGACAATTTAGCATAATTTGGATATACATTTTTAAATTACAGTTACATAATCCGTTTATCAGTTTTCTTTTGTCCAAAAAAAAAAAGAAAAAACCAATGGTTTTATTCTTTGTTATCATTTTTTTTATAGTATTATGTAGAGTTTTCTTGTTTTTTTTTCCAAAAGTGCCATCTACTTCAGTATAGTTCCGAACTTCGTACAGTATGCCACGATGTTTGTGTGCAATGATTAAGTGAAAAAAGTATTAAAAAATGCACGCTATTTAGCTTCTTCATTGTGTTTATAGGCACTATTGTGTGTGATAATAAAATAAGAAATGCATTAATTAAATTCTCGTGTTTGTTATAATTATTATGAATTGCAGTGCATGCTATAATGTTTCTTTATCTATGGACCGATGTTGAATATTTCAATATACAGAGTGAGTCAGTTTGCAATTATATCAGGTTATGTATAGACCGATTGTAATAATTTTTGTTTTGTTTGAAAAGAAATATTTTACAAATGGTCTCATAAAAACTTAGTAACAATCTGCATAAAACTTTTAACAAATTTTGAAAAAACCAAATAAGTTAGCATCCTTGTTTTCAATCAGTACTTATATATTGAAATTATTTTCTTGATTAGAGAATTAATTTTTTTCTTATAAAAACCAAAATTATTCCTTGGTGTCATCTTTTTTGTAGTCTTATATAATGTTTGTCTGTCTGTTGTTTTCAAAAGTCTTTAAAATTTCGTACTGGTTGCAACGAATGTTTGTGTGCCAAAATTAAACGAAAAAATAATAAAAAGTGCTCGTTATTGTCATAAACAGTGCACGCTATTTAGCTTGCTCATTTTATTTATAGGCACGATGTTTCAATATTGAAATATACAGTCGCACATTATAGAAGAAAGAAATAGATTGAGTTTGTTTTAACGTTATTAGATTGTTTTGAGATATAGTTGATGTTTTGTAAAAAAAAATATTTAGAAAACAAAAAATTTTATTTTGAAAATTTAATAAAATAATTGATTTTCGAATTTGTATATGTTCAAGTTACTTACATAACCTGTTTATTAGTTTTCCTTTGTTCAAAAATAAAACAACCAATGATACCAAATTCTTTGTTATAATTTTTTTTTGTAGTCTTATGAAATGTTTTCTTGTTGTATTTAAAAAGTGCTTTCTACTTTAGTGCAGTTCCAAACTTCGTAGTGTTTACCACGGCAATAATTAAATGAGCGAGTGAGTTGTAGACGAGTTATTAAATTGTTTTCAGATGTAATTTTTGTTTTGTGAAAAAAAAAATTTAGAAAACGAATCAATTTTGGTGTCCACCGTTTTTCTTTTTATTAATGGAAACATTTGCAGTGATTGGTGTTAAAGGTATATTTATCACCTTTAACTTTGTTTGGCTTCGCGTAGGTGCACGATAATCCTCATTGAGGAGCGTATCAACTCTGGCCCTTGGTAATCCGAGCCTACAAAACTCGTTAAGCGTCATTAAGGAGTTAGGTATAATAGTGTTTCTTATAACGATTGTTTCTTGCTTCGGCAAGAAGGAATCGGCATGTTTCTCTCTGTGAATATGTCTTGTACATACATATGTGAGGGCATGTTAGCGGAGTCAGCATTGTTGGGTAATTATTATAGATTTGATGCTTTTTGCTGTTTATGTATTTATTGATAAGACATCGTAAAAATCAAATGACCTTTTTGCATAGATTGCAAACGCGTAATTTTTCTACATATTTTTTTGTTTGACCAGTTACGGCACCTTTATGTACATGTAAAAATTAGCTGTAGAAGAACAAAAACTAGTTAAAAGTGAAAAAAAAACAATGATATGGTCACACAGAAGATGAGCTGCAACGAATAAAATGAGAGTAGATTCCAGATATAAAAATAAAATGGAAACGAAAACATAAAAGATTAAAACTGTGTAAAAACTTGTATATTAATATTATTTGATTTTAGTATGATGGGTATACAATTGTAGCATTTATTTTGAAGTGTCACGTCCAGAACATTTTTGAAAAGATAATCTCTATGACAAGATGGCGCCTAGAGATGATTAATTAACTATAGATGCCTAACCGTAAGTAACAGACTATTTTAAACCTATTAAACGTTTTTTACTGACTATTGTAAATAAAGTTGTTTTTTTGTATCAGATGTTTCTTTTTTGTTTTGATTAATGTTTTGTGATTATGTGTTGCGATGATTTATATATAAAAATGCGGAAATTTCGGCGAAATTTTAAAATGCGCACAAATAACTGGGGTTGTTTTCTGAGGGGAGAAAACGGATTTGAGATTGCAGCAAACTTTTTTTGGTTTTGCAATATTTAAGGCTTTCTCTTATTTTAACAGTAGATTAGACTTTCTGGTAACACCACTATAAAAAAATGCACCATTTACTGTACCTCCTATAAGGTAGGAAAATCAGTAAAATAATAAAACAATGTATAATAATAATTAAAATTTTACATTTTACTATAGTATTTGTAGCCAAGTTTTTATTTTTACAAAAAGATGTAAAGTGTTTTATTGACATAAATGTAGATTTTTAAATTTTTGTAAAAAGCTGTAATAAAATCTATTTTGTATATTGTTGTTTTCTTTTCAACCGAAAGAAAAAAGAAAATTTTCAGTTCAACCAGTATATTTTTTTTATATAAATGTCCACTAGAGTGACCAAAAACTGAAAAAGTGTTTTTTAATGTTGTCATAATATGTAATTAATGGATTTTTATCAATAATAAGAAGTATTTGAACATTTTTTTAAATCACAAATTTATACAGTGAGTATGGAATAAATTCTATAAAAATTATAAACAGTTTTTTTTTTTTCAAAAAAATCTTTACACTTCAATATTTATTTGCAAAATCACATATTTTTATGACCAATGAAATTCCAGTCATTTGTTTTAGAGTTGTGACTTTATCAATATTTTTTTTAAATAGAAACCCCCTATTTTATTAATTACATGTCTCGCTTTAATTTGTTGAAAACAAATTGCAGACAATTTACTGATTAATAACCTTTATCAATTTTGATAAAGGGATAAATTTTTATTTGACAAGAGCACTGAAGAAATATAAAAACTATAAAATTATTAGAATGATTTTGAATAAATTCTAGAAGGATAGTCTTCACATTTTGACAGTTAACTCGTGTCTTGTATGCAAACTATAATACAAATAATAATTACACTTCTTCATAAATTAAAAAATCACCTAACCGTCAACACTCCTTAAACATTTTACTGGGTCTGTACATGACTAGCTCTAAATAACTAAGCTTAATACGTGGTCCAGACTTGACCATTTTAAATCCTGACAGATTTACAAATATATGTAATCACAATCACTCGGAACAAAACATATTAAAAAAGAAACTTTCATTTTTATATTTTTACTGCCACCACATAATATCCTACATGGTATAAAAATAATTATAAAACCTGCCTCAGGCTACATTCTATACTTTAAGACTTGCCGCGTTCAATACACATGTCAGTTAGTCAGAGATGGCAATGACGTCCGTGATAAAGATGTCTTCAACGTATATGAGCACTGACAAGTGTGCCTTGTATTTCCTAACCATTATTGGATTCCAAAACTAACAATTATACCCCACAAGATTCAATGACGACCCTAATATAGTCAGTAGTGTTTATAACAATCATAGTAATAATAGTTATGAATCGAAACATTGTTATTAAAATCAACAAAGAGTCGGTGACATTTTTCTAACAGATAATCACTATAAACAAATTTCTCTTTCAATTAAAAACCATAATTCTACATAATGATAAGAGCAACTCACCAGTAATTTCCATTTCATCTTCGTAGAAAAGCCCACTACCATGAGCTAAACTCCTATTGACAACAGCCGAAAACCCGCAACTGCATCGAATAGCATCTTCATCTAAAAGCATTTGTTGTTGATGATGAGATGGAGGCGATAACATTCCTCCATAATTCGGTAATTGACCCATACCACACGCCCCCGGAAATGGACTACTTGGCTGCTGCACACTACCGTGCATTTTATCACAGGACGAACTTATTAAATACACTCCGGCATCAGCACCTCGGATATTTCCAACAACTCGACCACCCGCGTTACATACACACAATGTACAACTGTCGAAATTATGATCACGAAATATATTAGACGCCGTATCTGTTAATAAAATATTTAAAGACAATGAATTAGCTTCTGGCGTCCTTTGCACTGAGGGTGTCGGTACCGCTTCCACTGAATTTAAGTTTTTGTTAAGATATGAACTGGCTGTCGAAGTTGCCGGACTTGGAAGTTCGTAAGGAGGAGGAGGTTGACGAAAACCGCCATGCAGAGGACTTGCAGGAAAAGAATTTTGGTGTAGGTTTGTTGAAATGGAATTAGATATAGGTTGAGAAGTTGTTGATGTTGGAAGCTGTTGTAGAGGTTTCTCGGCATGTTGAATCCAAGATGGTTTGTAAACACAGTACGATGGTAGTGTTACTATTGGTAAACCCTGCGAAGGCAAGTTGGTCAAAGGAGCATATTTGCTAGAACCCACCATTTTGCAGATCATAGGCGGTTTAAAAACAAAGCTCCAATCATCTGAAATATAAGAAAATACTTAATAATAATGGTTAATAATTATCAATAATGTTGCTTTAAAATAAATAAAAGGTCATAAACTTAAAAATAATAAAATTATAATACATTTTATCTGAACCTAAAACCTTATTATAACATACCAGGACTGAGCTTAATAAGCGCTTATACAATAATCAGTAGCCGCTAATAAGAAATCTTAAAAAGATATCAAACATGGTGTCGTCATAGGTTGTGACAGGTTTAGAACTATGCTACAATAAAAAAATATATTACGCGTGGATAATATTTTGTGATGAATAAAGTTTTTCTTCTTGCTGATATTCCGCCACTTAAGTTTTAATACAAGATTACACGAATTAAGAAATACTAACCTATATGTTCTTCTTGTGGGCTACCCATGTTAGGATATATTTCTTGTTTGGTCCTTACAATTGCCAAATCTGTATAATCTGGTAATGGTAAATCGAGTTGTCCACAAGGTGAAGCAATAGGATTATGTTCTAAGCTAGGAGGTGTTGGAAACATTTTACTTAATTCTTCAGGCCTTAAAATTCCCATATTTGAGCCACTACCATGATTGGAAAAACGTTTCCCATCTTCATGATTATTTAAAGGTGTGGAACCTGGTGGTGTTTGCACTTGCATCTATCGAAAAAAGAAAAAAAATCAGAATGGGTCCGTACTTTTACAAAATTTCGTCAAAAGAATTACATATTTATTTACTTTTCAACTTACCGTTTCATCACTACTTGTGTCATCCGAATTGTCAAATATCTGCTCTAAATCTTTATACGACGGTTGTAATCCTTCGCTTGTAAACAAATTTCCACTACTAACTTTTTTCAAATCTTTGGGTTCTTCTTTGACAATCACTTGTCCTCTTTTAAAACCATCAATGGCTGATCCACCTCCCTCCTCATCAAATTCGTATGGATCACCGGGTCGTTTAATGCCTTGAACAGGTAACTGATCTAACGAAATCGCCGCTTCACCATCGATTGGTTCCTGTTTGATCTCTTGCATGATAAACTGATTTTTGGTATTGATATTGTTCGACAACTCGTTGTTGTTCAAAGAAACACCATTGTGGTTATACAGAGAATAGATATCGGTCTTTCCCAAGCAATTTTTTTTGTTTTCTTTATCATCTGGTTTAAACCGTTTCACGGGATGATTAAGCCTACCAAAGCATTAAAAAAATTAGAAATTATTAAACCATGCAGAAAAAAATGTGTAACACCTTTTCAATTTAAAAAAAAAACAATAAATCAAGCGGAATTGTACAAATTCATGTCAACTAATAAAATGTTGTCAACACTAACTAACTAGAGGTACAAAGTAATACATATAGAAATATAATAGATTACCATGCTTCTAATGTAGAGTAATCATATAACATTTCCAAAGTTTGTTCCTCTTCTCCTAGTGTACTTTCATATTCCTTAGTACTTAAAATTGGTCGTTTTAACACAGGAACACTAGATACATTAGTCTGTTGTTCATTTTTGGCGTCAACAGAAGAAACATTAGGACTATTAGCCGTGCTTTCTTCGCTTTTCAGTGGTTGATCTGGAGTATGAGTTTTTTCGTTAGGCGACGACGGAAGCAACGTGGGCGGATGGGGCGATAAAATAGGCATGGTTTGTTCTCCAGGAGGCACCGAAGCTGGTTGGGAATGAGGATTAGGCAGTGGTGAAGGTGCTACAGATGGAGGACTACCGACTGACGGTATTGCAACTGACTCTTGAGTGCGAGGATACGATGGAGGACCACCTTGAGGTGTATAAGAGCCAGAACATCTGAAAATTCAAACATAAACTTTAATATAATATACTATCTTATAACATTATCAATCAATCAATGAATTGAATAATTCATAATAATAAAGATTGATGCAGTAATTTTTTTTAAACATTCCAATATCAGGGAAAGATTATACATAATAGTTTCCACACCAGCAGCTAGCTAAGACAATATAAATTTGTTAGATAAAAAGTGCATTTTTAAATTCAATGCAAACTCAAAAATGTGCCGATTATTCACTAGTACGTTAAAATCATAGAAAAAAAAAACAACCTTCAAAATGTCAAGTGTCATAATTTAAAGAAAGTGAATATCAAATAAAGTCGATAGAAGTTGCAAAGAAGCATCTTGCAAACGATCTTAAAAAATGTGTCTAGCGTCAAATATTGTTTGCACCCAATTAATAGTTAACTTATTTGGCGTGCATCAAGATTCATTTATTAGTGACATTTTTTGACAGTCATAACGCGAAACATATAAGTTATTATTAAAATGGAATGAGAAAAGCACCTATCGCTATTATATATATATATTTTCTAATTCTTTTCTACAGTCAGATTTCACTAGAGCACGACTACTCTTAGATGGGGACATCTTATTACCCACGTTAGATGAGCAGTCGTACAGCAGAAAATGTAAGCGTCTGTGTTGCTCAGCGACGACACAATTTGGTTTCACTTTTATTGTACACTGCGATTTTAATCAATTTTACGTTTTTAATTCATTTATCCTAGAAGAAAAATCGGCACATTTTGAAAATATTTGTAATAAGATAAATTGTCATAATAGAAATAAAAACATGCTAATAAAAAAAAAACTAATAATGGCCCCGACAGTGTAAGCCCGTCACCCATAAAGCGAGTGACCAACCTGTCGAACTCTGCAAGTACGGGGGAGCGCCTGTGGAAAGGAACACGTCCCCGTACTGCCTTTGAAGGCCTAGGTGAATTGGTTGTCTTCGTGTTGTTACCGGTGCTCCATTTATTGCTCGTCATGCTGCCCACGTACTTTCTACACCTGCAATGTCGCAACGTGCACTAACAAACAACTTTTATCATACACTAACAACAACAAGACAATATTTTTTTTATTATCCCATTTTTCACATATTTTGATCTTCAGCTTCAAAATTATCAACAACTCAAGCTTCTTGCATGCAATTTACATAGTTTTCACCGCATCAAACCCATTACGTGAGCTGGCTATTTACGAAAGAATACACATTTAAGTTATAGATACTGAGAAACCTTAAAACTTTATGAATAACAGGTCGAAAATTTATTATTTATTATGATTTCTTGTACACTAAAAATCTCTTCAGTGGTTAAGTGTTTTTTTCTTAATTCAATAATTCTCACTTTTATAGTACATACTACAATGCAAATAAGAGCTAGTATAATTTTTACCCTTCAACTTTGCAAGTAGTTTATGGCGGTCATGTTCGGTACACCACACAACATTACAGCTGTCCGAGCAAGCCATGATGCTCATTCGTCCGTGCAACTAATTGTCGCCTTACTTAGACAGCCTTAATGTTCGGTGAGATACTGAACAATACAGCCATAAACCATTATCAACTACTTCAAAAAGTTAACAATTTAAATAGGGTATTAGACTTATAAAAGTTTATAAGCTTCTCATTAACATTTAACGCACGGCTTCACAGTATCGATATCTTTTTCAATTATTGTTGATATAACTTCAAAATATCACATCAAACAGTTGTTAGCACTAACACCCATAAATACATGCAAATTAAATTCTTAACAAGTAATTTATTCCAATTGTTTAAAACTCACTTAGAACAGGTACAAGTGGCGCGTTTGATTGGATCCACAAATTCCCATTGTCCAGTGAATTCGTGTGGTGTATTGGAAGATAATTGGTTACATCCCGGAGGACCTCCAAGTACGCATTCCTGCCATACTCTTTCAGGTAGTACGGTGGCAGAAGTTTCGTCTCTTGACATTGATAATGTGTGTTCAACTGAGACGGAATAGGGACCTGGTTGCGGCACCCTACTGTTTATTTGAATTGGTGATGGTGGCGGCGTCTGAGTTAAAACAGGAGAACCTGAAAATGTAACTTAGTATTAAATCTTTATATAAAAATTCTGAAAAATGTTCTACATAAAAGTAAACAATACTGTACCAGTTATAAAAATTTACTATATAAACAAGAAATAAAATCGTCACTTTCGACTGTAGTAAGTGTTTGACCTTATTTTAGTTATATGTCCTAAAGTATATCAATTGACAACGGCGCAGATGACGTCATACGCTATTTTTTGTTGACGTAGGTCAGATTTAGTAAATAAGTTTTTTTGTGCTATTCTCATTTTATGCTTAACGTAAAAATCGTAGGATTGTGCATTTTGCAGAAGGTGATACCATACTATTATACGTACTAAAGATAAAACCATTAGTTGAATGGTGTTTAATATATTATACCAAGCTTTATGGTAATCTAACCTTAAAACTTTACTTAATGCTGCAAAAAATAGCATGAGATCCGATGGAAAACACGCACAAAACTAATTTTTACACAAAAAAAGTTCTCTTGTATATAAAAGAAAATTGTTAAAAAACTGCCGTAACGCACCAGTTTTATAGTCAATTTGTTTTTCATTAATAACTAATTTTAAATTATATCTAAAAAGTTTCCTATTAAAAAAAAATGTTTGGTTAGCAATTTTATTTGTCTGAGCGAAAACGAGTCAATGTTTATGCCAATAGAAATTGGCTTAAACACTAACATCATAAGTCTGTAAAATCGCTTTTGAAACTTCAGAAGGTTGTGTTGTCTGTACAGTCGGTTTACAGACGATAATTTGACGTATAACATCAAAAAAACATTAATGAAAAATTTAATACTTTTATGAATTGAATTATTATCACTGAATTATCATTATTTTGTATAATAAAAAAAAGACGTAATTAAAAATTATTATTATTACGTTCTGCTTTCAGAGTCTGAAGTTGCGTATGAAGTTGTTTATATCAGATATTCAGTTTTTTTGACCTTTTGACTGAACGATAACACAACGGCGATAAAGCGCGAAATAAAATGTAAAACAGCTAACATTTTCATACCCGCCAAATTCCAGTTCGAACAATCTATTAAAGTTACACTGCTAATCAACATAAATGTGACGTCTATTGGCTTTTATTTTGTATCAACTATAGTATAGCAAAATCGATCATCAAAATTTCAACATGTTCAACAGTTTCTTGATGAACTGTAATTGAATGAGTTTAACAACAGTTGTGCAACCGGGCGTGAATTCGTTAAAAATATTATAAATATAAAAAAATTATCGCTTTACTAAATACATACATATTTAAATAATTATTAAATTAAATAGTATCAAATTACTTACTCGTTCCATTTTTCACAACCCCATTTGGATGAACAAACCCCGTTCCGCTTAAAATCGAATTGTTGGAAGTGTCATCTAAGTCAGTAACCAAAACATAACACGATGGATATTTCATTTTAACACCAGCAACAACAACTTCCACTAAACTGCTATCAGCCAAACTACTACTTTTATCCAAAGGGTAAAAATTACTCCATTCCTCCAAAATTCTAGATGTTACTTCAGACTTGAAAGTTTGACCGGTCAACGTCCCAGCTAATCCATACGGTGCCAGAATGACTGTAAATAGAACAAATTAATCAAAGTAAAGAAATAAAATTTCAATCGTAATTTAACAATAAAATTTCAGATTTCCTGTCGTGTCACGTAAGCTTAATGTCATCGACGTCAATCTGGTCCACTAATAAATAGGAATTTATAAACTATTTAGTATTTGAATAAGTGCCATTTTCTATTTTAACAATACTTGTTTTATAATATTTATCTCAACATTGTACATAAAAACTATTGCCTTTATCTTTTAGAATATGCCAAAGCCACTATATTCCACAAACCGATTTACCACAAAATGCACCCTACAATTTTGCATTTATTACTGTTTTATGTAATCTGATTGTTTAAAGAAAAGAATAGAAGTATACAAGCAAAGACAGAAAAAACAAGATTTTTTTAAAAAAGACATGAAGAAAAAAGCATAAATCAGTAATAAAAATTAAAAATCATATAGAATACTCCACGAGATGCTAGAAAAAAAAAGGAAAAAAAAAGAATATAGGATTTATTTAAAGAAAAGAAAAAAAAGAAGTAAATAGATAAGATAAAGTCGAAGAAGATGATGAGCAACGTAAACACCTAATAATGTAAAATAAGCAACAACAACACAAAGGATTAGCTAAAATGTCAAAAGTCGCACACAGGGTCTGAATAAAACATAGAAATCATAGGACACAGTTTACATAGTAGATATAAAAGCTAAAAAAAGACAGAAATATGCACTGTTTATAAACCGCAAGGCAACCTTTGATAAAATAAACAGCAAAAAACTGTAGAAACACATTAAAAAAGAATAAATATAAAAATAGTAAGAGAAATATTAATTTTTTTTGGATTTCGACAAGCAAGCTACTGTTTTAATGTTGGCACATTTACAAACTTGACAGCTAGAATAACGTCTTCTGCGAAAATAGATTTAAAAAAAAGTATTTTTACATGTGTTTAAGTAGAAGCTGAGCAATGTCACCTGCAGAATCACTATCTGCAGGTGAGGAATTTTTCGTAGCAGAATATTATATTATTGAAATAAAATTAGAACTTATTGAATAAAGCTCAATTTTGTTCACAATAATTAAGTACTTACAATTTATATGTAGTAAAGAAAAAAAAACAGAAACTGATAATTAATTATTAAAAACTCCTTCCTTGAATATATTCGTTTGTGCTAAGATCAGAATGCTTAAAAAAAGCTTCCGGTAAAACATTTTGTTCAAATAACAATTTTATTATTGACTTTCCATACCTTTTAGTCCGGAAGTTGACGATTGAGCTTGCTGTAGATGAAACCTGGAGAGCTTCCGGACCGGTGGATGTTGTCGTACATCAACACTAGCACACACAGAACTCTCCCCATGCACAAAAAAAGCCAACGAAAATGATAGATGGGTCATGGTGTATTCGGTCTTTTTTGGGCCTTCATATGGTTGAACAAACCATTTTCCTAGACGAATGAAATCACGAGAGAGCAAACAACGTTCGATGAGATTGTGGAGGGCTTTGAACAATAAGGAACGACATTCGTATGATAGACCACTTTCCCATGAACCCTGCTCGCAATCTGAAACAAATTTTAAGAGATTAATATACAATTTAATTCGGACAGTTACATTTTAATTTATTATACATAGAATTCACCTCAAAAAACCACAACAAAATTTTAATATCTTTAAAAAAACAACAACAAAATTTTAATATCTTTAAAAAAAGTATTCATTCATAAGTGAAGCTGCCTTTGGCAACTACCTTTTATTTGGTTTGTCGCACTATACTTTAAGTAGAAAAAAATCACCGATAATTTTATTCATGTATAAAAATCCCATAAGCCGCAGTAAATTATTATTTTAACTTTTTGGCATCGGGTAAAGTTAGCCCCAGCTTTCCATCTGGATAAAATGTGTGTGTTGGAAACTTGCTCGAATCTAATTATTGTTTGTTAGAACAAATAAAAAAAAATTAAAAATATAAGTTTTGATCATTTAAAATTTTCAACTCCAATTTAGTTTCACAAATCAGCAGACAAAAAACTGGTCCCTTGAATTAGTTTTTAGTTTATCGTAGGTGGTTTTTGTCGTCAATTTACCACGCAATCCAGTTCTTATAGCAAAATTACTTTTATCCAGACAAGAAAAACCTCTAAATAATAGTCGATAAATTGTACAGAAAAAATTATAAATTTTTGAACAATATAATAAAGTATGATTTATTTAATTATTAAGTGTCTGCGGTCTGCGAAATTCAACAGGAAAAGAAAGCCGATTAATTGGTGTGGCAGGCACTTGGGTGCTAATTGAAAGAAAACGCACTCTTAATAATTTAGCAACTAGATAGATTCTTTTGCAATAAACACATACATAGTTAAAAGAGTAGGTAACTAGATCAACTGTAATAAATAATTTAAAACCTAGAGCAAGGTCATAGAAAAGTTGAATAACACCCCAAATGTACGCCTCTGGCAGAAGAGAAGAACATACATACGGACAAGGATTATGATACGGTTCAGAAATAAACGTCACGTTGCCGGTTCGCCTTGGCCAAATCGAAACGGGTTTGCCGCCGCCGCAATCGCGCCATGGGCGGCGTCATCAACATCGATTTAGTTCTGGCTAGAGACGAAAGCTTTGTTACGCGTGGTGTATGTATGCATTTTCTGATTTGCAAAAAAATTTAAAAACAACATACTTAAAGTTTAGTCAAAAAACGTGGTACAAAAATCAAGAAAACAATACTTCCGTTGTCCTTTATATATTAAAATAAAACCCGCGTGCGTCTTACTAATAAAGTACACTCGAATGCAAAAGCTCCTCATGGTCCACAAGTACGCGCCACGCGCACGCTTGATGTTTACAAAACAATCCAAATCGAACACCTTCGTCACGCCAGATTAACGGCGACTATACCCCCACACACACATAAAAAAGACAAGAACAAATGAGTTACATTTTTCTGGCTCATTCATTGCCAAGAAAACGGACGCCACTGGCACATTAAAAAAACAGTAAAATTAAATGCATTCAACAGGTTGGATCATTAATCAATTATTACAAGTATACTTAAAAATACAAAAGCTTTACAATACAATTTGTTTCATTGACATCCATCCAAATTGGTATAGCTTATATTAAATTAATATAAACTGAAATAAGTTATTATCATACCTAAGTACATTCTAAACTAGTTGTTACCTTTGAAACAATGTAATTATTTTGTTAGTGGGAGAATTATTTTTTTCTAGATACAAAAG
Organism: Lagria hirta; assembly: GCA_947359425.1. NCBI lineage: Eukaryota > Metazoa > Arthropoda > Insecta > Coleoptera > Tenebrionidae > Lagria > Lagria hirta. The sequence continues at coordinate 10,763,180 of OX375804.1, read as the reverse complement.
TCCGTTAAAATTACTACACTTACACTTAACTTTACAATATTATTTAAATTCTAACATAATCTAAACTGCATTTATTTTTTTCGAATAAAGTTTTGCTTCATAATTATGTAGTTATGGTGCGTCAAAAACTATCTCGTTCAAAGTTTAATCATGAAAGTAAAGTTAGAATACTCTAACATAGGGACAACTTTATCGTCTTTGTTTATTAGATGCGCAGTGGTACGGTAGAGTATAAGCGTCTGTGTTGACGGCACAATTCAGTTGAAGTTGGATTATTATTACATATTTAGATTTGCGCCGATGACTACTCAGTCACTTGTCTTTTTAATTTCGCAACCCCTTTTGGCAACCCCCTCGTGCCATCGAGAGTGTTCAAACTCTAGCTTATGTCATCGATTGTCTTGTCATGCTTTTGACAATTTATAAATAATTTTAATGCAAATAAACTTCAGCAAAATAGTTTGAGAATTTGAGGATAATTACTAATAAATAACTATTAATTAATTTAAAAAAAAAACACACAACTTTTGAGATGTTAATTAACAAATGATAAAAACGCTATCTATTTCACTACAGTTTTTCCCTAGGGACCCTAGATAATTAGGGAACATCAGCTTAGAAACTGTTTAATACCGTCTAATTATTGACTATTTCTTTTAGTTACTTTTATTTTTTTTATGCACTTTAAAATAAAAAACACAAATAAAACGATTATTATTTTGTGTGTAAAACTCTGAGATATTTACGAAAAGCCACATGTGTTGGTTCAATGGTTTGTCGCACATCACTTAAAATCTATTAAAACCTTGAAGAGAATAAAATTTCTAATAAAATAGTTTTCTACATGATAAGCTTGAAAAAAAAAGCAAATACTATTTAGAGACAAAAGACACTGATCTATGAGATGAATTAATTCGAGATTCAAATTGTTTCCGCTTTGATAGTTTACAATTACCAGTTATTTCTCAGAAATCAAACAGGATAACTACTAGCACTGCTCAATTAGCCTTTCAACATGGTTTTAGAAGCTTGATTAATTAGCAATTTGTTAGCTTGACAGATCAATAGAAATTGTAATTTTTTTATTGACATTTTTTTAATTCAATTAAGGCTTTTGACGCTATTTAATGGTAAGAAAACATCTAACGTTTTTCAAAATGCCTTTTTTTTCGACAAACTGCTCAAAAATTCTAGTTGCAATCGCATCGGCATTAGCAAAGAAACATTATTATTATTATTTATTTCATCAGGTGATACTTCTAAAGTTTGTTTCATATAAATTTGATAAAAAAAACTCTGGCTCAAAGTATAAAATAATAAAGATACATTGATTATTCACCCACTGGATTCTGGTAAAAATTGACCATTCCAAATGACATATATCGACTCTGATCAAAGATGTGCAATGTTATGTCTCTATCTACTTTTATTTATACTAACAAATAGAAAAATAAAATAAAAGCAAATTCATTCAAACTAGATTCGTAGACAAGGACATGTTTCGTTCTTATTGGATCTCTTCAGCACTTGGGTAAATATAAGCCCAAATTTGTCATTGTCATTTTATTCAAGACTTGCTGAAGAGCTCCAATAATAAGATTGAAACATGTCTGTGTCTAGTTTGAATGAATGTGCTTTGACCTTATTTTTCAAGTAGTGTAGAACTCAAGACTAAAAATGTTTGCTTTTCAGTTTCATTTCCGGTGTTTTTTGACAATATTTTTTTTCCGGAAAATGTTCTTCGAAACAACATTTTTCTGCTTATTTACGCGCAGGAAAATTGAATTTTCCGGACGAAAATTTTTTAAATGTAAAAACTTTACAAGACGCAAAATAAAAAAGATACTCTAGTAACTATAGTTGCCAACAAAATTGACAAACTTGATTTTTGTGGTATTTGTAAAAAAAATTCTAAAATTTGTAAATTTCGTCTTTTTTTACGATTTCCGGAAAAATTTAATACAGAACACGTCAGTAAAATTTTCCTGACTTTTATGTAAATAACTATTTACTGAAATCTAGCCCAAAACAAACTTTTTATTATTTTATTTCAAATTTTACATTATATTATTAAATGATTTTATCTATATACTTTGTGTACAATATATCAGATAAAATTGTATTACGATAGCTGAAAAAAAACTGTAAGGTTTAATGAATGGAAACTAGAAACCTTATTTATTTAATAACTTTGCAGATCATAATATTTTATCATTTATCTTTTTTCACTGATAAGGCGGCTTGACAATGCATTTGCGACCAATTTTTGCACAAAATTTAATGCAATGAAAATAAAAAATAAGATCTTAAATTATGATTAGAGAAAAATTGAAAAATATCTATTATTAGTACATATTACATAAAAAAAGTGCATTATAGATTATATAGTGATTATATAGTCCATATAATCTATATCATGTTATTAGGTTATGTTATAATAGTTAGGGTTATTGCTTTCAACAGGTTCTTATTTAGAAAAGAAACTACATTCTAAATTAATTGAAATTTTATTTCACATAAAACATTGTTTTCATCAAAACTGTTAAAATTGAATTTTATAACTGAAATAAAATAGGTAAAGATGCTTTTTAGGAAAACTTTCACAACAGATCACACATTGAAATCGGATCCCAAAGTAAAATAATTTATTATTTGTGACTTAGCTAAGCAGGATATCCCACTGCCTTTTACACAAAGCACTAATTTTATTAAGACCACAAAACATTATAGCTTTTGGAAGAATTGTTTTCGTTACCCTTTAATGTTTGTTACAATTAATTAGATTTTGATAGCTAAATAGAAGTTTTCAGGACAATTAGTCCATTTTGACTTCATCCAAGAGTAATTAATAATACTCAACAAATTTTAAACTTACTTTTAATTATTAACAAATTATGCAAAAAAACAAAATGAAGCCGGACATGCCTCAACATGTAATTTTAGATAAATTGTCAGTTACAAAGTCCTACAACTTTTATCTAAATAACAAACATTATCAGAGATCATCAACATTCGCAATAAGCTTTAGCATTAACTATTTTCACAATGATAACACATTATACAGTTTACTTCAAAATAACTATCTCAACAATGAGAAAATAAAACAAGGTCACGGAAAGAGTTCAATGTAAAAATTGAAAAAATTATTTGTTGGATAGTGTAATCATCCTCCCAACGACCTTCAATGTTTCGCCGTGCGCATTGTAGATCAGTAGGTCGCCTTCTCGCGATGCCCGTTCATCACAAAACTGATGCTGCCCGTCTGTTACCGGCTTTTGTATAGAATTTTTTGTTTAAATCTTGAAGAAAATTGAAAAATTAAGTATCATATTATTACATACTAAAATAGATTTTTGAATAAATAAGAAAAATGCCATAAAAACTACTAGTTATCCTAATTTTATTTACATCAAATCTTCAATTTTCCAAATACAATTTAATGAGATAAACGATATTATTGGTTTATATTTTTGAATATTTTACTGAATGAATGACATAATAATTTTGACACAAGTCTAATTAATGATGCTAAAACTAAAATTCAAATCATTTTAGCTGAAAATATTTTAAAGAAGTGAAAGTGATTCATTTCAGCTTCATATTGACAAAAAAAATCATAGCTCAAAATAAATCAGTTACATACGATAAAATACTACTTTTGCAATTTAATTCACCAATTATATTTCATTGGAATAGTCACTTGGTTTTGATCTACGAATAAAATTACAAAAGTCAGTCAATAGATAGATAGAAGTATCCTTGAATTTAATATGTACATAGTTGCAAACCACTGACTATTTTTTAAAAACCGTAACCATAGAAAGCATGAACACCTGAACGTTAATCGTAAATTTTAAATTCTTGGTTATTCAGTTTAAGACAATGAACAAAAACAATAAAAATAATTAAAATTGTTGACATTCTTCCATAATAATTATTATTATATATCAACTTTTACAAAATAATACACACAAAAACATCGAAAGATCTTTGATTTATGACTATTAATCAAATTATAGATAAAAAAAAATGATAACAGACGAGAGATTTATTGTCAATTGTTAGAGAAATGGGGTCAGTTTTGTTGTATTTGTAATTATATTTGAAGCAAAAAATATCAAGATTGTCGACCAATTCAGTTACGACACATCTGGAATGACTGACTGACTAAAGAATACCCTCAGGCGAGTCGTTTATTATAATAAGTAATGTGGTCAATATGAGAAAATCGAATTGGCCAGTTCTATGACCGGAAAATACAGAGACTGTATATTCCTTGCATCAACAATACAGTAATGCTTAGGGTTATATAAAATTCAATTGCCGTAGTGGACTAATTTTCATACAATAGAATATGACGTTAACGAGCCCATTAAATCTATTACACAATAAACAGGGTGAAAAATACATCTATATGGATGATAATGCTAGAACACATCGTTTAATAAGGTTTAGGAGGGCACTTGAAAAAACACATGAAAATTGACCCCCACAATCCCCCGATATAAATCTAATAGAGCACTTATTAGTTAGTTATATGTGTTCTATACTAGAGATATTCGCAATCAGATTAACCCATTCCACGCCGCGGTAAGGCATTGCGAAAGAATCCAATATTATCAGTAATACACAAGTTAAACTATAAACGTACAAAGAACCAAAAAAGCCTTAAAAGAGTGACCCAGTGACCATTTAGACGAAAGCAACCGCTTAGGCAGAAACGTTTCCAAGAGACCTGGAGCATCATGAGAATAAAGCACGTGACCAACCAATGACGTGCGTAAACAGTTTGACGAAGTTGACAAATAAAACATTTTAAAATTATTCCACGTGTCTGATTTTAAGCTACCGCTTGTTCGCCAACCGATGACATTTTTCAAAAAACAGCAACAAAGTTAAACCGCATTCAACCCCTACAGAAATAGAATATTATTATTATTAAGTGTTGTAGTGGGCGTAAATACAAAACTACTTTTGTGCGTACAGCGTTGGCTGTAGGTACCTACTACAAAACATAGTCTAATAATTAATATTTATGAACTATTTAAAACAACGGTTCTCAAAAATCATTTTTCTTGACAGCCCATCCTTAAGATAACATGGGTCTTCAACATTTACAATTTGTTTTATTTCGAGTCAGTATTTTACGTTTATTAATATTCTTCTGACCCAATTTGTATTTTGCAAAAAAACCGATCGAGCACAAAACTAGCAAACTAGAAAATATTGCATATCTTAAATATGCGTTTCAGACAAAAAACGCTAGATCGGATAACTTGGTTATCCGATCCGATAACAATATCCCCAATATCAAAATAGATATCTGTCATTAGGAGTGACCTATAGCATCATAATGTAGAAGCATGGTTTCTCAACTTTGACATAAAGAGCCTTTAATAGATGTCGTTATTTGCTATCAAATTTTCAAACCAGCTCTACTAATCGATTCCAAAATCGAAATATTTGTTGATTTCAATCATAATCGGCGATGTAAACACCTTGTTTATTTATGTAAGATTATTTAATTGCGTTGTCATCGTGCTGTATGACCTAAAGAGTATCGGTTGTGTGCTATTTTTGTGTGTAGATCACTGTTCAGATTACATGTAAAAGAACATTTTATCGCATGGATAACGTTCTCATTTTAGTCTTTTATTAACGCTAAATACAAAATAAATAAACAAAATACTTTACATTATTTGCTGGCTAATAAAATATAGGTTTAGTAGCTGATAGATATAAGATTTGTCAGTTTGGTCCAAAATCGGCTGCGGCCTGATCCTTTGTGCCACGTTGATCTGATACTGAAGTGTTATCGTAGCTGATCATTTTGACGCTTTACAAGCGATTTCAGACCTGGTCACATGGTGACGACAAGTGTCCGATTGAAAATAAATTTGAGATTGAAACCGTTTCCTCGGTTCTTGCAAATAAAATCCACTAAATATACACAACGGCCACAATCTAACACTAGCTTTACGTTGTTTTCTAATTATTATGTTGCTGGACGTAGTAAATAATAGTTTAAATAAATGAACAAATTCTTTATTTTAACCCCAATTTTATCTCCTTTTATTTTATTAACCAAAACTAAAGTGACAAATCACTTTGACTGTTTTGATTAATCCAATTGGTCAACTCAGCTGAGAAAGTCTGGGCTTATTTTGAGTTTTGACCGAAGCCAACTGTGCTATTATAGGCCAAAGATGCTATTTTGGCCCAAAAGTGGCTGAAGTTAGCTGGATAATTGTTAAAAGTATTTTATTCACAATTCAATTAGACTCATTCATGTGCAATTTACCAAAAAACACAATTAATTGTTGATAATCATTGCATGATGATGATCAATCCATTTCTGCCTCTGTGTTTTCATTTTTAATATTACATACATTTTCACATATTGATACCCTTAAATTAAAAAAGCTTTCCCCCAATAATTCGGATTGATACCAAATAATTGTTAAATTTAATAAAAAGCTTATAAATGAATTTATTTATTGACATAATATCAAAACGACCATCAGCACATTTGAAGTTCATTACCCGCGCTAACGAGCGTCAAAAAAATTATTATCTACGTTCATTCAAATAATTTATTCTATTAAAAATAAAAGCGAAACAAATTACAGAAATTTGTGTAATTAAGGCAAATAATAAAACCAATAGCAAATTTGTGTAAGGTTCAATAACCATACCACATTTTAATATTGCTATTGAAACTATTTGTAAAATAATCTATAAATAGATATATGCATATGATTTAAATTGAGAAATAAAAACAAAATACCACAATTATAATCAGCAGTAAAATAATTAATTTAGTATGTGAAAAAATGCATTTATTTCACAGGCATTTACAATTATTATTATAGCTTTTACAGTTGTAATTTATTTTTTAAAGGATGTGTGTTTGAATTCAAATTGATTGATTATAACGATTTTTGTAAACTACCTTAAAAAGCCAAAAAGTCTGTCTGTATGCTAGATTGTTAGGCTATTTATGCAACCATTGTAAAGTAATAAAAAAATTATTTACATTTTATAATTACATATATAATAATTTTTATAATTAAATGTATTATTTAATATGATTATCATATCTAGACAAATAATTCACAATTTTTTTTTTCAACTTACGCATCAGTTAAAATTAATGATAATTGGGCCAGCAATTTTCCTATCAAATACCCCTGCAAGGTTGATCGAATCAAAAAATTCGGTTCTTGCAAATTCATAAATTCTTCTCATGCAAAATTCATAAATTTGAAGAAAAAGTATTATTAATATGTATCATATTTTGTCACTATGTGAAAAAAATGCTGTTTTGCCACAATAGAACTTCGATTTAGTAGATAAAATCTAACAATTTGTAAAAGTGGGTACTAGGTTGAGCAAAGTTAGGTTTTGTGTACCGCAAAGACTCCGACCCCTGTAAATTCATGAAAGGCTTTCTGTTCTGGTGCGTTGAGCCATAAATCATTTGACCAAGAGAGTAAATCACTTTACTATATCTATATTAGGAGGGCAAAATAAGAGATAAAACAAACGGACTTAACACTCTTCTTGTTCGATGAAACCTGCGACCTACAACATGCCGACATTTTTTAAAAGCACATGATTTTGATTGTCATTTCTCTAGTGAGCTTTTGCAACCAGACATAAAGAGTTTTATAAAAGCTTATTGTAAATAAATACGTTTACCTTCGCCTTTCAAAACAAACCACCTTAAATAATGTGTAACTGTATGTCCGTCTAGAGCATCGTAACTACTAAACGACTGAACCAATTTCGATTTAGCTAAGTTATAAGCCGTCTTAAAATAATTTAATTCTATAGCAACTTTTTGAGTCGATTTCGACAAATTCACCGTATCAGATCACCTACCTACCCTGTTATTAATATTCTTTAGACAAACTGTAATCTAGAGTGTTCTTAGCTATGAGTGAATCAGAGAAATGTGTTTTCAGCAATTTGAAGATTATCAGATCTTTTTGGGTTGATGGCAAAGTGTGACCACAATTAGACAGATTTACATAGATTTAAGTAACACAAGTAATTCATAAAATTGCTGTTATTGATCTACAAAAAAAATTAGAAGTCAACTTCTGTATCTTCAATCGTTAACACCAAAAGTTGTAAAACAATTCAATAAATTAATTAAAAATTCTAGATCTGATCTAAATTCTCAATGACTAACTTAATTTAGGGTGTGTTTATCGAAAGTAAATTAAACTAAAATCAAATTAATTCCAATTAAATTCGAAATAAAGATGTTAGGTAGGTTGTTCTTGCAAATTCAATCAATCAAATATTTAATTTAGCTACTATAAACTCACCCTTAGATTTTTAATAGACTGTATTCCCCAAACCATTAATTAAATATTCACTTATATTTCATTCTTTAAGCACCCTATGTGGCATAGACTTAAACGGTATTCGACTACGTTCTGTTTTACTGGTCCACTCGGTCAATATTCGTAGCCGACAATTGAACATGTTAATCAGTAAACAAATTGTGATGAGTAATGTAGTAAACAACAGACCGGTTTTACAGCCGGAGAATACACAAGCCGTATATTCCTTGCATCAACAATTCTGCTAAATTAAAAACGATGTTAAGAGAAAAACATACAAAATTATTTTTCCGCCCTATACATTAATTACACATGTTTAACATATTTTATCGGTTCTATTTTAATTGGACCTGCTAAAAATGTGTTAAATGTCAATTCAACAACGAACAGAGCTTTAGTAAGTTTAACAACCGCTTTGGCAACGTGTTAAATTGTAACAATTGATTGTCATTTTAGCAACGGACCAAACAACGTGTTAGCTTAACTTGTGTTGAATTTGTAATTAGTATTTTAACAACGTTTGATGAAACATAAAGTTATTTTAGCGGTGTTACAATGATTAATATAGAACGAACAACGCGTTCTGGCACTCGTCAATAATTGCTGGAATAAAATTCAATAAAATAATAATTAATCAAATAAGGTCTTAGTTTTATACAATAAATTATGATCACACATAATTAGAGTATCAAGTTAATAAATAATATGTTTGTTACAATTGCAGCGATTTGCGCGGTAAACTTACTTTTGCTTTTTGATCTGACAGGTGGACATTTAAAATGTTTTTCACATCTAAATTGATACAGAAAAAAAATTAATTTTGATTGTCATAAACACAATATGATATTATTTAATTAACCACATAAAATATGCATCTCAAACAATGAGTATTCCTACGCTTCAAATCTGCAAATAGTAAATAACCCTTCATTAATTATCTATTAATAAACCGTTGTAATTAAATAATTCAAGGTGATTTCACCCGACGAATAATATCAATGATTTTAAAATAAATAACACTTTCGGATTTGTAACGCCACTGACGTGGTTCATGAAGTTAATACGACTTGGCAACACCGCAAATTGTTTCGACACGTGGGTTCGGCTCGATGATCGACGGCGATGCGGTGCACATGTGCTATGTGCTCCTTTACTGCTTCCCACGCGACGCCAACCCCGAACAAATCGATGGGGTTGATGGGTTTGCCCTATGGCGGTTGACGTATGTACCGTGCGTCGGTTCTATAAAAACAACAGGTAATTCTGCAAACATACAGAACATATTTTACATAAAGTATGTACGGCTGATTTCAAAAAAAACTGATACGACTCTTAAAGCACGTTTTTTAAATATTTGAGCAGTGTATTCTAGGGCACCAGTCGCCGTCACTGTCAAATTAAAAAACTTGTCAGAATTGTCGATTAGAAACAAATAACCGCGCAAAAATAATAATCTTTAAATGGCTCCGCACACGAACAAAGAGCTAAAAGCAAGAATTGTATCAGTTTTTTTTGAAATCAGCCGTACATAGTTAATGAACACGACTTTAAGCCATTATCACGTTAACAATAATTAGAAGAAGCTAAATACTTTCATATTGCTGGACTAAATACAAATCGAAATTACACACTGCTGCTCTAAAACTATAAAGAAAGAAAGAAACTACTTGCAATTATAAAAACCGATCTTGATCAGAATAAAAAAAAAATTGTAATTTTGGTAATAAAATAAAGTGCGTTTATAAATTATTTAGATCAACTCCTGCTGTGCAATTTAGCCTTGATATGATCGTGCCGTCAAACGTCAAGGCTCATCCATTAATACACGACACGCCTGTATCTGCGTATGAACTAATCAAAACATGGTCATATGTTCAAAATTTTATAGCCAGAGTTGATCTAAATTCAAGCGCAACTTGCAGATCAATGCAAGTAACTAGCTTATAAAAGATGATGATAGCATGCCGTTTAAGCTTTGGATGCAAATTTTATGCCATGTACGCCAAAAATAACAGATTTTCGTGCCGAATGTCTTCTCAAAAGGAGAGTCAAAGTGACTGACGTTATACAATCTAAATTAATTTGGAATTAATTTATAGAACATAAATAAATTTAAATTAACCAATTGATACATAATAAAATGAGTTTTATGAACAGGTACCTGTATAATTTATAAAATTCAAAATACGGTTAATATTATTCTGAGAATGATTGATGGCATCTTAATATGTAGAGCCTTTTGTGAGTTAAACGTAACAACTTTAGCAATCAATTTTAAATATAATTATTTTCTAATGACTATTGTCCGATTTTAGAAAGTGTTGTTGAATTCTGACATGTTAACCATGTTTACACTGTGTAAATAATAAGACTTGTGTTCAATTAAACGTTGTTAAACTATTAATGTCAAATTTAACACAAATTAAGCTAACATTTTATTAAATGCAAAGTTAAAATGAAAATTTCCTTCATAGACCCTCGTTACAATTTAACATGTTGCTAAACTAGTTAAAGCTGTGGAATTTCATGCATATTTAGCAAGCCAATTATAATTGAAAGAAAACTAATAAAAAGTTTTAAACAGTTATAAATTATAATAGTGTATAAAATAAATTATTAATAATTTATATATTTTGTGTTCAAAAACGTCAGCTTAAATTAAGAACTATAATGGCTGAGAAAACCAAATAACAAACAAGTGTTGCTTTAAGAATAAATAAAATGAAATAAATTTTTCATTCGACTAGGCCTAAACTTCACCCACAAACAAAAATTTGGTTGGATAAAATTACCTCAGAAAGTAAATTAAACTACAATCAAGTTAATTCCAATTAAATTCGAAATAAAACATTTTGAGACTGGAGAGTAACTCTATTCAGGAAACTTCGTAGACAACAGCACTATTATCAATTACAGTACTTTCAAAGTTGTCACATAATAATATCATAAGTAAGTGCATGCATGTATTATTTATTCCAAAAACAGATTACTTTCCGGTTTTTGAAATATTCACGAAAAAAAATATATGAACGAATGGGATTCGGGTAGAAAATCACAAGACGCTTTCGATAGTATAAGAATAAATAAAACATGGAATTAGAAGCTCTGACAAACATTATCGAAATCGAGTCAGTTTATGCTGTTATACAGTAGCAAGCATAAATATTAATTTGATTCATATTGAGTTGGAAGAAAAAATTACCAGAATAATATTTTTTTTTAAAATAAAATCATTTAAATTCGTAACCTATGAATCGTATGAAGATAGATTTTATGTTATTGTGCCATTTACCAACCAAGACAAAATCCATAATAATAAAATATTTGTAGAAGCCAATAGAGTAAATATGACACGTTAAGTACACCTTTACTGTCGCATGTTCAACGTAGATACTTTCACTTGTAGCAGTATTTTCCAACATTCAACTATTAACATGACATTTTTGTAACAAGAAAATTACTATAATTTAACTAGAATGATTTTCTTTAATTTTATATGCAATCTTAAAATATAGATAGTAACCACCAAAAGATCTTAATCTTATTTAGTTGTGGCTGAATACAACCAAAAAAAGTAGTAACTAACATTTTTTAGAAATAATAAAGAATTTTTCTTAATACAGCCTAAAAGTGACATACTGCTTCAAAAAAGTGTTTTAATCAAAAACTTTAAGAGCAATAGTTATATATTCACAATAATGTACAAAAGACATAAATCGATCACGTAATTCATCACGTTTTTCTTGCACCACGGTGTTTTTTACTTTGCTGCCAAAACTAGGAGAAAAATGTTCTTTTATTTCAATAAAACCATAATTTCCCCCATTCGCACTTTCACTTTTTGAATTCGTTAGGTAAATAACTATTGCTATTACTTTTTCCAATCAATTTGACAAAATTGGAATACATAGTTATTGAGCCTACTGTAGAATTAACCCTAATGCGTCAAAAGCCCAAGGGATTTACCACAAATACAAAGTTACTCCAAGTGTGGTTATTTTTAATCTGTTGTGGAACATCATAGTTAACAACTTATAGATCACTTTGAAAATGTAGAGAATAACGCCCAAACCTAACTTGAGTTCATTATAAAACTAATCCACAATAATGCAGAAATATTAAAATCACTTCCCAACGTCTGAAAACTATTTGTTCACTTTTTATTTATGTGCATAATAATGCATTATGTATGTAGAATTGTACATACATCATAATAAAATATTATGTGCAATGTTTGTCCACGTCTTTTTTTTGTTAATTTTATCTATTACATCTAACAATGTAAAATATTATTTCATAATAAGAATTACAGTAAATATCAACAAACAATAAAAACAAGCATAAATTATATAAGTTGCTTTAAATTCGAATTCTTTTGTATATCGCATTAGTCAGACTCGAGCAGATATTAAATGCTGTCATTATTCATCGCCGTTTTGTACGAATAGTCTTATTTTAAGATTGTCGGCTTCTTGAAATGAAAAAAAAAAGTATAAATATTGACTTGATGCTTATAAGGTGAATTAAAGTGTTGACATAGCTGCGAACAATATGTAAACAAGGAGAATTATTTCACATAAAATTGTAAAACTTCAACAAGATTATCTGAAGTCAACCTTTAAAACTGTCAGTAGAACAACCAAGCTGGAAAGAATTTTAAGGTTTAGCTCTGAACATTAAAAATTTATTATGAAGCGCTTCTACGAAAGCTTTTTACAAATCAGATTTTTTTTCTGTGGAAAAGTTCTGTTTAGAATAGAAAAACATCAAATAATATTTTTTACAATCTAAAGTTTATACGAGCGAAATTGAAATTTGCATCAATCAACAAGTTTTATTTTAGTAAAAAATGGAAATTATCTGGATATCTAAGACCTCAAGAAAAGCGTATTATTTGAAGTGTAAATTATAGCTCGGAAAACAAAAGACACGACTTAAATGTCAAGCAAAATCATCGTGACACTACAGCTTCTTAAAGTTTTTGTCGCAGAAGCACTCAAGTTTACTTTTTTATTTTCCATATTTTTCAGGTCAAGCTTAAATATGAAAAATTATTATGAATCACTACCACCTTCTACAACTGCTAGATGATAAATTTTTACTGTAATAGCGGTCTACCAAACTGTCAGATTTCTTTGATTTTTGAATGTTTTGTCGCTACTGAGAAAACCCTCCTGTCACATTTAATTAGCTATTTTGACGTTTGCGTGTTAAATCAAAATTGCGTCTGTCACTTTGACGTGAGTAATTCCTAAGTGGTGCCATTTGCTATAATTCGTATTTTGACAAGTTCTGTAGGCCGTTTACATGCATACATCATCAAGCAGATCGTGTTTATGAATAACAACACTTTGTCACCACACTCGACAGGTGTAACTGACAGTATTATGCCACGACTTAAAACAAAAAAACACTAGGTTAGATGGTACCAATAGACAGGTCAATTTGAGTAAAAACATACTTAATTTTATTCTCAATCTTATTTGAAAAATTTACGTCACAAGGAAAGCTTTAATTTTACAATGAAAAGAAGACGATAGAACCTCTCGCATAAATAAAACCGAATTATAACATAAATTTAAATGTGTTTTTAGAATTCCCTTCGTCACCACAACAAATTCGAGTTTTATTTGGTTGAATAGCGGGAAACTATATAAGACTAAAGTCGAGTCTGATATAGTGCAACAAACCATATAAAAATAAGTAAAAATTTACAAGTTTAACACTCCATATAAAACTGTTTCAAGTAGTTTATGATCGATACATCGCTGAACATTAAAGCTGTCTAAGCAAGCCGACTCAGGTATACAGATTTAGTTTGGGCAGCTGTATTGTTCAGTAGTTTTAGATGGGGTATTAGACTCGCTCAAATTTTACTAACTCTTATTTGGTTTACCGCACTATAGCACCTACTACTGCTTTTTGTTTACTGTTGATTTGTGACACTGAGAGACGTGATGACAATTAAAATTTGAAAGCTATCAAGAATTGGCACAAAGCCTAAAAAGAATTAGTCGTCTGGTAGTTGTACTGAAGTTGTAAAATCCTTTATTCTAGTCAAAAAATTTTATGTAGTTATTATTACAACATGTTACTCATTTGGTAACACATCTATACTACTCGACATTTGACTTAACCTGACTCGACCCGTTTTTCTAACACACACCATACAATTTTCGAAAATTTACACTAGAGAGTAAACTTAATTAAACAATTACACACTAGACTAAAGATCATTTTGTGATGACATTTTGACTTATATTTGAATGTTCGCACGTACGTTTCATTAAGTAATATTTGAGTAGCTACAATAATTATTATGTCAGCGACACTCACTAGGTTATACTATATTTAATAATATTTAAATAGTAGTTGGCCTTCTGCTGCATTATAAACAATATTGATTTTCATTCATAACAATAAATAAAAGTTCTCTATTCATCAAATGAGTAGATACTTTACTATCTCTTAGTACAAAAGACAGAAAGCTATAGAGGTATTCGTACAAATTATTTGAAAATAGCTAAGAAAAGAATCTGTAAGTGAGCTTTTTAATTTTACAAAATGCATTGTACAAAATAAATTTAGCTAGAAAGACCGTGCATATATTGTTTGCAAACCCCATGCCGACTTTCTATATTTATGTCAAGCCTCTATCTTGCACGTTGATCACAATTGATCCAATTCCAAGACTCCAAGCTCTATAAAACGTGCATTTAATAGTCTTTGTCATAGAACAACAGTTTCATAGAGTAAAATTCCTTGCATTGATCGTTGTTTTGCTTCAATCAATTTGTTTTAGATGATTTCAGTAGAGTGTTTGTCGGCTTTGTAGCAATAGAGATGGCCGAATAATTATTACACAATATACCTCTAGCTCTAGGGTAAACAGTTTTCAATTTATGCTTCGTTTAAGTTTACAGACTAATTTCTCTGCATGGCTCACTGCTCCCTGACCTCTCGAAATCAACATTCAAAACAAGCAGAAATTGAAACATGATTTGTCTATTTGCACAAAGCAATTCTATATTTTATAAAACAATGTCTGTCTGTCTCTTTACACATCTCAACTTCTGTGATTTCCTATACCAACATTTTGTTGAAAATGTGAAGTATAAAAGCAAATTGGTAGACGTAGACAGAGTAACCTTGGAAGATACAGATACTTATATAGTTTTTTGTGTCATTTTCTATAAACTCGTAAAAATGTTCAACTCTGGGGTCAATGTAGTGCTTTCATAAACACTCATCTTATTATTTACATAAATGACAGAATTATTATAATGTTTTCATTCGTAGAGAGATTTTCTATCCCAGGCAAGTTTCCTAAATCGACAAATCTGTAATTCAAAACTTTCCTTTGTCCTATTTGAAAAACACCGATCGACGTTCGTCGAGCAGGTAGCAACGATGCACAGGTTCATCGAACCGCTCGACTCAACCGAAGGCATGCCATGAACGTGGTGCACACGATATTTAGGCCGCCTCCTCCACGTTCCACAAGTCTATTTAGTATTATACTCTTGATTGCGATTTGTGATACCGCCATCTGGTGACAAGTATGTGACTAGTTGAATCGTTACAAGTGCGGCCGGCGCGAAAGTATCTTCAACAAAATAGTACAAACAAAAACACAAAGCTGACACGCCCATGACATTATGGTGAACAAGTTTTCACGAGAACAACTACTAGGTGGTAAAAATAGCAGACATTCAAACTTTATCTATAGTTCTACAAACGTAGAAACAAATTTTGGAATTTAGAACGCAATTCTGATTAAGATTGTCCATGAAAATAAAGTGTTAGCTTTCTGTTTACGTGTAAGACTCGCTCCGCACTTCTATGCACTCAAAAAGATTGAGAGTGATCGTCAATCTGTTCTTTATAAAAATAGATTGATGAAAATAAAATTGCCTTCCTATAAAAATATAACAAGAGGGTGAATCAATTACTCGGATTATAGTTATATCATATATAAGTATGATCAAATGATCATCATTGACGCAACTATTTAAAAGCCATTATATATCATTGAAAAAATCAATTTACTCACAATTCGTTATGGTTCGTTCAACAGTGCAAGTACTTTAAGAAATCCATCTAAACATACTTAGCCCCCACAATCGTTTAAAATATTAAAAAGTTTATATTAAACTATTCTTGATTTTTATCACCAATTCAAATCCCCTTTTTTGTTGCTTGTAGTTTAAAAAGTTAGAATAGTGAGTGTCAACGTGTTTACACAATGATTTAGCCTATCGAAGACAATGTAAAAATTGTTGCTATTAACTACAAATTATTCTCTAATAAATTAAAATGAAACTTGACCCTTCGTCAAGAAGGTTGATGTAACGCACACCGAGGAGATGTTTAGAGATAAATTTCACATACAATTTGCTCGTCTCCAAAAACAAATTATCTAACATAATATACAACTTTCTGTATTTGCAACAATCAATCTTACCAGCAATTAAATAATTTTAAAGACAATAAACTTTTTGTTATAATATTAATAACCTGGCGGTCTCCCGACTTTTATCACCAGGTACAGGAGGCCGCAAAGAAAACGCACCGTTTTCTTTGCGGCCTCCTGTACCTGGTAGGTGTCTCATTAAAGTTACGTCATTTTAATGAAGAAACCTGCCGGTGACAAAACTCATTGATGTCTGTAGTAAACCTCTTGATCATTGGTAAACCCATATTCAATCATAAACAATTCTCTATGATTGCTTAAGAAAGAAATACTTGTATTAAGATATAATGTGGCTGTTACCGCATTCATGTTGTCATTGAAACGTTATATACCATTTTTTTACAAGTGACATTGTTCACATCTTGCATTGCCTTAAACAATTACGACTATTTGGCGTCTATATTTTTTGAAAGTTTTGTTTTTGTTCTACATAAACATTTATCTATATCTATAACATTAAAACCTATATTGGTTAATTTTATCATTAGTACGTGCAACTCTCTTTACACACAAGATGATAAAGTGATAAGTCCAGTTATATGTGACAGAAATTTATTCAAAACAAAGACTCATACTAAAAAAGACCGACACCTACAATGTTTCAAAAGCTTGTATCAGTGACATTGAAAAGATTTAGATCAGTTCTGCCACAATAACCGAGTGTATTAATTTATTCATAGCACACTTTTACCATTTGCCCAAAAGAATTTTATTTAATCTCTTGAGCTCCTTTGACTACATGGGTAGTCGAAAAGTTCTATATCTCTTTCCAGCAAAAAAGAATTAAATGGAACAATAAATAATCTTTGGTGACAAAAAAACTCTACAAAACATAGACAACTGCTTTCACCGTAAACTATTTGTATCAAACTCTCCATTAGCGATTATTGGTAGTGCCTTTTTATATAGTGCGATTCAATAGAAGATTCATCAAAGCTAGCCGCAGAAGATGAAGACATACGACATAATTTGTTGAGATGCAGATACAGAATAGCGTTTTTTTAAATAGCAAAACATTATAAATTTTTAAATGGCATAAGACTCCGAAAACTTATGTTAATAAAGAAATTATTGCTTTGTTTTTAAATCTTCTAAATTGTTAAAGATAAAGTTAATATAAATGAAATTATTTAATCTTACCTACTTAATTTATTAATTATCATGTTTTCAGATAGATAAGGTTACTTAAATTTCATGTATTTAAGTTACAAGTGTCAATTTAAATAAAAATAGACAAGAGCTATTCAGTGACATGCTTTGATAAATCTACTTCTAAACCACTTGTTATATTTGCTAATTTGCTTTATTTCTAAAAACAAAAAAAAAACTAGAAAAACCAACAATTTAAATTTGTCTTCAAAAAGGCCTAAAGTCAAGTTATCACAATTACTATAATGATTTAAATAAACACTGATAGTTCGTCACTGGTATCACTGTATTGTTGTTAAAACAATAATTTCCCTCAACATCATTATGACTAAATTTTCAAAAAAAAAAAAAATTAATGATCCATCTATTTTACGAATAAAAAGCATAAAGCTAAAGCAGAATGTGCTTATAGTAATTATGACTTAAAATTTCAATAATATTTATACACTCTTTGTGACCTACAGTTTTACTGATCCCAATCAATAATAATTATTTAAATATTAAGAAAAAGGTGTGATAAACAAAATCAGACTTTTAGCCGGTAGCCCTTAGGAACAAAAAAAGTATATTGGCAACAATGTAAAACAGATTTCTTCTATTGGACCACGTTAAAAGGCGGACGCCCTTTAATTTCAAAGTCCGACCCTAGCCCGTAAAATAGGCTGACAACACCGCCTCGGTAATATAAGCACTGTAAACCATCATACATTTTGGTGGTTAGCGCTATAATATAGCCCCCCTCGTATTTAAAATCAACATCTGTCAATAACACAATTTTTAAAATAAAAAGCGAAAAATTCATTGCCGAATTTTCAATCAAAAAGTCAAATAATTTATTATAATCTCATTCCATGTTTACATCATGCATCAAGTATCTAATTTATAACCATTGCATAAATAATAATATTATAAATATTAAGCAGAAAGGTTGCATGAGTGGTTCTTTTGGTTGTAAATAACAATTAATTATTTATTGAGTAGTGATAAAGCAAGCTTGATTAAATAAATGTAACATCTACACGGCTTTCATTGATTATAAAAAAGTTTATGATTCCGTTCCTCATTGTTGGTTAATAAAATTTTCACAGTTGTATAAACTCAAGTTTAATTCCATTATTAAAATAAATAATGCAATTTTGACAAACTTTCAATTGGAAAACAATCAATAAAAACTGCATTATTACCAATAAAACGCAGAATATTTCAAGGAGATTCATTAAGTTCTCTATGGTCTTGTTTATCAATTAATCCATTGTCAAATCTTCTTAATAATTGAGGCTGTGTTTATAAGCTGATAGCAAACCAGATTAATTTTTCCACTATGAGTCATCATCATCTTACTTACATGGATGACATATGTGTCTCGGTTGATAATATTTTTTTTAATAATCATATCAATAATTTTGCTTTGATATACCTAACCTCAGTACAAAACCTTGCCGTTTTAGGCAACTGTAAATGTCTATTTCGACAGCAATTTATCGGTTAATTTTTGAGAACTTGTTTTTAACCGTCTTCAAAAAAAAAAGAAGGTTCTCAATTCGACTGTATTTTTTTATGAATGTTATGTTACCTCAAGTTTTTTCTGTGAGAACTGATTTTTATGATTCTTCTTTTGTTTGAAAGCTGGTGCTTTTGGTCTCATTTAAATTTGATCAAGATCTGATCAGCAGTTTTTAAATTATTTTTATTAATGCTTTTTTGACACTTCAATTATTAGAAAAAAAAGTGAGAAATTAAAAAAAAAATTTCAACATAATTAAATAAAAGTTTATTTAATTGATTAATTTAAGCAATTTGACTCAATTAATAATTAAAATAATAATTAATCATATTCAAGTCGTTTTTTTTCCAAATTTTTAATTTGTTTTATTATTCCCTAATCTTTGGCAGGTTTATAGTGACCTGAATGCAAGAATTTATTTGACCGAACCGATAAAGTTTTTGTGAAACTAATTAGATAGTTATTCTGATTTATTTCTTGAAGAACTATAGCTTCGTTTACTTTGGGAAATGTTGTACCACAAAACGTTAAATTTTCAAAAAATGAAAAGATATTTCAAGTGAAAAATGGAAGCTAAATTCTCTACAATAATTAAGCACATAAAACCATGCTTCATTTGAAAAAAACTTAAAAACTATAATTATTCAAGTTTTTTGAGTCAAAGCCGCAATATATGTAATTAAAAATAAAGCATATTCCACTTTAGAATTCAATTCAAACACAAAGAACTACTAAATTTTGTTTTATTCTATATTCCTTAAGATTTATACGATATTCAAGTTTACGAAAAGAATTTCTCTATAAATATGAAAGTTTCTAAAGCATTACAGCAACAAGTCCTTTGAGAACTTTAAGCATTTAAAAGATAATAAAAAAACTTGATAACAAGGGCTGAACAACAGTTGTAAAGCATTTAGTAGTATAATGGCCTCGTAAACATCTAGACTACTCTGACGCCATTAATTTTGCTTTTTTTTTTAATCAAGTAGGTACATCCTAAAAATCGTATAAAAGACAGGTATACAACAACAATAAAAATTTATTCGACAAGTTGATAATTGCACGATTATGATGTTAATCGTTTTGTGTTGCAATACATCGGCAACATGTTGTCCACGTTTACTTTAGTTGCCCTCATTCCAATTCCTTTCTCATCTTTCTCTTTATGACGTCATAGACTACGTCATATGACGTTATAGATCTCACGATCACATTTAATCGACGCGCACGCTTATTATCCGGCGTTTTCGCACGAACAGTTGCAATCGGTTTAAGTCGAATAGAATAGCCTCGCTTGTCGCTATCGCCACACATCTGTCCAAAAGAAGAGAGAAAGGTCAATGAATTATTCGACGACACCCGAAATATGGCAACGCTGGCGGAGACATTTCCAAGCTGCCGGTCTGTCGGCGGTATATAATATACCTACCCTTCCAAACATTAGGGGAGGAATGACATCCAAAGCGGGCGATACACTCCAAAAGAAATTTAATATCCTCTACTTAATTTTTACTCGAAAAAAATTTTTTCATTGCCAAAAACACAAATAAACCCCTTAATTTATCACTAAATCTTAGGTTAGGAGATGTGACTCTTAATAATAATCTGACTTTTGACAGTTTTTAATTTAGTTTTTTATGTATTTCAACCAATAGAGAAAGAGAAACTAATTCGCATTGTTCTTTCTTACGTACACTTAAATTTTGTAATGTTTATAACTGATTACTAATGCCTAATATTGTCAAGTACAGGGTGTATAATATTCATATTGTATTACATTTTTATGACGGGTTTCACAAAGCGTTGTTAAAATAAGAAAGGGTTTCACAACGGATTTTAACAAAATTATCTCACAAAATCTGTAATGTCGGTAATAAACTTCTACAATTTTATGTCAGTCATCTGTCAAATCAAATGTCAAATAAAAAAATTCAAAGTTTTTAAACGGAAAATTTTCAAACAAAATAATAATATGCATTACTTATTTTACAGCGCTCAAAAACCATAACACAAACTAATTAAATTGAGATATCTGTACAAATTCACAAAAATCTCTACGCTATTGCGTAAGTGACTTTTTGTTTGCAGATTGTTACCGGCTTTAGTACGAACAGATCTAAGACCTGCGGCTAAATAAGCATAGATTATAGCTATGATTAATCTTAATAGTATACACCCTGTAGATAATCTAACCCAGTCTGTATTATTTATATGTAGCATTCTCATGTAGGTCAAATTTATTCAAGACAATTTCGCTATATACATACTAGTTCCTCAGTACAAATTTCTTTATTTTGTTTCCATGTTCAAGAAGGATGTTATAAGTATGTAATGTATATCTGCCCGTAGCATCATAGCTCCAAAATAGATAAACCGTTTTAAAGTCTGTTTAACCGATTAAAGCTCACTTTTTTTTATGATTGACAGATGCAAGCACCTTTCATAATCTGGTCAAATCAAAATTTAAGATTACTCTACTTCAATAATATTATAGAAAGATAGTAACTGAACTGATGGTAAAATCCACAAAAACACTTAACTCCCTCAATTAGAGGCTTGTTTAGCAGTTATTATTGGTACAGTTTAGTTACTTGATTATTTATATGAATGAAA
Organism: Lagria hirta; assembly: GCA_947359425.1. Lineage (NCBI taxonomy): Eukaryota > Metazoa > Arthropoda > Insecta > Coleoptera > Tenebrionidae > Lagria > Lagria hirta. The sequence continues at coordinate 10,741,087 of OX375804.1, read as the reverse complement.
GTTTAAGAAACAAGAGAAATACAATACATAATTAAATCTGTGACAACTTTGATATTCAGTATTAATTCGTAAAGTTTTCTAAGCATTTAGATAAATAAATAATTAAGATGTCACAGCTGACAATTACTTACTAATAAACCCATCAAACAGACCTCAAAACTCATTAAACATACGACAAATATTCCATATAACATTAGAGATAAAATATTTAATCAAATTATTTCAGCTTATCACTACCAAGACGAATGTGCAAAATAAATTGAATAAAAATCTCCTACCAACATCGACCCTTAAATTCCAACCAATAAATAATAAAATTAGTTCCCAAAAAACAATCAGTCACCGGAGGAAAGATAACTAAGCGCTTTTTCATTATAAGCTTTTCAACATTTTTAGCACCCTTATTATGACGTAAACTCAAGCTTAATCGTAATCCGATCGATTATAGCTCCGCTTCATTGAAGCCGAACAGTTTTTCTTCTTGAATTAGTTCGGTAACTAAAAAGAACGTAAGCTTAAAAAATGTTTGAAATAAATCATTTAAATGCACTTTAGTTGCTGACTAGCTAAAGGCAAATAATTTAAAGAAATTGGTCTTAACGTCTAAATAAATGACGATACTTATTTAAATTGCTTAATTATGTATATAGTACACAAACCGAACATGATGTAAACAGTTTAAAACGGTTTACTGTAGTGTTTGACTTTTTGTTTTTAAACAAGATTGATACATATTATTAAAACTACATGATGTAGGAACACAACAAACCATTTTTTAACAAAATAAAGCGTGAAAAAACCGTGGCAAATTGATTAATTTGATTGTTTCAAAAGCACACATCAAAAAAAAAATTGAACAACGTTGAGCGGTCTGAAGAATTCTATGAACGTCACACGCCAGGAAGAAGAAGAAGAGAAAAACCACAACACAAATTCTACAGAAATATGAAATTATTTTGAAAAGAATTTTTGCTCTGCAGAATCATTTGTCAAAAAGTTTTCTGCGTCTCAAATTCAATGTTTGTAATGTTCGTTCCAAAAAAACCTAATCAAATTTAATTAATAAAAAATAATTTTGCAACCAAATGTCGTTCATTGACAATGTAACAAAAAGTATAAAAATTTCAAAAGCTAAGTGACTCAATTTGTGAACGATCTCTAAACAAACTCACTAATTTGTCTAAAAACTCAAAAACATGCTTTCAAAGTATTCACCATAGAAAAATAATTCCACATGTATGTGAAGCAATTACTTGAAACATTTTAATGACTGCTTTTAAGAATATGAAGAAAAGATTGGAGTTATGTGTAGAAATAGAAAATCAAAAAGCTGGCTTTTAATGACATTTAGTCGAGTTCATTAGTATAAAACCCGTCTACAAAAACTTAGGTTGGTAGCATCACCCTTTAGTACTTTTTGTGTTTCATGTATAGCAGAGTAGCACGATTAATTAGTGACACTGAAAAGTGTGATGACAATGAAAGCTGGGATGCTATTGACACAAAAACTTAAAAGTATTAGTCGTCTGGATCTATTCTAAAGTAATTAAAGCACAGACTTTCGTTCCAACTCAAAACTACCGATTTTATATCAAGCCACCTTAATTACCTACAAAAAATCTATTTATCGTTTTCTGAATCTAACACATTTGACTTAAACTCGGTCTGAACGACAAATGACATCCAGTAATCCACCATTATTCAAAAATTTACACTAGAATATTGATATATTCTTATGAATCCGACTAAGTTTTTGATAACACTATCAAAAACTACGTGGATCTAAGTTATCTAATTGCTTGATCTACTTTTAACATTCCTCTTAAAATTCATAGATACCTTAGATCAAGACAATTTTTAACACCATAGTCACAGCCGTCTCAACTCAACAAGCCGTAAACAGCAAAATGTGGCAACGTTGCCAGTGGGTCTATTGGCATTCACTGGTTCAAGTTTCAAGTGTGTTTATTTAATTTTTCCTATTTTTCCAAGTGTTTAATTTGTTACTTCATTAGTGAGTGTATGACAAATTGCACTATTTAGCAGAAGCGAATTAGTCTCATTGTTTTGTGGTAATTTTATGGTGTAAGCGGGATTACAAAATTTGTACAGTGACTTAGGTAAGTTAACAATTAGTTAATGTGATCTGAAAGTCATACCTATCTACTTCTACTATGGTCTTAGCTGAGCCCACTGCTACAATAGACCCACTAACGCTGTTGCCAAGTTGATGTTCACAGCTTGGAAAGTAGAGACGGCTGTGCCACAGTATAATGGCAATTATTAAGCTTTGTGTTTAACAGTAGTGCTCGCATTATATTACTTTTTTGATAAAATTGATTAAATATAATATTCTAGCCATATATTATCTAAGATTAACGTCAAATATATAATTAGACACTAGAGCTGAATAAATATAAAAAATGTTAAATAAACATTTCAATTTTCGATATTAAAACATTGGTTAGTAAAAACCTTTAACAAAGCCTCTCAAAATATGACCTTAATACTAAAATCTCTCTCATCGCTATTTTCCACATTCATTTTAATGGCATGTAAACCATTTTTAATCTCGTTAATAAATAAACATAAAACCCTACAAAATGTTTGCAAAAAATAAAAATTTCATACAATTTTTATAAAAACAAGGCATCTAAATGACAAGTTTAAAAAACTATTATAACTTATAACCAAAGCATAGACAGAGACTGTCATTTCTAACAGTGTCATTGAAAATGACTAAATAAAAATTATATACAAGGTGAATCAGCTCAAAGAACCCAGTGTCATAAAACGTATTTTGCTTTCAGATATCTTTCCTTTGCTTGCAATCGTTTTCTAAATTTCTTTATTATTTCATTGGTAGATATTAACAGATGTATGAAGTTTAAACAAAAAAAAACTACAATTTCTTATCAGACGATAATTTACACATTTTTTTACTATATAATTAATATTAATATGTAATAATAAGCAGGAAAAATTAAGTTGAATAATATTTCTGTGTTGGCGATATATTTTTGCGAAATTAACCGTCGTAATAATCATAATCATTACACTGCTTATATATTTGTTTTTTATTGTTGTTATAATTAGCAAAAAAATTAAATTTTTTTTAAATACACATTAAGCTAATTGCTTTTACCAAACTTGTCATCTTGTTTTTTAATTTGTTTCTAAATACCGACTGGTTATGTATATGAAATTCCAGGTCCTAAAATCTTTTGCCAATGCTACTTGAAAATACTGGAATTTTGTTTTAAATGTGAACCTAAGATTCATACTTATTAGTGCAATAATATGATAATTTTTAATCAAAAATGTCAAAATGTAACAATATCTTGACTTTCTGAGCCGGACAACAGACATGTTTTGCAAAAATGTCTGCAAGTTTTTAAAATTAAATTAAATTTTTAATATGTACCTACTCAAAAAAAAAAATTTTACAAGAAAAATATTTTCAAATTAGATTATTTAATAAATCTCTACAATTGATAAAAAATCTTGAAAAAAATCACATGCATGGAGACAATATCAGGTTAATACAATTTTAGTCTGTAGTTCATAACAGAAATTAATTTTGACTTGTTTTTCTCATTTTTAGTAATAAAGAATGCATATGATTTGACAACTGAAACAAATATTTAAAAACAATTTTTCAGTAATATCGGGTGTATAATATTAACATTAATCAAGGATGGCATTAGGAAATAAAACGATTGTGTTAGCTTGATTCAGCTATATTTTATTATATTTTTAGTGCCGATATTGCAGGTGTCTATTCACAACTGACATTGATATTTTAGAGCACAGTGTGGTGCACAAATGCCTGCCACAGACATTTGCGCCATTTTCTAAATGTAGAATAAATTTGTAATTGCTAAAAAAAATCAAAAAATATAAAATTATGTATTCCTTATGTTACAGCGCTTAAAAACCATAACGCAAACTTATTAATTAATATATTCGTATTCACAAAAAGCTCTACGTCATATTGGCTTTAGTACAAACCGATCCAAGACCTGCTGCCAAAAAAGCATATACGCCCTTGATTAATGTTAATAGCATACACCCTGTTCATAATTACATTCATAATTTCAAAATTAGAGTTTTTTAAGCAGAGTAGCAAATTTCGACTCAATAAGACTTGTGGAAAAAGATCACGTGCATTCATCAACTAGAAAAAAGCTGATTTCAAATAATTGAACGATTTTTTTCAAACATTACTAAAGCATTCTCAATTATTAAGTCGTCTTGATTTAAAAAACCATTAAATCGAAATCGGTTAAGCCGTTAAAGCGCTACAATACCACAAACAGTTTCAGACATACTTATAACACCCCCCAGTTTATTCATTAAGGGTTAAAAATAAAATCGGTTAATCTAGTAAGCACTAGCATGACACAAGATTATGTATTCCTTAAAATATATATGTATATATTTTTTTTTTGAAAAACAGAACTAATTTGGAGTATTTCGTCTTATATCAATCAGATTAAAGGTTAGAAGCTGTAATAATTGAAAAAAAAATCGAAATATTAACAAATATTTATTTATGAAAATTGTGCAAAACAAAGGCATACCGACGACGGGGTAGGCAAACCACCACCGTGTCGGTACTGAGGAGGCGGGCGGCGGTTTTCCCTTCCATGCCATGATCAATACACGCGCGGACGTCGACCAAATCGGGTACAGATGGTGTTTAAAATAGGGAATGGTCCATTTTTGTTTGTACCATCTGCAGTAATCGATCAATTTTCCGCAACTTGAAAAAATCGAAACCACTGCGTTAACAATTGAAACACCATTGGTAGTGAAACATGTCCACAAATTAGGTCTTCCCAATGGGTATTGGCGGTTTACGACCGGCAATTGTGGTTTTACAAACACTGACTGACTGCTGTATTGGTAATTTACCAAACTAATGGTTCTGATAACATTAATAGTAGATGAAATTGGAAGCGTTTTCTTAACTTTTCAGCATTTTCTGAATTCCACTTAAATTTTCCTCATTTTTTTGCAACTCGAATTCGCGGAGAGCCAAGAGAGGCGTCGTCGTTGTTGTTATGGAAACGGCATCTCGACGCTCACAAAGATTTTATCGATAACACGAAAGAGCAACGTCGGCCATCCACGTTTTCCTGACTGATGGAGAACGGTGGCCTGGCTAACCCTCTCTCAAGCAATTCTTTGTTTGGCACGATTTAGACGCTGTTCCAAAATAAATACAAAAATAAAATATATCTTAAATAATAATAATAATTATCGTTTTTGTTTTAGTAATTAGTTCCAAAATTAATGATAGAACACAGATAGAGCTAGTTTTATGATCGTAATTATAATTTTTCCCTTAAAAGTAAATTGACAATGTTTGCTTTGTTTAAAAAAATTGCATTACAAACACTGACCTGTAACCGCAAAAACCTGACATCTGTCGCCAGCTAATCACCCACTAAGCACAATATTCACTTTTTTTTTAATATATACCTACAATGCCTAAAGCTTTTTACTAGATTTAGTTATTTGGAATATAATACATTAATTACAACAAACGAGCTTTGCATTTAATTTTTCCTGTTGTGTATGGTAGTGGCTGCCTCGCGTGTTAGGTCAGAACCTCCGCAACCTCTTTAAGCAAAATTTCAAAAAAAGAAAAAAAAAAGATTATATCTAGTTATTTATGTATTGTATCATATCTATTTAATGTAAAGCCACCTGTACTTGACTCAATTTTGTATAGACCTCAAAAGGATGTTGGAATTCCATGCATTCTGCTTTCAAACATTTCACTTTCATGTAAATTTAAATTCTTGTGGCTAGTCTTCGCAAAGAAGTTTTGGTGAAATATTTACACAGTAGATAAAATGTACCTCAAATATGTGTGATTTGTGGAAATGCCAAATTTTATCTTTACGTGGGAACGTATTTGTTCCACAGACAAAATCAGATTTAAGAGACAGGAGAGCTCTGGTGTATAATAAAATCATAAGAATGAAAAACTCAACAGGTGTTACACAGATTAGGAAAAATTCTTCTAAATTTTTCAGATAAACTTGAAAAAACACCACGTGTACGTTGAATTTTCTTTATTTTCCAATTAACCATTAATAATGAGCTAGCTATTGGAAATACGTTAACCATTAATCAATTTTTAATTAGTCGTTGGCAAACAATTAATGTTCAATTACCGTTTGTGCAACGGAACATAGGGTCTACAAACCTCAACCCACCACCACAATAAAATTACTTTTTTTCTGTAATTGAATTGTTGAATCTTGTTGAGGGTAAACTACTTTTTATATCATGTTACACCACTTTATACTTGCTAACCCTTTGAAGTGGACAAACAGAAAAAGAAGCCAACAAATCTCTAGCGTTTTACCTAACTTTTATCCTAGATTTTTTGATTTGTAGTATAAGGCGTTACGAGTGTCAGCTCCTTGAATTTATTTATCACTTAAATTGAATGAAAATTTTATCAACTGATCTTTTAGTGATCAAATGTCAAAATTTTATTTAAAAACGTAATAATTCTTATAATTGAAATTATTGCATTGAATTTGTTTTTACCTGGTGTGTTAAGTTCCGGTGATATCAAAACATTGAGATCTGGCTCTTCACCATACCAGAAAATCCAGAGTTCCTTAGATGTTGAGAGACTAAGGGGCGGCGGCGGCGACGGACCTGGCTCAAACATATCGGCGGTGCGGGGTGTTGAAACACGTCGCCACACACAGAGTATATCGGCTGCAAGGCAACGGGCGTAACTACGGAGTACCGGGTCTTCCAAAAGTTCGCCGCCCCCGCCGCAATGACTTGAAGCGGCGACACCGCCTCCCAGATCGCAGTATACGAGCTTACGCCATTTGATACCAGAAAGTTCCGTCTGAAATTAAAAATATATATGTATATAAAATACAATTAAGCAACGTAAAAAAATGTGTATTTATAACGGGTTCAATCATTAAAATTATTATATTCAAGGGTGGAAAAATTAAAATTGATCATCCTATGTCTACAGCATAAATTTATATTTTCTTCTTACCGCTCAACCTCTTTAATATATTCAATTAGTCCCAACTAAACCATCAGTTAAAAAAACAGTTTGAAGTGAACTAAAACCAATTAATTTTTCCAACAATATTTATTAGAGTGCATTACTGATTGCATTAGCGGCAAAAAAAGCGTCTTTTCAAATCGCTTCCAGAATGCACTATAGGTAGATAGACATTTTGCATTTAATCGGTTTCCAGGGACCGGAATCTGGAATGTGTAGACGTAGGAGCAAGTGCCAATCTGAGAAGATCTAGCCGTGTAACTGTGTAGATATAATTTCAAAAAAATCGTTTTTGTTATCTACCGAGGAAAACAATACGTCAGTAGATCAAGTTTTTCCGTAAAGTTTCTAGGAACATTAATGTCACATCGTAACTAACATATTTTGATTTCAATCGATTACAATTTGCTATCATTTTCACGATTTTATTGACCTAACCTGACTTAACCAACAATGTAATCAAACCTCGAACGTCAGATTTAACCAAGTTATAATTGGCGTATCAAAAAATACTACTTTTTAAAACTCAAATGTTATTTTATATTTCATACAAGCTCTGAGTATTTTTGATTGAAAACAGAAAAAGTATATTATGAGCTTTCACTTTTTCTCGTTTCATATTGAATACAGAGTGAGGAAAACAATTTTTTAGGAACCGGAAGGACAAGTCCAATTTCACAATTTAAGGGAAGTTTTGTTTATATTATGTATATATATACATAATATATTATATCTCTCGAATCCAGAAAAACGTCTCAACTCAAAATTTATTGTTTTATCACTCTTCCGAGTAAATACTATTAATAACTTATACAAAAATATTAACTTTTCAAGTTAGTTTTTTCGGTCATGCTTAACATATAAGTTGTCCGAGCAAGCTATGGTTTTCATTCGTCCGTGCGACCTCTTTAATCTTCGCTGCGATACCGAAAAATATAGTTATAAACCATTCAACTACTTCAAAGTTAACACTTTTATATTATAGAATATTTGACTCGTGAAATTTTCACTAACTCTTATTTGGTTTGTCGCACCATGCAAATAACTATTTTTTAACTACATTTAAATTATTTTTGGAAAAATATAATGTAAAAAACTGAGCGATTGAAATTCAGACCAAAAACGCCTTTTTTTTTTGTCAAAAGACAGTAATAGTCGTATTTTCGAATCAAAATATTAGTTGTTCGTTCAAGAAAAATCTTGTTTTCTGAAAAAAAAAAAATGTTAGAAAATAATAAACTGATGAAAAATAACTAATTATCTGAGGTAACAAATCTTACAGGACAAATATTCTAGCTAAATGCCTAGAATGAGGTAAATTAAAATAATACATCCGACATGGAACAAAGATCAAAAACTTTTATATTGTATATTATATAGGATTCAGCTTTTTAATAACAATGTACTACTAAAATGCATTGAAATCTACATACTTCTTTATTATATACATATTGTAAAAATTTCTAATATTTAGCTATGATATTATTAGCTTTAAAATTTGCACATGTTAAGAAATAAGATTCGCTCTAATAACAACAATATATGTATTGTAATTATGTTAATTAATATAAATTTCATAATTAAAAAAAATAGAAAATCTACAACTATAGCTCCTAATTATATTAAAATCTACAACTATAGCTCATAATTATATTAACCAATAAATAACTTACAAATTGCTGAAGCAGCTAAAAAAAACTGATTAGGGCTTTTCTACTTATAGTAATACTTGGTACCTAATACTAGTACAGGTTTTATTCAAATTTCTTGCCCACTAAATGAACAAAAATAAAAAAATTACTGAAAAGCTGTACGTAACGTATTCTAACAAAACAACACATTCTAATAAGAGATGAGCTTTAGGACAAAGTGACATATATGATCACGTCTTTAATATTTAAGGTGTATTTTTTTCTTTAATAGACGATAAAAGTAATTTTTTTTATACTTTTTAGAGCATAATTTTTCAATAAACGGGTTTTAGTTTTAAAACTTACTTTTTATTATTGTAATTATAAGGAGCTTTTAGCTGAAGACACCTAAATCATTTTAATTTCTATCCTAAACTTTTTGCGAAAGTGTTAAATCCTCTCGCTCCATTTAGTAACTACTGCTTAATTTTCCGGTTGAAAATAGGGTTATTGAGTTTCAGCGTTTTACAGCAACGGCGACGCATGGATGAAAAGGATTTATGTAGCCGAATCCTGTTAAAGGAATTAAAAAAAAACTTTTTAAAAAGCTTTAGTTGATCGGATAAATCGGTCCCAAACTCACAAAATATACAATAATTAGTGCATAATGCCAAAAGTACTGTGTATGGTTTAATACAAACCCACAATTTGTACCAACAAATTTTAATTTGCAATACAGTTCTTGCTGGTTTTATTTTATTAAAATGTTGGTTAAAAACATATTTTTCAATAATTTTTTCATCTTTATTAAACTTTAAAAAATTAAAAACCATATGAAGCACACCTTGCAGTTTTTACAGTTTACTTTGTAATATCAAAATCAGCAAGAATTTCGTCACAAATGCAACAATGTGTTTTTTGTAGACAAAGCAAAGCAGATATAGAATTCAAACAAAAACATTATATTTATGTGGTATGTAGGTTAAGTATCTACGAAATAGTACAGAGCGAATTGAACAGTCACCAGCTTCTAGATTTTTATAACAATATCTCTCATTCTCATATCATATTTTTTTAAACAACCACAAAACTACATCACGTCCTGTCCCGAAATTCATAACAAAAATTGTTTATTGAATGTTGTATGACCCCTATTTTTAGAAAAAAAAACTGTCAATTTCATAATAAAGGATGTTGTGATAAAAATGCCCAAAAATTTATTTCTATTTAACCTACAAGTACATAAATAAAAGCAACTTATTATCAAGATTCATAAAAACATTTTAATGTAAGAGTTGATTACAAGATTTTTCCAACTACCGTACAAACAGTAATAAAAATTAGTTCATATCTGCCATTTAGTAATAACATTCAGGCAAATAAGAAAAGTCTCCAACTTCAAAGTTGGAGACGGTACAAATTGTCAGTGCTTTTGTTATAGGAAAAAAGAGCACTTTGACATTTTAAATTGCAAATTTGATAACGTCAAACCATTGGTTGACAACAAAATATTGCCGTTTTGATTTGATCGACATTACAATTTCTATTTTGTAGTCAAATAACCAATTGTTGATCTTCTGCAACCAAACTTTAATAAGCTGCAGAAGAGCTCCCTATTTATTATTGAAAAATTGAAAGAAACTGATATAGCATGTCAAAGGATTCCATATGCAGTATCTGTTCCATGTTTGCATTCTTAAATTTTATACTAAAATTGCAATAATTATTTACGTTATTAGTGCGGTAGTGCTTTAATAAAACCACGAGCTGTAAAATAACTAACGCACGAATAATGTATTCAACTTTTTAGCCTGGCATTAACGAAGTATATTTATGACTAAACAACACTTTTTGGAGGTCTCTAAAAGCAGATAATTTTCATGGTATTTTACAACACGCTAGACAGTCAAAGCGACAGATGAGAGCTCCGCATGTAAAAAAGTCTAGATACCATAGCAGTTGACATATGCGGTTTACAATCGACAAGACTAGAAAATAATGTTCCAGAGTTATATCCATTATAAGAGAAAAAGCATTTAGAAAGTACCAAATAAAACATTGAATATATTTAAAGCTTAAATAAAAGTGAATATTAAATGATCATTTCCAACGAGGGTATAGACTAAATCATCATATAAAAACAAAGAAAAAAAAACAATGCTAATGATAACTTAAGTAGATAATGAGGAACCAAAACCTATATCAAATCCTTACGGAATAATCATCGTATCTGTGCCGAAATTAATTTTAGGAATAATAGATTACGATCATGTTACGATAGTGGCAACACCGCTTTCGATGTTAAGATATGTATAATGGCAGTAGGCTGTGCCAATAGCAACAGGTTGGCCGGTTATGTGCAGCGTTGGCAGCCTTTCCCTTTGGTTAACAACCCGTTTATGAGTCTAATCCACACAGCTGATCGAATCGTTCAAGCGTCCCACAATAATGTCCATTAATAACACAAACTTGATCAAAATAATCATCGAAAAGTGACAAAAATAAATAAAATATTAAGAAATAAACAGCAAAAGCTTGAATCAGTATATTGTGGAACTTAGCGCTTCTTAGTGACACCAGATATAAAAAAATGTATTTTTTATACATTTAAATAAAAGACCCATTTAGCTATTATGTAGGAGTTTACGAATTGTAAATTGTTTCACTTGTGTACATATATCTCTATAATCTAAATCAGATATTTGTCCAAAGGTTGGAATTATATTAATCACTAATCTCCTCAACATTTCGTTTCCCACATTATATTCACTGAACAGTTATTGAAAAATTCTAAAACTCCACTTAAACTTTACGGTTGCCTGTTTAAACCTGGTGAGGGGGCTAGGCTAAACCAATTTTGCCGCATCAGTAAACACTGTTTTTTTTTCGGAATACCCATAAACTATTAACTAAAATAAAAATCTGAGGAATTGTGCAGCTTAAACATAACACAGTGCGTTAATAAATTAATTAAATCAACTCCTGTTGCGCAATTTAGCAAGAGTTGATCTAAATAATTTATGAACGCACGCGTACATTGATTACACGCTAGACAAGGTATTATATCGTCGTGGCAACACGTTTGGACATCGTCAAACTGTATTAATCTTTATTACTTGTAATAGGTCGATTTTGAAACATCATTACTCCATTCTGATATTGAAAGTATGTACCTCCTTTATTTAATTAGTGCTAAGGTTCGCAATAATACACTCTTGGCAAAAAATGAGCAACGCTTGCACTTGAGAAAGTCAACAAATTAATGTCTCATATATGTCGCTTCTGTATCTAGTACATATTTTACCAGATATAGATAGATATTCACATTAGTTTAAGTATAGAATCTCAAAAAAATACAATTTTTTATTTTGCTAGTGTCGCTAAACTGTTTTGTTGTTGATCTCTAATCATTTTATGTGTGCTTTTATAAAATTCCTTAGAGAAAAAGACTAATTGTTTTTGAACCATATTCCTCCTGAATCCATTAGTTTTGTGTTTTATTCCCTTCAGTCTCTTACACACAATATTTTATACCAAAACTCAACTGATCAATAACACTTGTCATATTCGTGATACAATCATATTTCGAAGTTAATTGGCATTTAGGAAAAGCAAACATTATTTCACGATCATATTTATTCGTTACACACTGAGAGGATTTCAAAGTCAAAGAAGACGACACATAACTTAGCTTTCTTCGCTGGCCACTTGACTAAGATTACTTCCGGATGTCGTTGACCTATTCATACTTATGAACGGTTCAATTGTCTTGTAGCGAAACAGTTTTATATAAAAGCTCCGTTTACTCCAAACGGTAATCTAATCACAATGATCAATTTAAAAGTTTGATTACAACATTTTGATATCAATCGGTATTATGCCATCATTTAATTCATTAATAAATAAATTTTCGTCGCTTTCTGCTAGACCAAAGAGAATGTAGCCCATGTTTTGCCTGTCTATTGCAAAAGTGAAAAAAAAAGAGTGCCTGGAATTCCAATTCCAGCAAATTCTAAAAAAATTAACCGTAATTTTCGTCGTGGTTCTTTGGAATAAATAATATAGCAAATACTAAGTCGTCAACGAACAATCTTAAATCCCGTTTTCAATAAATTTAAATAAAAGCGCAAAGCTCGTTTTTTTTTAATGTAAAGAAGAAAAGTGTCATATGAAACATAAGCAAGGGCGCCATTCCAAGACATATTCCGAAATATGATCAACAAAATAAATTTATCAAAACCCACCGCTGGTGAAAATGTAACATTTTGGAAAACTTTATAAACTACCACTTGTATTCATGAAGAGAAGTCAGCTTCCAGCAGAAGCATTTCCAAAGATAAGGATCACAATCATGCTTTTTTAATTGGCACCCACAAGCTACCTCTACTCACAAAATCCCTCATGTTTTAGAAATTTTTTACCCATGAACTGGATAAAACTTTGACCAAATACAAAGGTAGGTTATGGAACAAAATCAATGACCCATTTTAATTTGTTAAGACAATGATTAACAAACTCTTTAAAATAGAATTAGAAAAAGTTAGACACTGTCCTAGCCACAGAACGTTGAGATAAAATTGATAAAATTTCTGAAACTTACACAATGTTGACTTCTATAGAACATACGAAGAGAAGGTTGATCACGTAAGCCGAAAACTTTACTTTTTTTTGGAAAGAAATTACAAGTTCAGGAAGGACATTAACAACATACATAATAGAAAAAACATACATATAATTCGATAAAAATTACGAATGTTTCCATACCCTCCTGCATAATTTTTACATTATTCAATAATAATTAAATTCGGGCCTAGATAATTATTTGTTATCTTTAGTAACACGCAGGCGAAGAAAGTAGGAGCAAGCTGAATACAGCCTTGGCGCAGTATCTTCAAGATTCTGCACAGGCAAGAAACCCTGCGGCGAACCCCCATGAAGATTAGTGAAGGTTAAGTAGCAATAAAACCATATTCGCACAAATTGTTTAGCCAAACTATATACTTTTGCTAAAGTTGCTAAAGTATAACTATTTAAACCAATTGCAAATAAAAAATCATTCCCTACGTCAGTACCACTTTATTCTGAATGTGTTAATAGAAATATTGCTCATTTGTTATGTTATTTACAATCAATGCCTAGCCTAGACTTGTTTGTATTGTTTAGACAATACATAATGAAATTGAAAGTCAGAACTTTAATCTATATTTCGAAAAAGCCAAACTGGGATCTTCCATTACAAACTTTTTAACGACAGTAATAAAACGATTAGCGAGGTTGCGATAATTTTATTACCGCATTGTAAAAGCTAAGCTATTACTACACTACTACTACCAGTGTGATAGTGAAAGTGAATGAATGCAATTCAAACAATAACAGCTTTTCTCGCACCAAATCTCTTTGCAAAGGTCTTTGCTTAAGGCAAAAACTCTTCTTTGTTCTTCTTCTTCTTCTCCTCACTTATATGTGGTATATAAATAATTGAATCACTGACAGAAAACCACGATAGATCTACGTCATGTTTACAGAGGTAGTCGATAGAGAGAACACGTGGCTAAAAAACGGAAAATTATAAAAAAAAACATTGTCGTGGATGTAGGATGCAGACCCATAAACGAGGGCTTTTGCGGTAGAAGGGGTGTGTAAAGGATGCGAGATACCCTTGCGCGATGCCCGGTTATTGATTGACGGCAGCGGCATGCTCGGATTTTTACTGAAAACATACAGCTTTTCAAGATATTTTTGTTCCTATAGGTTTTAAAAGTCAAACTTTGCAGTAGTTGTGACAGCAGGAAGCTTCCTTGCAACTCGTATTTATTATTTAAATCAATGTGCTTTGTGCTGATTATTATTATTTTAATTAATTTACACATTGTATAACAGTCCAGATTATATTACATATTAACCTCAACCTCACCATTTAGACTTCAATTAGGGTCAATACAAATAATAGTGCTAATACCCATGCAATATGGTCTATGGCTCTAAGTCGCCGATAGCAGCCATCAAACTTCAGTAATTTTGCAACAAAATATCTTTACAAGAATTGTCCACATCATTTTTTGGGTATCATACCTTAACAGCTATCTTAAGAGGTGCCTTAAAAGCCATCACCTCCAAGACTTTCAAGGCTCCTCCAAACTTGATTCAAAACCAGGAATTTACGAGAAAATTTTCTCTCAGGCTTGTTTCATTCACTTTTGGTACAAGGTGTTCCAGAAATAATGTACCGTTATAAAAAGAAAAATATATGGCACTACTTAAAAATTATATTTGTCACGATGAAGTCGCTTTTTATTCTACAAGAAATAATAATCGCTCAGACCAAATTGTTCTTTCTCATCTAGAAACAACTTAGAAATGTGAAAAAAAGACTAAACATTTCCGATGTATCATAACAATAATTTCAATAGAATTTTTTAAAGTTGTCAGTCTTATAAACGTCAAAGTTGGCAACTGTAAATGTTTTTGAAAACGGCACATTAGATAAGATAATGAAAATAATCGAAAGAATATGACTTGCTTAAGATATATTGACACTTTTGATCAATTTCTTCTACAAATGTTTATAACTTTAAAAGTATTGACTCGGAAAATATAGTTCGTTGGTTACCTATTTTCAAAAATGTGAGATCAGTATCGACTTGGAATGAGCTCAGTAAATATTTGATGAGCTTGAGCAGAAATTTCAAACAATGATTATTCTGATGATTGTTTCAATCCCGGTTTCCGCCTACCTCTAGTTAAATGTTTAAGGTATTCTGCAGTATTCGCCCATTTTAATAAAGCAGTTCTCGGCAAAGATCATAAAAAAATTATAATAGTTGTCAACACATTTAATAAGTGATATAAAAAATAACAAAAAACCTCCCTACCCCCTATATCCGAAGATATAAAACAAAAGATGACAACACTGCATCATTAAAATTATGTTCAATTAAACTATTAAATAATGTGGCAAAAGAAAGAGATACGTTATATTAAGTTAAGATATATAATATATTATATTAAAAATTTTAGCTGTTTAACATATTGTATGTTCCTACCTAACCACAAAACATTTCAAACTATAATCTGTTCAGATTTAAGAAAGAGTAACAGTAAACAGTGTGTAGGGCGTGATCAATGCATGATTCATTCATAAAGTCTACGTGATATAGAGTTCCTGGAAAGCACAGGGATGCATTTGTTTCGTTGCTGTTTCTGTGTGCTGGTAAAGAGACAGAGATTAATCCCAGAACTTCCAGAAAAAGGGTTAAACGTAACCACTTAAATACTAGTAAAAAAATATTATTTTTAATCTATTTAAACCGAATTGAAAACAAATTGGTTTAAAATGGAATAAACGATTTTTTCTGCGGCCTGTTCTGTCCGAAAAAACGTCAACCATAGATGTGAGCACGTGGAGCATTTGTTTTCATGCACTCTTTCTTGAAAGTGAATAGAGTTTAAAGCAAAAACTAGACATTATAACAAAGTAGCACTGTATTTTAACAAGTTCAGGTCGAACATGATGCAAGGCCAAGCAAAACTTTGCTGTAATTTGGTAATCTGGATTGAAACATAAGCTAAGACGTAAAAAAACAACAAAAATTGGGCGACAAAAACCACACCGCTTAGGTGAATGGGGTCTCCAACAACAGAAAGCAGCCAAATGACTCAATGTTACCAGTTCAATGTACCGGCCAATGTGTAAAAAAGTGCGTCCAAAACCATCCCCGTTAAAAAAAGAAAAATTAAATATAAGATAGTATTAGATATAAGTAGAGGTTATTTGCTATACCTAAAGTAAAGACCTCAGATATTAGTCAATAAAATCTTAGAAACGTGCACCCAAAACACATCTTTAAGAATATTGTTTATTTGAATACCTGAGTATACTTTGCTCGGATACCAATATGCTCTTAAGGCGTATGATACACATCATAATACATGAAAGGTTACAAACAACTCACCCACTATGTTCGTTGTCAGAAACGCTCAGTAAATATCGAGCTCATAAAAGTGTACTGGTTCTTGCTATAGTCTGAGCTAATAAGTTTTCAATAAGAACGAAACAGCGCTGTCCTCAGGATTTGCAGAATACATTACACTTTAATGAGATGCTCAGAGATCTAACCTTTCATGCATTACACAAAAATTCATACCACACACAATTATTGTTAAATATTTACCAGTGATCATACACACTCGTCATGTGTTAATTTTTCACAAGTAGGCAACGTATTTTAATTACAACTCTTGCTTGTAATGCATTACTAAACCTTCTAACCAATAAAGCTACCTTATTATTCTAAACTTATAAAAACCCAACAAACTCATTTTAAGTATCTGAAGGGTAGGTCATTAAAATGTTTATGGCTTTTAAAGAGCGACCCACCACCATTAAATACAAATCTGAAGACGTACATAACGAGTCGAAGTAAATAAGATATTACTTATAAAATATTATGTAACGCTTAATTTAATGTACCTGCAGCCACCTGATGCCACTTTATCATTGAAAGCATAATATGAGAACTATTTAAACATCCTCTCGTGAGACCAGATTCTACATTACATTACTATGAAAAAAAAAACTGACAGTTTAATATAATTGAAAATATGACATTTTCAGTCTAAGTTATATAATCGGACTGTCATGACATACTTGTCTATTTGAGACTTTTTTTATAATTACTTTTTCTTCAAAATATTTTAAATTAATATTTCCAGAGAATTATGTATACCGATTTTTTTCTTTGTTATTCAATTCGTTGAACTAAACGTACATATTAAACAATAATTATTCAAATATTACTTAGAACCTTCTTAAGTTGATGAAATTTTGATAAAACAATTAAAAAAGTGAAAACCCCAATTTTTTGGCTTACCCACCACTGCAGCTTCATGCTTAAGCCATCGTCAAGTAGAGTCGCTCGATAACCTAGTGGTTAAAGATAATACTTTCGGAACGTTACCGTATGAGCGAAGTGGATAGCCATGGGTGTTTGTAAATGTAGCGAGCACAATGATTATCTCTATGAACCATCTCAATTATCTCAATGATTAATTATCTCTATGAACCTACGAGATGCTCTATTTCATGATCAGCTTCAAGCATTTGTTTTTGAAGCAATAAGTATTGATTCATGCCTAACGTCCCTTGTTTGTAGTTTTACAAAAAAAAAACAACAAAAAATGACATCCACTCAAACTTTTAGTTTTCACGCCGAGAATATACTCACCACCGTATTTTTAGATTACTTTTGTGTAGTTTTATCTTTTAAATAAACGTGTGAACTAGACTATCACACAAAAATAGATTATTCGAAAATAGAGATTTAAATGACAAAATGAGTTTCATCTTAATTTTATCAGTAGTAATTCAACAATAACTTAGTTTTATACTAATCCTTTTCATTGAATTTTATCTTTGAATATAAATTTGCAAATTTCAATAAGTTTGCCCAAGACTAAAATGTGCAAGCCTAAATTTATTAGACAATAAAAGCAAATTTAATAAGATTATTTCCGTTCAATATATAGGTTGTAAAGCAACAATCATGTGATTGATTGTTTATTTATTAAAAGTATGTAGTAGAATTGTTTAAATGTTCCAAAAACTTCAAAATAGCAATGATTCATCTAAAGCAAATTGTAATATAGAATTTTCAGGAAATAATAAAAATGCGCTTGAGTGGTTCCACTAACGTGCAAACAATGAAAGATCATCTAATCTCACCTTGTTCCGTTTAATACTCCATTCAATAAAAAAAAAATTAATGTACATGAAAAAAATACTTCTGACAGGTACTGACTGACATAGGGATAAGAAGTTTTTTGACCAAGAAGTTTTATCAGAAAAAATGCAAATGCTTCCGATTGGTTGATGTAGGAGTATGCAGAGCAGATTGGTGCCTTTCATTGCATTCATTCTGTGGCAAGTAGAATGAAGTTTCTATACTATATTCGCGTTAAAGATGAAGCTGGAATAAACAACCAACACGGTATGATTAACCTCGTGTTTGGTACCCCATGGTGAGGTGGAATAGAAATTATTAGATGGAAGGATCAGATAAAAGCGTATGACGCATAACATAAAAGCATGCACTCCTTTAAGACAACCCTGTAAGAACAGACACGCCTGTTGTGGTGGGTGATCACGTAAACCGCACGTGATAGTGTTTATTCCAGCTTCATATTTAACGTGAATATATAATAGCGTTTTTTTTGCGATAGCATGTTGTGATTTCTCAGTGATTATAGATCGTAATTTCAGTTTATAGGGATTTCAAAATAAATGACAATCTATAAGTCATAACACTCTTCGATTGATTTTTTATTACTGGATCACTCAATATGATGAGTTATTCTACTACTATAAGCCCACTCTCTAATAATCTTTCGAAAGTTGTACCTCAAATAATTTTCGAGCTCTTTCGATTTCAAGATGCCATTTGGAGTTATAGAGAAAAACTGATGAGATATTTGGAGTGAGGTTAAGCTAAATGTCAGATCTGTTACTATTTACAAAACCAATAGCCGACATACTTTATAGTGAGTCTAAAAAATATCTACTCAACATAAATTTCGTTTTAATGAAGGTTTTGTAGCTTTATAGTAATGAACTCGACTATACAGTTTTTTTGTTATTACGTGTAACAGTCTGTGTGTATTAGTGAAACGTATATCAATATTATGTGGGTCAATTTCATTGGAAATTTTCTATTTAATTTTTTACACTCTACTTTTCCTAAACGAGAAACACGTGATGTTTGTAATAAAACAATAGAAGCATTCATATAGAACAATTTTATTCAATTTTTAATTAAAATTTGATTAGAATACCAATCTGTAAATACAAATAAACATTATAGTCGTCATTCAATGCAATACAATCTCTCACTTCTTGAATTTTTATACATTATTAAAGTAAATTGTTCAATTTCATGACATTACGCTTGTTTATCCTTGATAATTTCATAAAAATGACAACTTGACACTTTATGATACTTTGGCTACCATAGTATCACTATACATACATACATTCAATATCTGTTTCAATATCGAACGAACCCTTGAAATAGCAGTTTTGTTTCTAAGCACTATTAGGAGACGGACTCTTGTAATACAACAGAAAACCGCTCTTATACCTATCTTTATCATTTGATCTTTCTATCTTTTCAATACGGTTTAGAACGCACGCGTGCAAGGTTATCTATACAAAAGGAGGCGTAATCCGTATTCACAGTGAACGAACATTAAACGCTAGACTAGGCGAGAAACTGTTTGTAAATGTTTGAGACCACGTGGTCGTGATTTGTACAGTTTCAATCTGTCAAAGTTAACGAATTAGGTACTTCACTTTTTTTACAAAATTTAACCGGTATCTTCATCAAGAGTATGTTGTTGTTCCTTGCACTTGACATAATAATATTCATTACTCATTGCGTGATATACTAAACAACCAAACCGATCGCTACGTCCACCGTGACACACTTTACAGGTCAAGGAGTATGCGTGACTATCGATCGCATATAACCCTCTAGATTTTAGGGCAGCATCAATACACCAATCCCCTTGACAATCAATAAGGTTGAAATGAGGGAGAGAAGGCACCCTTTAGCCGGAGAAGTGTAGGTGGCGGCAAAGCAAGAACTTGAACTGTAACATAATGCAATGTTTAAAAACCTTTAAATATAAAAATGAAACAATTATGCTGATCGCCATTAATTTTCAAAAATTAATGTTATATATTAACGAAGTTCAACCATATAAGCGAACTACACAGTTGTAAACCCTGAAAACGAACGCAAATGACCAGATTCCACTGGCTTTATTGAGTTCCAATTTGAGAAAAACGACGATAAAGAGACATAAGAAAGTAAAGAACAGAAAAACTTATTCCTTAAAACAGAAAATGTTGAAGAACCAGAGATGAGCTTGACATTACCATCAAAATTTTCAAAACACATTTGGAAAAAAACACCGGTTTTGGTTTACAATTGAACACGACTTATGCTTATTAAGAAAGAAACATTTATACCGGCTTAGATGTTCGGTAGGGCAGAGTCCTACAGGAATGTACTGCAGTACAGTGGTACCTTCTAGGTTTTGATTTCAATATAAGAATAAAATAACCGGTAACTAAAAATAGAACCCAACGTTAACGTGGCCTTTTAAGGGGTTGGGTATTTTAGTGTCAATGTGGCGGTAACTCCCTATTTCTTTATATTTTACCCAGCTGGCTGACAAAGATTATTTTGAACTATTACAAACGTCTAATGCAAATTGACGTAATATTTTAATCTTTGTGTAATAGAAAACCATTATTTAACCGTTTTGTAATGAATTTGTGACGTGTTGTTAGAATTTGAAATTAAACTTCCGAAAATATGATGCATTTTTGTAGTAGTATTTTTTTAATTTTCCTACAATGCCATGAAAAATAGTCGTGCTCACTCTAATTAGACGAAATGTTTGTAAAAAGATTAAACACGAGAGAAATGAATGAGTTGACCAGCATCTATTAGATGGCAAACAGTGGGTGATAACTTTTCCTTTTTTTTTACAAAGATGAACTGGTCAAGCTTATTTCACCCTGTTCATTTGAAACCGAAAGAAACCAAATTTAAAACGTAAAGCTAAACTGTTTACTACAGTTTTATGACAAAGTTAATTCAATAAATTAATACTATATTAAGTAAGAAACATTTATTAGTTATGTACAACAAATGGCTATATAAAAAATTTAATTTTTTGTAAGTAAAATTCTCAACATTCTTTTATTTAATGATTATTTATTTAAAATAAAAACAGTCCATTTTCTTATCAATAAAAAAAGTCAATTTGACAACATTGCACAAAATTAACCTTTGACGTCACGTCAAGCTTGACGTAAAAATACTGTAACATTACTCTATTTAGTCCACAGCCTTGAGAGAGCATACAAACAAAATCTCGTCTTTCAGGTAAACTTATTATCAATAAGAAATAGAAAAACAAGTTGATTTAGTCTGCATCCGCTGCAACTATAATATTTGTATAAAAAATTAATTCGTTTGAAAAAACAAAAAAGAATAGTTGACTATTGTTTGGATTTGTAACGTTTTCTGTTTTAAATTTTTTCGGAGCAAAACAACATACATAAACGCAGGTTTCGCTGTTTATAGACTCCCAAACCTCAATCAACAGTTGGTTGAGAACGTTTCCATCTGGTAGAGATAAAAGTTTTAAAAACAGACAGAAAAATGCAACAATAACTACAAAAAATGTAATAGCTACATCTTCATAATTCTGTGTTTGCACTGTCCAATAAACAAAATTTCACCTTGAAACTTAACTGTTTCGACTAATTATAGTAAAATGTTTCTCAATTTTTTAACGATTTGCAATTCATTTATTTGGAGCCAGATTTTTTTTGGCATCAATTCAAGATCATCACACGGTATAAATAGTTCTCAATAAAAAGAAACTTAATCAACGAATGTGTGTGAAATCAGATTTTAATGAATAGTTTTAAAACGAAGAAGCTAATTAATTAGTCATCTCAATTTTGTTACTGCAAGACAAGCAATTGAAATAATTAAATTGTTTATTTAAACGAATTACTCACAAATTTAGTTAATTTCCACGCAAACAAGTGATGAAAAGTTGAAACCTAACCGCTAAACCTTAATGTACATAAAGCATTAAATATGTCATATTTTTTAGGCTTAAATCTACGTTATTCCAATTTTTTAAGAAAAAAAACTACTTACTGTAAATTTAAAAAAAAAGAGCACATTAAGTTATTTGTGTGATTTTATTAAAGTACGGAAATAAACGTATTATAACTGTCTGATAATCACAATTTTGAAAAAAAAATAATTAATAAAAATGTATTTTAGAGTACAAAAGTCACAATTAAATGTTGGTACATAAACACGGTTTTTTAACGTGAATAACCAAATTTAGTAACTTTCGTTAAAAGCATAATTATGTTGTTTTTTTTTAAAAAATTATTAGATTTGGCACTCATTTTCTTACCAAAATTGATTCAAATTTAAACGACTGAAAGAAATGACAATAAAATTAAAAGTTCGCTGTCAACAAATGTCTATTGCGTTTTCAGTGCCAACTTTACCAAAAAAATCAAAATAAAATAAATTAGACAATATTAATCGATGTGAATTGCAACAATGACAGATTCTTAATGATTTACTCATAATAAAAAGCCCGACTTGACTTAAAAATGTTAAAAAATAAGAATGTTGACCTTCCTAGTACATGCCAAGCTTTTCATATTGTATTGAAAAAAATCCAAAACAATTACCTTAGTTAAAACTGTTTTCCGGAAATCGTCTTGGAAACAACATTTTCCTGCTTTTTTACGCGCAGGAAAATTGAGTTTTCCGGACTAGTACTGTAAAAACTTTACAAGACGCAAAATAAAAAAGATACTCTAGTAACTATAGTTGCCAACAAAATTGACAAACTTGATTTTTGTGAAATTTGTAAAAAAAATTCTAATATTGGTAAATTTCCTCTTTTTTACGATTTCCGGAAAAATTTAATACAAAACACGTCAGTAAAACCTCTTATTACTTGACTCGGAGCTTTAAAATACTCGGCACAAAGTGCCTCGTATTTCAATTTAGCTCCTCTTCAGTAATGTGACATTTTCCTGACTTTTATGTAAATAACTATTAGATAAAAAACGTTGTAAATAACAAAAACACAAAAAAAATGTGCTTCAAAATTTAAAAAATGTGCTTAGAATGTGTCAAAAAACGTATTATTATTTTGACAAAAATTTAGTAAGTCGATGTCAATTAAAAGTTACGATTGCAGAGCCTAGTGAGTACTCTTTGTAGTAAGAGTAGAGCAGTAAGTACTCTTTGAGGCGTGGTAATAATTATGATTCCCAACAATTATTGTGTCATTGTTAAATTGTTTCATGTATCAACGGTTTATAGCCCATTAACAGGTTAAAGGTACGGACCAGCGAGCCGTAAAGTGGTCATCCATCCAAGAATATTATATATATATTATACTAACCGAGTCCATCGCTACTTAACTACAATTATCGCTGGGCATGAATTGACTCTTCACATAGTTGTCGTATGTCATGTTGAGTAAAAGTCCTTTAACCCTCAACATCTAAATAATAGATAGAAAAGACCGTTTAAAATATTTTTTAGCGTATCACCTCACCTTCATACAAAGCTTGTTTCTTTATTTTAAATAATTAAAAGTTCATTTTACATTCAGAAAATGATGTAAATGCCTGCTGCAAGCATTTTGTACACGGCACTGTGCTCTAAAATGTCAATGTCAGTGGTGAATAGACACCTGCAATACCCGCTAAGCTTACAGTCACTTACCGCTTACCGAAATTTTTTTATCTAACCTCCAACTACTTTTTATCGGATTAGCCCATTTTAATCACATCCACATCTAAAATATAGCCTCAAAATTTCAAAGCATAATCACTAGCGTTATCAGAAAATTCCCAAAAATCATCTATTTTTAAGACGATCACACTAGTGGTGGCGCGTTAATTGTAATTTTGTTGTTATGTTTTCTGTTTGTTAAATTAACATAGTTCTATAACATTATTTTGTTTTGTGTTATTTTATTATGTATTTTTTAGTAAATAATATCTCAACTGATACTGAACATTTCAATGTGTTGAATAGGAAAAAAATAGACAAGCTTTAAGCTTGAGAGACCTCATACTTTACAAATAATCTAATTTGTAAACATCTGTCAAACTTGAAGAGAAAAGCTCCTGATTAATAAAAATTCATTGATTTTCCATATTGAGACAAAATATGTGAAGCGCTTTTCTGACATTTCTAAATTTTCAATTACCAAAGTCAAAAACTTGTGCCACCCCTTAAATGTTATTATTATAAAATATTTAAACAATTAATAACTATAAATGATACAACTCTATTTTATTGAAGTTATTTGTGACGGTTTTGATAAATAAATATCAAGCATTTATTGTCCTAATACGAAAAAAATAATGTAGTTAAAAATAGCTCTATTTAACGATAAAAAATTATAAAGTATTCAAATTATCAGACTAATAAAGGTTTGTAAACGAACTTTATAGATTTTAGTTTTAGCTAGTAACAATTATTATAATTTATGTTTATTGTAATTGACGTCATAGATTTGACACATTTGACAGTTGATAAGAAGGCACAGTAGATAGTTATTATATTGAACTAAAGATTACAACATTGAATACTTTATCTGTAGAAAAGAAACGACATTAGCTCAGTTTTCTCAATGGAATTAACTATCAGATGATATCATTTGATTATTAAAAGGTAGTGTAAAATCATATTATTTTTTATTTTAATCTACAGCGTGATCAACAATGACTGTTTGAATTGGCAATCCTACATTTCATATTAAAATGAATTACAACTCCAACTACTTCAGGTTGTTGACGGGTGACACTTTTGAGACTGACATCATTGACCGATGCCAATTAAAAAGTTAGTCGCTGTGACATAACATACAATTTTTTGTATCAGTGTCATGTCAAATATTTGTCAAACAAGCGTATCAGTTACAGTGTTCGTATCAAATACGCAAATAAAAAAAGTCTCTAAAAAGTGTTGCCAACTCAAAAAGTCACTGTATGTTCGAATGACTGGCCTAGTGAACGAGTAGTTAAAAAGCTCGCGACCAAATTGTGTACAATCTACTGTTTGTAAAAGAATGATAAGAATTATTTCAGAAATCAGATTACGTATCTTTTAAAGGTCAAGAAAATAACTAAATACAAAAAAATGTTAGCTACATGATGTAATAAAATATTCACTTGTTTTACTAAGAAATCCAACTATTCATAGATTTCTAAGCCGTTTAAAACAAAGTCTTGATAATAATACGATAATCTCAAGGTTGATGTACTTAACCTCTGCCAAACGAGGATATCGACAATAATAGTTAAAATGAACAACAGAACGCGCAACAAACATACAGACAAGGGCGTAGCAGCTGCTACTATTTTCAATTTGAATCTAACTTTGGCGCCAAAAGGCAAACGTGTTCTAATCATCGATCGATTCTCCCTGACGCTGATGTTTCTACCTGAAGCTAAAATAAGCAAAGCAAGCAAGCAAACAACCAACCATATAAGCTTATTTCCTAGATTTCCTATGATCAGATAACCATAATTTTAAAACCAAAAAGTTATAAAATAGCCAAAAACTATTGAAAAAATCTATAAAAACTGCTGCGTTTAATAAATCGTAAAAAAAAATAAATTTCTACAACAAACCTTCAATTAATTTAATTAATTATCAAACAATGCTATCTTTCTAGAAAACTTTCGACACAATATCTAATTTTATATGAATTTACATACGCGCAATACCAAAAAAGAGATCAACTTGATTATAAACGCTCAATCACCCCTAAGATGACAAAAGTAATGCGTTATCACTGATTCCTGATACAAAAAGATGCAGCCTGATAAAAACAACGATAATATCCCTAGAACCTACCACTGACAACATAACAATAATTAATATTACTAATACACATGTAATACAAATTAGAAACTATGTACACATGTACTATAATTAGTTGCTTAAAATTAAACACTACCATTCAGAAATTTCAATCTATTAATGTAATTATTATTTCTTTTTTATATATTATTTTGCAATCGAGACCAAGTAAAACGTTCAAAAAAGACAAAAAAGCATCTAGTCGCCTTGATTGAGTGCCACATTTTACAACTTTAACTATTGATACATATTTTTGTTTCACATGGCACAAACTTCAAAATGATATAAAACAAATTATAATAATTATATAATAAACATCATTCACGCTGTTTTGGCATAATAAGAAACCATAATTTATGTTTTAATATTTGAACATAATATATTCTCGTGACACAAATTTCCGCCAGTGAAGCACCTGACATGCAAACTTATTTACTGTATTGCAAAATTGCCCTCGACCACACAAGACTTTGAAAAGGTAGATATTTGACAGAAATTCCCTCAAAATGTCAAAAATTATTAGCTATGAAACTAAAGCAGCAACTTAATATAGATAAAAACTCTCCTTGATTTAAGTCGTCGTGTTTTGTATTTGACTGCAAAACATATTTCAGTGAGTTACCGTTAAATTAAATTTTTTGACCACAATGTGGTCACTATCAGGAAATGAATAAAACTGGTGGTCGAAACAGCTCTCGCAAACTTTTTGGCAAGTGATAAAATTGTGTGAATACACTTGTATGATCTTTTATAAAAAAAAAATGAAATCTATGGTAAAAAATTGTAAACAGTCGCAAAATTTCTGCAGGTTGGTACAGCCAAACTTACAATTCAAGAGAAAATTGTATGACCCTATAGAAGAGCGTACCCGAATTTACTTTTTAATATGATTAGTATCATAACACTAATTACGCCACAAATTTTGTTCTCATTTGCAAAAACATGTAATTAATCGTTTTTGACAATCTTGTTCCGCTCAATCTAATTAATCGTGTTAGACAATTTCCCCAAAACATTTCCAAAAAAAAAATTTTCTTATGTTACGGTTTAAAAATCTTTACCGGTACCTGCTTAAACTCGAACAAGATTAATCGTAATTATCATGGAATAGAAAATATTCGAAATTGAATGATTCCTATTTTACAATAAACTACATTAAAGTAAAAAAAAAATGTGTAAAAAATTACTTTTGAATTGAGACTATTGCCTGTGCATTTACAGATCATGCGACATTTTGATAGAGAAAAAAGTAATAAAGATCTTTGCCGTGTCTTTTTGAGTTTTTAGTTTTTACTATAAAATCGTCAAAATTTTGCCTTTATATTATTATATATCGATTTAAAGTCATTTTTTAAAAAATATAATATAAAATAGCCATTTTGTAGACAAAAATATAAATGCATTGTTTTTAATAGTACTTGGTCTATTTGGCCAGAAATGACATATTTAGATATTTTATAAAGATTTTAGTAAGTCGTTTTTAGTAGGTTTTTCTCAAAATCAACTAAACTACAGGCAATTTTATTATTGCTATTTAATAGCAGTACCTAAAAAATAGCAACAAAACAGATCATTTTACACTATCAAGAATCGTAGATGTAATTTTGAGATTAGTTTTTTCACCACGTCAGTTGCTTGTTGAGAAAATATTGTACAACATTAAAGATAGTGCAGCAAATATGGCAAAAAAACAAAAATGTTTTTTAATCTTTTGCACGTCACTTGATTGGCATAAGAAATAAACCGAGTTGCCAAAGCTTTCCTTTAACCAAATAATGGAAAAAAAAGTGTTTTGAAATGTGCCAAGTATACAAAAAAACACTGATAAATAATTCTCTTCCACCTAAACCCATTTAAACTCACTAGGAAAGCCTATAACTGCATTATTTTATGCAGAAGACTACTAAGATGTAAGCAATACAAAATTTAGATTTAGTAAAATTCCAAAACTATGTTGAAAGCACTCAATTTATAGACTATTTATAATTAAATCTGAAATAGCCTGCAGAAAACAAGTCCATTATTTCAGCTGCTAACATCTCATGTCCTAAAGCAAATAAGTTCAGATTTTAATAAGTGTAATTGCCATTTGAAAGCTTTAAAACACATTACACAAATGTAGCAAGGTCTCATCAGCAAACAAAGTTTTGCAAGCCACTTTGTCTTCTAATTAGAACCATTGAATGACTTTTCAAAATACTCTTATGAAGACTTTCTGAACTTGTAATTTCTTTCCGAAAAAAGTAAAATTTTCGGCTTCGGGATCAAGCGTCCCGCTTTGTTTAAAATGAGGTACTTTCTTTCAAAGATAAAACAGTTATAAATTAAAATTATTAATGACATTGACGTTTGGCGTAATTATTTCTTTGACAGTCACGGACACCAACCTTCAGAAAAAACACTATCTATAAAAGACTCAAAGTGAAAACATTAATAAGCTCATCAAATACTCAAATTCAAAAAACAGTTTATTATGGTGTGTCTGACAAGTATGCATGGATTAATGAAGGGAACTGATGGACAAATTGGATGTTCTGGATGATTACTGGGTGTCCAAATTAAAAAAAAAACATATATTAATATAATAATCTTTATTTGCCCACTGTACAATATTTTAATATATAATATACAAAATAAAAAAACTCAAATTTAATCTGTATTGTTTTTTCCTTTTTTTCCCTCCGATTTTTCTTCTCTGTTGCTTGCTTTTTCTCTTTTCTTCTTCTCTCATTATACCTCATACACCCAGCTTAATCATTTTCACCCATTCTATCCGTTTTTCTTTCTTTTCAGTATGTCCTCCCTCGCTACCATACTTTCTTCTACCTCCACGCCTTCCTTCATCGTCTGCTCTAGATGTTTCTTTCTCTTTTCAACACATTCTGCAATTTTTTTTATTTTCCTCCATAAAAAATCTGTTTTCTCTCTCTTCATTCCCACATCTGAACCTTGTAATCAATTTCCTCAAGTTAAAAAAAGAGTCTCTAGGAGTATATAACCTCAACAGTTAATTGATTGGTTTGGAATCTTTGGCACAATCAACTATTCACACAGTTTTACCACTTGCCAAAAAGTTTTTCTAACCGATCTCGAGAGCTCTTTCGACCACCAAGTGGTGATGAAAAAACTCTCATTTTTTTATTTTTATTCATCAAGAACTCTCAAGATCGATTAAACAAACTTTTTGGCAAGTGGTAAGACAGTGTGAATAACCTTAATAGTATATTAAAAAACTAGTTCTATAAGAGTTGATTTTGCGCACAAGTCCCAGGCTTTATAAAAACATACGCGCCAATACCCCTTATAAAACGTGTTCTTTAGGCTACTTTTTCAAATTTTCGTCTTATTTCTTTAATTTTATATAAGAAAATTTTTATTGCTATCGGTTGGTACCAGCAACAAGTCATTTGATTTAAAGTTGAAAACTCTGGTAACTTAACATAACTTGTTCCATTTTTACCAAAAACATAAATTTATCTGCTCCATTAATTCTGGAACTAGCCGAAACCACGACTAACAATTTATTACCCGATAAATCCGAAGTAGCCTAACAATCCTAAATGTAGCAAGGTTCTCTTTGCAAACAAATTTTTGCAGCTCTGCTACACGCTGCTTTGTCTCTAATATGACATTAAGATGTCTACAAAAGTGCTTTTGTAGACATCTATGACAGATTTCAAATTGCAAACATTAACAACTCAAATTCGAAAAACATAGTTTAAAAAATATAAAATTTATTATACTTTTGACAATTATCCTTCGTTATGTTATGATAAGTTTTTTTATCACTGTTTAACGTGCAGTTTGACAGTTTTATTAGTAAATTTTAAAATATTTATTATTCGTTTGGAAGTCAACAGCGAAAGTGATAAAATTAAATCGAATACCCCAAACATAAGTAGTAAACAAGTGCCAAACTAAAGAAAAATATTTGAAAAAAACGAAGTAAAATTTAAGTAATAGATCAATAACCTCATTTTCTCTAAAATGTTTTGAAAAAAGAAGCTTGGAAAATAAGCAAAATACCGATAATATATTGATAAGCAAACCACATTATTATTGAAATTTCTTTCAAAACAATATCATTTCATTGGAATTATTACCACCCTTAAATAAAAAAAAATGGTAATTTTGCCAAATATGCACTACAATGCAATTTTAAAAAGTTTTTTTTCTTATTACTAAGCATAAAAGACTAATAAAAGTTTGTGCAATTAACTAACAACCGAAATAGGGGGTGTAACGTTATTATATATTATTTTTATATACATTACGTATTATATATATTACTAATATTATAGGTATATAAAAAGCGTAAATCATGTCAAAATATGAACTTGTCTTTTAGGGCAAGGAACATCAACTAGAATGGTTTGCGAAGAATTGTTTTCGGTTCTAAAAATACTAAAAAAGATAATAGTGCATATTCGGCAAAATGTTTTGAAAAAAACGTAAAATTTAAATAATAGATCAATAACCTTGTTTTGAAAATAGAAACTTAGAATATAAGCAATATACCGATAATATATTGATAAGCAAACCACATTATTATTGAAATGACTTTCAAAACAATAATATTATTTGATTGAAATTATGACCACCCTTAAATAAAAAAAAATACTATTAGACTATACATTCCGATTACAGGGCAATTAAAGCACGATTTCTTCAGATAGCCATTAAATAACTTTCTAAAAGTAAAGCGGAACTGATTGCTGTAAAACAAACATTCCAACTAGGTTATCATGAAATTGGCAAGTGCAGTAATAATCTTAATTATTATAAAATAAGACAATAATTTATTAATATTTTTTTTTGCATTTAGGGGTGGGAAGTGGGAGCAAAAGAATAAATGTATTCTAATAATGAGTATATTATTATTATGTTGCAAGTTAGTAAAGTAGGCTGGCCTCGTATCCTCGTAATCAGCTGCGTTTATTTCACAGACTGTACGCCTGTCACTATCCGCGAAGGTGCGATGTTGCCGAATTCCAGCCTGAATACGTCAATGTCAAATAGTTATAAGTAGAAGCATGCGAATGGTATGCTATATTTTCTAGTATAATAAAAGTGACAGGATTTAAGGGTTTCAGCATGAACGAAATAAGCGATCTAGATATTCATGAAGGAGAAACAAGAATTGAGACCGTTACGTTTAGAAGTGGCAACCTTGCTTTACCGGAGTATCGCGTTCGTTCACACGAGATTCTCGAACACCCGCAATCTTAAACATTGAAAATACCTAAATTTCTCGAAAGGAAGTCTGCCGTTTAGGGCTAGCTAATTGGATTATTGTTGGAATGAAAGTAGGATATGTGTAAAAATAGAGTTTTATCAGCTGGAACGGTGTGAGAGGGGAGAGTTGTTTGTGATAATTATGTCATTTAGAGAGATTGGGTTGAGGTGAAGATAGAAGTTTAAAATGTAAACATTGGAGAATTGGAGGCGTTTTCTGGAAGTCTGGATAGATTGTATAAAGATGTCTGAGGGGATCGCTGATTACGGTTACGGTTGCCAATTGACAGAAGTATCTTACCAGAGCAAAGAAGTTTGTGTGGCAATCTTCTAAACTGGCTCCGTTGGTTTGAAAATTTGGGTGCGTCATGCCTGATCCATTCTAGAAGATTTGGTGAACACGACACAAAACTTGTCACAGCACGCACTCGCGATTAAAACCGCACTTTAAAAAGCCAACATTTACCGATAATTTCACCTTTCGATCGCAACTGCAAAATGGCGGATGATAGGAAACAACAAGCCACACTAATTCAGCGCTTCCAATCGGACCCGAGACATTTCACAGTTTCACCGCAAGCGCTGATCTACGATGAATGTCGACGATGCAGCTGGTGCGCCGGTACGAACCGCCGGCTGATACGTATGTCTTAGCTCGCCGACTCGAGTTTATCTAGTCGACTACGATGGCGGCGCTGATGAGGCATGGCGTTTTGAAAAGCTTAGAGATGAAGACACAAATTAACGTAAATATCACATTTTAGGGCGCGAAATACGCCTGTTTTTTATTAACAAACTAACACACATCACACTTATTGGTGATAAATCCTAGAGCACACTCACGATAATATAATTCACAATTTTTGGTTTTTTTTTCTGTTTTAGGTTTTAGTGTCTACTACAATCAGAGGCTTTGCGTCGAAAGCCCGAAGACGGTTGCAACCCAATATTGACAAGAAGCAGCCCCCAAAAATAGATTCCACGGCCGAATCAATCGCTGCGAAAGGGTGTGTACTTTTACTACATTCGTTCACATTGAACTGCGTCTATCGAGGGGAACCATCCTTGCTTTCCCCCTAAAAACCATTATCGGGCGCGAGAGTGCGCCACTTTACGGTCAATAAGTCTGATGCTGCGCGTGATACACGAAAATCGAAACATTTAATATTTAAAAGGGTTTTTTTTTGACAAAATTTTTCCATTTATCTAATGAATTTTGAGTTATAAAGCCCCAACAACACAAACGGAAGCGTTTATTTACCACCTACATTATGCAATTTACTACAAACTTGACGACACTAAAAAAACAATTTCAATTTGTTACAACTAATTCTGATAAGTTGTTTGACCTCTTGGTGAATTAATTAACAAATTAAGTTATTATCAATAACAATTCTAGATGAAAATGTAAGTCCACTATTACGTAAAAACTATTTTCCCGATTTTTTACTAAAATTCTCTATTAATCACAGTTCTACCAATTGCCAAATGTCAGTTTAATCTATCAAAAATTTATAATTTTTCAGGGAAGGTACCAAGTTATTTTGTTTTCTTTCCAGAAAATAATCACATTGTCAGGATAAACGGCAGTGAGACTTTCAAAACCGAATTTTAATTCTATACTACAGCGAGCTCACCATTGACTGTTTGAGTTGGCAACACTTTTTAGAGACTTTATTTGCCTAATTGGAACTCATAAAAAAATTGTAGGTTATGTAGGCACAACGACCAACGACTAACTTTTTAATTGGCATCTATCAATGATGTTGTCGGTGTCACCCGTCAACAACAGGAAGTGCTTGCAGGTGTACCATTTAAAAATAAAATGGGGGATTGCCAACTCAAACAGTCATTGTTTACCACGCTGTATATATTATATGCTTTCACTATTGGAAAGACGAAATGCATTTTCGGAATCACATTTAAAACACCTCCTTTCTATCGGTTAAAGCAATGTCCTGTTTACACAACACAATTTTATGAAGCAGTAGTGTCAGCATGACTTATAAATTTATCCTAGCCTCACTTTTGTTTGTCAAGCAGTATTTTTCCTCAACGGCGTGCAAATCCTGTTTCGTTTGGAACGCAAAGCTTGATTTCCATGGTAACTGACATCAGATTTTGTGACTCTTTAGAGATTCTGGTGCTTGTGGGAGGTTATGTAAACATAAACAATTTATTGACAGTTAAATTGGTAGCAGAAAATTCTGCGAGATTTAACAAAGTTGCTATATTGTATGTAGGGTTTTATACAATGCGCGCGCATCCGCCGAAAAAATATAGTATAGCACTTGGATACATTTCTTTACTACACTTTTTCCAACTAATTTAGAAAGCGTCAGGTGTATTTTAGATAATTCTATGAACACAGTTTTACCTCTTGCCAAAAAGTTTGTGTGTTTAGTCTCTATTCAAAAAAGGCTAAAATTCGCTCGAAAAAACTTGACAAATTTGGATGATGTTATGAACGTAGAATCTTCAATTAAATTTAACATAAAACATCTCTATGCGAAGCGTTTAAAAATTAGTTCATTGAAAAGTTACATCTGGGGTTGCGTTTGTCAGAGAACGCAATTTTATTTTTTAGATATAGAGGGGAGTTACTGTAAAGTTAAATTCAGGCTTGTGGGGTTGCAATTCTTGTCCCACGGCCGCCATCTTGGAAAAGGAAAAAGCGGTTTAAATGGCTTTTATGGTTTATCTGCTAAACTATAAGTCTCACAAAAAAGATTATTTTACATTTTTTGTTGCAAATTATCTACAACTTTTGTTGAGTAACTTTTAGTTGTAGAATCATAAATTAAAAAGTTATGCACCGTCTATAAAAATGGTCTGATTTTAATATTTTTTTGTAAAACGATTAGAAAAAAGTTTTATCGACAAATAGATATTTTTTTATGATTCTATCTAATCTCTACGGCATTGCGAAAGTGACTTTATGTTTATGGATTGTTACCGGCTTTAGTACGAACCGGTCTAAGACTTCCTGGCGAAAAAGATCAGCTGCCCTTGATTCATGTCAATATTATACACCCTGTATATATAATATATATATATTTTTTTTGAGTTCAGATAAAAATTAATGTTAAGAAACGAAGGTTATTTGTTTTTTCGCTCGTATGGATTATAAAATGATTGACTTTTAGGAATTGAGACCGATAATGTAAGGAAGCGAGCCAGAAAGTTGCGCACTAGTATTTATTTTACTGATTTCTCACCAGATACAGTGGCGTGTCGCTTGAATTAAATTTTTTAAATTTTACAATTATCAAATGTTTATCTATATTAATAAATATAAAATTGATAATATATAACACATCTATTATAACAATTATTTAAATATCAAATATATTAGAAAAATTGGGAGATAAAACCTAAAAATAACATTTTGCAGTATTATCAGACATGATTGTTCCACTTTATCATCACTAAAATCGGAAAACTGGCAATCACTGTCACGATTATCATCTTCATTTAAATAAATAAGTAATTCTTCAAAAATGTATTCAAAACTCTTATTAGAATTTCAAGAAATTTGTTTTAACCGCATATATTGTTTTAAACCGACTTTGACGGCCTTTTTAGGTATGAAATTGCAAAATTGCTGTATTTGACATGAAAATTCACCGAATGCAAATGCAATTAGTCCAATTTCGTTGATTTTTTGGCAGTTAGACATAATCGATTCTGTAATTTTCTCTAGGGCGGTAAAAAATTTGACGAAATCGTTCGAAATTAGATGACTTTAATAAATAATATTAAGTAAAAAATAATAACGTCGTTTGATTAGTTTGAAAAATAAAAAATTAATTTTCAGTGTAACTCCTTCAATTTGAATAAATTAAAAATATATATATATTAATAATAAGCAGTACAAATGACTGTTGGAGGCGTTGTAGGCTTGTTTAGTCTATGACAAATATGGCCGCTGAATTACTGAATAGTTGCTGTATAAATTAAATAAAATGCTATTAATTTGTTAATCATTAAAAACACGTAATGAAACAATTATCACGTAATTCAGTAGTTCACTCAGGCCAGTTAAGATGTCGCTTTAGAACGTTTGTCCGACTATATTTTTGACATGTCTGTTTTTCTTTGTTGACAGTTTTTTGAGACCACAAAAAAGTTACAGTCCGCCACAAAATGTCAATCAAAAATTGGACACCATTTTCCAAAATGTGGGAGGAAATACTAATGGAAAAACACCTCTTGGGACAGCAAATGAAAAATTTGAATTGTTTAGTGTTTGCGCTAAAGAATTTGCTCATCCTATCCCCAATTCTTTGTTACATACTATAGTAACATTAAATGATGTTAAGGACTTTTACCACACTCCGGTTGATACGATAACGCCATTAGATAGATTGCGCAACATGGAACTGCCGGAGAATTTGCATGTTCAAACCGAATATCATCGGTTCCATCCAGGTACAGATACTCTAATGAAATGGAAAGACCAATTTGTGATTTTTATTGATTTTTAGATACTGACACCATGTTCAAAGGACAAACCGCATTCAATAAAAGCTCCACCATAGTTACTGGACTCAAATATAAAGATAAGTATAAGGGTCATATACAAAATCAGACATGGCCTTTCAATTCATAAAATATGAAAAGATATACTTAAGAAAGAATTAAACAAGTTCAAATCTGTTTTCTTTAAGATTTTCCCATTTGAATTTCCATTCCTTGTAGAGCTTGTTCCCACTGCAACAGAATTGTATCAAAATATATATAAAAAAAACTTTATTTGCCTTTGAAATACTGGATGAAAAAGGTTTAATATGAATGAGAAATATTTCAACAAATAAATATATTTATGTAAAGCACACTCAGATATAAACAGTAAATAATAAATAGCTTGAATAACATTCAATAAATATACATTAGTAAGACCAAATTACCTGTCTTTAGAAATAGAAAAATATATCACACAATTTATAATTGATTCAGTTTTCGTCATTTACCAAATTTAAACATTCCACCAACACCTCTTCTAATACTTTTATTTTCTGGAGCCTAAAACATACCAGTTTTTTAGTGTCTGTTATGTTTAACAGATGACACTCACGTGACGGGCACCAAACAACATGCGCGCTTTATCCTCTTCCTGTGGTGAAGAGCTTTCGTCCAAGGAACCAGTATTTCGTTTAATTTGCAATTTTTGTTTAATTGCCTAAAAGGTGAACAATTAACACTGTAAAATACGTTCGTAAGGTATACCTGGGAAAGAATAACTCGTTTGCTATCGTTTCGAATAGCCATTAAAAAGTCTAGCCAGGTCCAGGTCATATTATGGT
This sequence comes from Lagria hirta, assembly GCA_947359425.1. Lineage (NCBI taxonomy): Eukaryota > Metazoa > Arthropoda > Insecta > Coleoptera > Tenebrionidae > Lagria > Lagria hirta. The sequence goes on along the minus strand of OX375804.1, from coordinate 10,704,363 downwards.
ATTCCAATGTGGGAATAACAAGTGATACGTCTCGTAAATCTTCCAAATTTTTTTCCTTATTACCTTTATAACTAACTTTAACAGGAACTTCCGGAATTTTTATGTAAACAAAAAGCTTATTTTTCTCAGCTCTTTCCTGACAAGAAAAATAATTAATCAGTGATTAGATAAGAATAGTATATTACACTACAAGGGCAGAAAGTTGAGATTCCTACACTACGCGCCATAATCATGGCGGGCAGTTCAAGGCTCTCAACTTTCTGCCCGTGTAATGTATACTAGTTTTCTTGCTACTCCAGTCGACATTACGTAGTGTCGGCTGCGATTCCACGGCAGCAAGTGCAGGACCTGAACTGCGCGCCATGCTGCCCTCGGCTAAAAGAAGGCGCGCGCATAGCTCTACCAGTGCATGAAAGATACACTTTCTGCCGTGGAATCGCAGCCGAAACCACGTACTTTCGACTGGAGTAGCAAGAAAAAGCATTTTACCTTCATTTTTTCTACATCATCAATATGAACGTAAAAATTAGAATCTCTTTTTTTGCCTTTAGAGCGCTTTTTCGGCTCATTTTCACCATCCTCGCTAACTCGATCAGAATAATCAATATTCTCGCTCTCTCTTTCAGGGAAACAGAACTTCATCATCGTACTATAGAATTTCTTTGTCATCCCAATTGTAAGAGGCACTAGATTGATTTCAAAGTGTTCCTTCACAGAAATGCCGCCTACCGGCTGTTTTTCTCGGCAAAATATTCGTAAAACTTTCTGAAAATAAACCGTGGTGATATTTAGTTTTTTTTTTTTAATAAAAAAGCCTTACTTTATACTCGATTGGCATTCCAAGTTGTAGTTCACTTGGACAAAGAACTTCTTTATAGATCTCATTTGGAAGAAGATTCGTCATTCGTAAATAACCAAGCTCAAGTAGATGTTCAACCGAATCATCGCTTTTGGAGTTCTTAGTATATAAGAAATTGCTCAGAACTAAATCAGCGATACCTATTTGTCCATCTGCTTCAGTAAGTCTCCACTGAGCATGCTTAAAACAAATTTCATTTGCCCTAACCGTTGTCAAAGGTTTATCGCTTCTCGTTGTAGCTAATCGACTGTTCGTTAATAGCTGTGTTTCTTTGTAGCACGACAGCATCATATCAAGCTCTTCACTTTGTGCAGTCAATTGATTTTTACAGTCATAGACCTTAAAAAGAGCGGTTACATCATAAATTATCAATAGCTATTAGATAAGCTTACGGATTTCTCTAATCTATTCATTTCTTGGATGAGTTCCATATCATCAGGATTTTCCGCCAAGGCTTTACTTACGAGGTATGTTTCTTTTTCAAGGCGGCGGAATCTGCTTACAGTAGTTCTTACCTAAAATATATTAACATAAAAAAAACTAACTCCTACTATGAAAATGTTGAAATAAATTCGATTTTAATAAAGTTGTTTATTATAATTTATTGTCATAAAGTACAAAAATGATTTTGTACTTTCATAAAAAAAACATAATTTAAGCAAGCCATGAAATTTTCTTGCTTTCATAACGTTACTTTAGCCACCTAAAACGTCAAATTAAAACGTCAAAAAGCTTTTTACTTAAGTTTGTCATTGAGTAGATTAGTCCCTATATGAAATGCATTGAAAACATGTTACTTTTTGTAGCGATTTAAAGCTTTAATTTAGATTTTTTGGGCAAGTTTTTATGATGGCGGGTATAGAGTAAAGTCAAAAGTTTGGTAAATCAAATTTGCTGGCCCCAGCTGTGGGGTCAACTTTTAAGTGTCATAAATCAGATTAATAAAAGCAAAAGGACGACTTGTTAAATAATAGGTACTTGAATTGTTTTTTTAAATATTAAAAACCAAGACAAATGATGGTTTAAAAAAAATTATTACTTAATCTTCATAACAAGTGGTAAAAAAATTGTTATTTAACAAATGCGTTTTTAGTACAAATTTTGGTTTTAAATATTTTTGTTTTTAAATAATTACTATCATCAATTGGTTTGTTTATAACAATTTTTTAAACAATAGAAGATGAAAATTATTTTTAAGTAGTCTCTGATAGCAATATTATAAAAAAAAGTTTTTTTCAATGTTTAATAAAGCTTTATAATTTTCCAAGACTTTTGAAAAACAGCTCCAAAAAAAAATCCAAATTATGTAATAGTTTACCAATTATCGCACTTGCAGTGATAATGTTCGTGTTACAAAAAATTGTTAATTAACTAATCGGCAACGCATTGAAAAACCGCGATAAAAATTTTTGAACCACGGATATTTGGTCTATCCTGCAGGCGCCCGAATTTTTTAAATTTTTAGTTTTTATATTTAATAAGCTTGAATAATATTTATTTATTAAAGGTCCGAAAAGGGCAAAGTCGGAGTATCCGTTTCCGGGCGTATTTTCAACGCTCTGGGAAAATTATAAATATTGGCCCTAAAGATCCGAGAGTTACGACTTTTTTTAAAGATATTTCTTCTTCTTTTTGAATATTTTTTTAAATGTGAGTTATCTCAAATATTTTTTGAGATATTGGCAGAAAGCCAAGCCACTTTTTTTTTCACTCAATTGTTTATAACTACTGCAATTTTTACAAAGGGCCTAAGCATTTTCTCAAACTTTATCGAGATGCCATTCCGAATCGATTATAATTTTCGAAAAATTTTGACCTAAAAATCACTTGTTGACAAGACTACAATAGTCTGTCTATTCTAAGCATTGCTTAGTTCACACTAGGTTCCGACATATTTTTATCTCTTTCCAGCATTAGAAGCAATTTGTCTCACTCAAAATAACAACCTTAAAATAGGTTTTAAAGATGAAATTTAAAATATTTATTATTCTAATAAGAATCTATATTTATATCTGTCATTTTCAAACCAGAAACGGTGGCTCTAATATCATGTCGTTGGACACAATTCCATGGCTTGCCTAACTTATGTTTTGTTTTCAATTATAACGTTATGTATGTTTAGAGTTCAGCGTTGTTTATTGTTTTAGTAAAACAACATACAAATATGCCACCCTGAAACAAAGATTAATTACCAGAGTTTGTTGGTTTTGTATTGGTCTCCTCTGATCTTCTACACTATACAACTGTTGAAACCTCATTCTAGCCAATTTCTCTAATGCCTCCTTTCGATGTGGCTCAACATAAAGTAACAAATTATTGACTATATCCAAGAGCATTGCATATTGTAGCGAATTGGTACACACATCTAAATCATAATGCATTAAAGTGAAAGCATCCACAGCATTTTGGCGCCGATCCCACGGCCCCACGTCCTCTTGCGGTGGTGGTGGAACTTCGCTTACAGCTTCCGGATCAACGCTGATATCTCCATATCCCGCATAGAAAAACTCACATTTACATCTCGATACGATCCTTTGCAACTAAATTAAAATTTAATCGAATATTGATTTATAAAGGTAAATCAACTAACCTGGCTGGAAGTGCTCGGTCCAACGGTATCGCTCACCACCGCCCCAACAGATACTCCGCTGCCAACCATGTTTGGGACTTCAGATGGTTCAGAAATTTGCGTCGATTCTTTTTCTTGAATGTTATCGACTGTCAGCCACATAATATTTTCATTTGCAGAATCATTTTCGCCAGCATTTACCGTTGCATAATACTGCATGCATTCTAAAATACCCGACCATGTCGTTTTTGAAACAAGGGTTCGATCTCTCCAAACCGGCCGATGGATGCGCTGAATAATTTCCGCTTTGGCAGCGCTTAGAATTACGTAACCTTTAGTTTCACAGCCTTTGAGCAGAACTTGGGCATTAACAAGTGCAACTGAAATAGTTCATTAAATCCCAAATAAATTGTGAAAAACAAAAGCTTAGCAGCAATACGATTCCAAGAAAAATCTTAACTTGTACTTTCCTTTTCCTACATACATTATAAGTACAACTACTAAATTAATAGGGTCGGCGCCATAAAATTGCTTTATATTGAATTGTTGCAAAGCCCTTGGCAAACAGAACTCATTGGCATTGACAGAATTAGTGACCTCATATGTTATGTGTGTACATAGGTCGCTCGGTGGTCAAATGGCTGAGGATAGTATTTTCAGAACCAAAGGTTCGAGTCCCACCCAGGCGGATGCTTTTTTCTAAAAAGAAGATGGCTTCCGTCTGGTCATGGTTGTGTTAGTAAATGAAAAGAGCACAATAGATTAAAAGGTCGAAGTGCACTACCCTTGTTAATCTTAGCCTTAACCTTCGTTTGCAGTTGATCAGAATTTGCTCGCGTACTCACTTACGCGGCCTTGGAATATTATTGCTCATAGCAGTGTGCTTCTGATTTTTGTATTTTAAATTTAATGTTTAAATAATATCATAATCAACTTACTTTGCCAATTCTTGTGTTGTACATCATCCTCTTGACAAGCTTGAAGCCCTTGAAGATGCTGTTGTCTGGTCACTGATGACAAATCATCACTATAAACAACGGCTTTATTATCAGCTTCTGCAATCAATTGCTGCAACATATTTGCCGCATGACCAGATTGTAATTTACTGCTCGGCGAATGAGTATCTTGAGTAGAGGAAGCTGCTTGAAGTGTTTGAATGGAAGAATTTGGTGGAGTACCCGGTGCGTCCGCATTTCGTCTCTTCAATGGAGTTGTATTAGTATCTTTGCGAAATGCTTTTAAGGCTTCAGTAGACAAATTCTTCTTCATTTGCTAAAGATAAATTATAAACTTTCGAACGGATACATTGAGCCCTCGGTAGACAGGTGGCTAACGATAGTGCGTTTGGAACCTGGTCTACCGAGGTTTGTGAGTTCGATTCCCACCCAGGCGAGAGTCTTTTTCTACGAAGAAGATGGCTTTTGCCTGGGAGCACAATAGATCAAAATCTTGCAGTACAATATCCCCTGTTAATCTTAAAATCTTGATACATTAATTACACTGTTACTCATATTCAAACAAAAATTAATAAAATCTACACTTTAATTATTGTTTTTCGATTTTAATTTTAAGTATTTTTAATTTTAACCCTTTCTGTCCCACAGATGCCATATGGAGCGATAAAGCTTTTACAGATTTTACACGTTATTACTAAATTAGTGTTTTTATAATTTGTATCAGTTCGCTCCTTTGCTTGTAACATGTCGCTTTGAGTACAGCTTTTTTGTTCTATATTTATTGCTTACTCTAAACAATTTAAATATTTTTTTCTAAATTACAAAATTAAATTAGGACAGAAAGAATCAATTTCAATATAAATTATTTTTAGTTATAGTTGATTTTAATTTCAATTAAAACATAGCCTATTTCGGTTTTACATAAAAAAAAAATTGATGCGTCGTTACCCGCCGCTAGCAATTTTTTCACTTTTTTTACATTTTTCTTTTGTACATATTTATTCTTTGTAATGGGCTCTTTATAATATCAAAAGCTGTTTAATAATAGATCGTATTATTAAACTGATTTTGGTAACATTTAGCTTGATTATATTGGTGACAACTGACATTAATCATGTCACACTTGCAAGAGCAACGTTTTTTGTTTTTCTGACATTCAACGCTTCGATTTTTTGACAGTATATTTCTAAGAAAAACCACCAGAATTTGAGTAATTTATTGCGAGAGCGTTTAATAAATCGTAAGCTTGGTCACCAATGGTATCCAAATATCAACTTTTTTGTGTGATCAAAATTGACAATGTCATGAAGGCAAGATTATAAAAAAAAAACATGTTTCATTAATAATCTATATAACTATATATAAAAAAATGAATGCTTGTCTGTATGTACTTTATAGAATCATTTGATCATGTGATGTCCTTAGCAAAGTTGTTGTGCATGAGTTCACAAAGGTTTCTAAGTTATTACGAGTACGACGAATAGATTAATAAATTTAATTAATTAATTATTTATTTTAATTGATAATTAATTTATTTAGTTTTTTAATAAAACGTTATCAAAGTATAAAAATTATTCGGCCATTTTGGAGAGGGAAAACTTAGGACTTGTGTTTTGGAAGACACAATAATCTATCTAAGCTATTATTCAACATTTGACACCTACCTTATTTTTCATAAATGTGTCAAAAAGAGCAAACGCCACATTTCGGTTACTTTTGGTCCAAGCTCCTCGTAAATCATAAACTACTAATCTGTGCGTTGGAGTCTCTTTATTTCTCTCAGAAGACGTATGGTCACAATTTGGAAGAACTGTTTCGCGTCCGTATGATACTTTTGCCACCGAAAGACAATAACACTTTTCAACAGGCTGCCGAAGTGACATTGCTTCAATTTCGGAATCTTCTTGTAAAGCACTTTTCAGCCATATTTCCGAATCATTTAAATCTGAATTCATATAGACTATAGACCATTCCGCTTTAGGCCGATGGGTAAGACCATCATCCACTGGTACTAAAGACAACATGTGTTCTAAAAATAAATTATTACAATTTCAAATCAAAAAACATTAAGCAGTACCAGAGCTAGATGATAAACGACCACCAATTAATTCACAGCCTCGTTGCATTGCAAACGACATCCAATAACATACTTGAAACTTATGTAGCCCCATTAATAAATGTACCTTTTTATAATGACGACTTAATTGAATTTTTTTCGCTCTAACATTATTAAAAATTTTGCCTCTTCTTGTTGGTCTTGTTACTCCAGATAAAATTAATTTCAAGTTTTCAAACCATCTTAACGTACTCCCATATAACAGCAACATGGGATAATCAAAATTTGTTGCCTGATTAGAAACTGGTTTCGTTTCTAACACAATACTCAAATTAACATTTTGAGAACGAAATGCCCTAAACGAGTCATGCACTTGATTACTCGAATATTCTGGTATTTTATCGGGAGCGCACTGTATGACATTATGATGATCGTTGGGATCACCTAAACATACCCATTGTACACCCAAAACTAATTTCAAATTGGGTAGATGAACTAGCTGACAATCGTCGTATTTGGAAGCTGTTCGCACAAAAATATTCAAATCACCTTTGTACACAAATTTTGCTAAAACAAAAAAAAAACAAAAAATTAACAGCATTCACTATAAACACAAATCAGATACAAATATTAAAATGTTCCATTATCTACGACACAAACATTGCTTGAAGAGCATACTGCTCTTTTGACCTTGATTTGCTTTTTAGTGTCAGAGCTAGCTGACCCGGCGAACTTCGTACCGCCTAACAGTCAATGAATGTCGTGTTACTATTTAGCTGAACTAATTTAGGCTTTGATGAACGTAAAACAATGATACAAAATAAAAAAATAAAAATAAAAAATAATAATAAAGTACTTCAAACTCATGTCAGAAAAAAATGATTGAAAACTATGTTGTGCAGATTGGGAAAAAAATAAAACTCGGATTAATTCATTAATAGGATTTTCATTCAAGCACTTTGTGGTAAACGACATTCTTTGTTTTTTGGTCAGGCGCAAGAACAAATAAAGCGGATGGTTTGCCGACACGTGAGCATGCCACGTACAATTAACCATGAGAAAAACATGCATTTTCTAGATTGAGGCCACAAATAGTCAAGGATTGGCCCTGTGATTTGTTGATCGTCATGGCGAAGGCAAGACGAATCGGGAATTGAATTCGTTTAAACTCAAAGGACATATCCGTTGGGATCATCGGAATTCTTGGAATAAGAACTGCCTCATCTTTAAATTTTTCTTTAAGTATCGACGCGTGCAATTTCTCGCAGATAATTGACTCGTGATATTCCGTTGCCTAATGGCATTACGGCTTCGCTGAGAAAGATTCGATCTTCTAGGACGCGGCATTGTTATTAAAATGTGCACCCGCATAAAACCACCAAATTATGTCTGTCTATGTCTGAACTTTCGAGACATAGACAATAGCTCAAAGAGTATATAACCACTACGTATGAATAGCTTATCAAGAAAAATTATAGATAACCTAACAAAAGATATTTACACTTTTGTTAACCTGTAGATTTTTTTTCCTTAATCTTATAATTTTATGTTTTTACTGTAGAATAAATCTTAGGTATTATTTTCGGGAATTAAAAACAAATATAACAGTACCTGAACTTTGTAGACATTTTACAAAAAATAAATTTCTGAACGCACACATGATGTCTTCAGAAAAAAATAAAGTTGTGACTTAAAGATCTCAGCAACCAGGCCATAAGCTCCAAAAAAAAATAGTTGTTACACTATTTGACAGGATTGGACAACAAATGTTTGACATGTAATAAACAAATTAGCATCTATTGAAATGATTAAGTATTTATTACACATATCGAGTTTTCATTGTTTTTAAGATGTATTCTGCTATTCGGGACGGAAACAAATCCAACAAATCAAAAACCATGGCAATCGGTCCAGCCGTTCTCAAGTTATAAGTGTTGTAACAAACACGACTTTCTTTTATATATATAGATGACCTCAGCAAATGTTTTATATGTCATACACTAAAAATTCAATTTCTTTGTGAACCTTCTTTTTTTTTAGTCTTTCTTACTCTCGCCTATTTCTTCTTTCACTATACCCCATTCTTTGCTTATTTAACCTTTCTCTCTTTCATTTTATCATATTGATTGATTCGATTCTTTTCATTCTTACTTTTTTTTTTCTTCCACATATTCTTTAATCATCTGATCTAATGTTTCTCTCTCTATTCCGCATATTCTGCCCTTTCTCTCATCCAAAAATCTATTTTCTCTCTGTTCATTTTCTCATTTAAATCTTGCAATCATTTCTTTTTTTAATATATTTTTTCTTGCTTGTCTATGTCTTTATCTCTATCTTTCATTTCGCCATACACCTATTGTCTCACTTCTCTTTTTTCTCAGCCTCTTCTACGCTAAACCCTTTCGTCTCACAATATTCCTTTCTTTTTTTTATTCCTCTCTCGGCTTTTTTGTTTGCCACTTTCTCGCACTTCTTGCAATATCTAACACCCTTCTCTTTTTTTCATTTTATTTTCAAGTTTTACCGCTTTTTTTACTCTTTCTATCTCTATGTTCTCTTAGATTAATTCTTGATTGAAGTATTTTTGAAACACAACAAGTGTCAAGTTGAAAAGAATAATCTGATGAAATTGAGACGATGACAAGCGCCCCGCTCGAGACGGGAATGCAGCAGCGGGGAGAAAACGGGACATTCGCGTTTTGGCATGTAAATGAGTTGGGCGTCCCGTATAACGTATTACGAAACAATTCTTGTTATTGGCGAATTACATTATATTGTTAAAGTTGTTCTTGTTTTATTCTTTGTATTTCATTATCTTTAAAATCCGCGACATCAGAAGTGGGAATCCCCTAGTGCCTGTGTGGTTTTTGGGTGTGGTTTTCCTTGTTTTGCAGGTGACGTCACTGGTGTGAGTCAACTGTGATGCCTCGCTCCCGAGCATCTCGCTCTCTTACTCCGCAGAGGAGGCGGAGGTTTTCAAAAAAGCATGATGCTGGCTCCCGTCATAAAGACCGACATTGCTCTCGTAATAGGGATGAGAGAAGTCATCGTACTCCTCGACGCCCTTCAAATACAAATAGTAATAGTACTGCACACGAAAGGATTGGAGAAAGGGCTATTATGCGTTCCGAGTCTGAAACGGTGGCGTCTGCAATGGGCTGTGAAATTGTCACAGGTATTGATCGCTTAATCTCAAAAATAGTACCGAAAAGCAATGTGAGTACTAATCTATCCATAACTAGCAATATTATAGCGGAATTTAATCCTTCGATCGATAATGTTGAAGATTGGCTTCGCACTATCGACGAATACTCTCTTTTATATCAATGGGACGATAAAGTCACCTCGCATTTGGCCTTAAGTAAATTAAGAGGTGCCGCTCAGGTCTGGTATCAAAGTCTCAGTACCCACATTCATACATGGCGCGATTGGCGTGACATGCTCCTATCAAATTTCAAACGCAAGCGTAATTTATACAAGGCGTTGCAGGAAATGATGGCTTGTGTACCATTAGCGAATGAAACATTGTACGACTATGTGTATCGAAAACTTGCGTATATTAATAAATTAAAAATACAATTAAAAGACGAAGATATCGTTAATCTAATTTTAGGGGGGATTCGCGATGATCAAATTCGTTTCTCTGTAGAAACCGCTGGAATAACTAATCCTCATGAACTTGCAAACCATTTACAAATTTTTGACACGCGACAACTTGATAAGTCACAAACAACGGGACGTGGTCAGCGTCAAAATAACCTAAAGTCTATTATCTGCCATAATTGCTCCCAAAAAGATCATTATCGCAAAGATTGTCGTTACGGTTATAATAATTATGCTCCAGATTGGCCATCAAAAAGACCATTAGCTCTTGAATATAGAAATGTAAACTTTGTGCGCTCAAAGTATACAAACGAAAAATATTTCAAGACAATTACAGTAAATAATCGTGATGTGACGGGTTTCATTGATTTTGGAAGCGAAACTTCTTTAATTTCCGAAAAAGCGGCCAATGATTTGGGACTGGGTGACGGACTTCCTAATTCTAACGTGATTTTGTCAACACTTGGAGATTTTACCATTAAGCCAAAATCAAGTATTAAAACCGTTGTGAAAATTGATGGCATAAGCAAAGAAATTAACTTGTTTGTGGTAGAAAAATGCGTTATGGGCGTTGAGCTGCTAATCGGACAAAATTTTACCGAGCTGCCGGACATTCAGTTTGCAAAAACAGAAAATGCGTTAACGTTTTCACAAAATATTTGTGATAACGAGACTGGAGTGAACATTGTATCACAAAAACTTATAAATATTGGTGTAAATACACCAGAGGTAGCAAAACAGGTAATTCAGGTATTGAATGAATTTCCCAAAAGTATTGCGACTAAAATGTCTGAAGTTGGTAAAATTGAAAATACAGAAATGAAAATTGAGTTGTGTTCTACCCAACCTATCTTTTGCCGACCTCATCGATTTTCTGATAAAGAACGGCTTGAGATTAACGTTATTATAAATGGACTTTTGCAAAATGGTATTATTAGAGAGTCAAATTCACAGTATGCTAGTCCCGTTTTATTGGTTAGCAAAAAAGGAGGCGAAAAACGTCTTTGCGTAGATTACCGTGAGTTAAACAAAATCACTGTCAAAGATCGTTATCCTCTCCCGTGCATTGAGGATCAATTGACTCGCCTGTCGGGCTTTAAATATTTTACGAGTTTAGATCTCTTTGCTGGTTATTATCAAATACCAATGTCTGCGAGTTCTATTACTTATACTGCTTTCGTAACGCAAGATGGACAGTATGAGTTTCTACGTATGCCATTTGGGTTATGTAATGCCCCAGCGGTTTTTCAAAGAATGATTAACACTGTTTTGGGTAATTACCGTTTTAGTAAAGTCATATGCTATCTTGATGATTTGTTGATTCCATCTAAAACTATTGAAGACGCGCTTAATACTCTTAAAGAAATCTTAACATTATTTACTACTGTCGGTTTGACTATCAAACTTTCCAAATGCCATTTTTTGCGCATGCGCATAGAATATTTAGGCTACGTAATACACGAAGACGGCATTCAACCATCTCAGTTAAAATTCGAAGCAGTTAAAAACTTTCAAAAACCTAAGAATATTCATCAGGTTCGCCAGTTTCTAGGGCTAACGGGGTATTTCCGCAAATTTATTTCTAACTATGCGGCTAAGGCCAAGCCACTAACGCTCCTTTTACATAAAAATACGGAATGGGCATGGGCTAATGATCAAATCAAATCATTTGACGATCTAAAGCAAGCATTGATTTCTAATCCGGTTTTAGCATTATTTGATCCTGCCTTAGAAACACGACTATATACAGATGCAAGTAGAATTGGGTTAGGTGGAATTTTGATTCAAGTACATGATTCAAAAGAAAGAGTAGTATCGTATTTTAGCCGACATACTACAGTGACCGAACAGAAATATCACTCGTTCGAGCTTGAGACGTTAGCAATTGTTGCAGCTATGAAGCGGTTTCGTCAATATTTATGGGGAAGACCGTTTACAATTTATACTGACTGTGCGGCTGTGCGTAGCACTTTTCAAAAAAAAGATATAAATGCTAGAGTCGGGCGGTGGGTACTCCAATTGGGTGAATTTCAATACGAGATTAAACATAGGAGTGCACAACAAATGCAACATGTTGACGCTCTCAGTCGAAACCCGTATTCTGAACAACTGAACATTAATGCGGTCTTTAAAATTGAAGACGATTGGATGCTTGTTGCTCAATTATATGACTATGAAATTCAACAAATTAAAATACTTCTTGAATCTGGTGATTGGAACAGTAATAAAGAATTGTTTGAAAAATATGCTTTAAAAGGTGGTAAAGTCTATAGAGTTACTTCTTGCGGTCTTAGGTGGGTTGTCCCTAAAGCCAACAGATTCCAAATTTTACGGATGACACACGATGATGTGGGACATTTTGCTTTTGCTAAAACATTTGAATTAATCGCCATTTAAAAAAATGAGAGCTTTTGTACGAAAATACGTTAATAAATGTTTAAATTGTTTATTTTTCAAAACTCCGGGAGGTAAAGTGCATGGGTTCTTACATCCTATCCCAAAAACACCAAAACCATTTCATACAGTACACATGGACCATCTTGGCCCTTTTATTAAAACAAAAACTAATCATTCTTATGTATTGGTTATGATCGACGCTTTTACAAAATTTCTCTTGTTATATGCGGTTAGAAATACAAAAGTGAAATATGTTTTAGAGTCTGTCAGAAGCATGATAAAAATTTTTGGTGTTCCTAACCGAATTATTAGTGACAGAGGTAAAGCTTTTGATAATGCTGCTTTTGGCTCTTTTTGTGCAGAGTTAGGTATTCAACATCATCTTAATGCCACTGGGTTACCTCGTGGAAATGGTCAAGTAGAGCGCTATAATAAAGTTTTGTTAGATTCTCTAGCAACTATGGGCGCTGAAAACAATGACGATGAATGGGATTTGAATTTATCTCAAATTCAAGTGGGACTCAATGGCAGTATTAATGAATCTATTGGTGTGACACCTAGCGAGGCATTAATGGGTTTTAGGGTCTGTTCCCAGGGTATGTTAACTTTAGAATGCAAAGAGCCGATGGATATTACAAAAATCAGAATGGAAATGGTGGAACGTACAAAACGGCGTCAAAAAGCAGAAAAAGAACGATTTGATAAAGGTAGAAAAACGGCTCCTGTATATAAAATAGGCGATTTGGTATTAATCAAGGTCATGTGTAATCCTGCTACTGGAAAAAGCAGAAAATTACTTCCAAAATGGCGAGGACCGTTCAGAGTGGCTGCAATATTAACTAATGATCGCTATCAAATTTGCGGTATTCCGGGAGCTATGAGGAGCAAAGTAAAATATAATGGTGTATGTGGAGCCGAAAATATGAAGGCGTGGATACACTCCTGAGTAAGAGGAGGAATTACACTCCTATAGGGAGGAATTACACTCCTATAGGGAGGAATTACACTCCTATAGGGAGGAAACACTCCATTGGAGGAATAATTAAACACTCCTTGGTAAGAGGAGGAATTTTTAAACACTCCTAGGTAAGAGGAGGAAACACTCCAATGGAGGAAATTTGGGGCCCCAATAGGTTAAGATTAGAAATTAAGATTTTATAAATTAAGTTGATATTTTTATACAAGGTGCACCTTATGTCTTTTCTGTATTTTCGTGTCTCGTCTCGTTTACTTTGTTTTAGGATTATCTTTATTCAATGACAAGTAGGCATGGTACTGTTGGTTTTGAATAATGGGAAATAACTGAGGGTGGTCCCTCAGATGTCAGGAAAGGCCGTGTCAAGTTGAAAAGAATAATCTGATGAAATTGAGACGATGACAAGCGCCCCGCTCGAGACGGGAATGCAGCAGCGGGGAGAAAACGGGACATTCGCGTTTTGGCATGTAAATGAGTTGGGCGTCCCGTATAACGTATTACGAAACAATTATTGTTATTGGCGAATTACATTATATTGTTAAAGTTGTTCTTGTTTTATTCTTTGTATTTCATTATCTTTAAAATCCGCGACACAAGTTTAAGTCGAACTTGTCAGATTTATTGCTTGCGTGCGTAGATTACTTTTGCTTTTTCATAATTTTTTAAAAAAAATGAGATAATTTTGTTATCATTTTTATTTTATTCTGTAATAATTTGTTTTTTTTTCTATGATTTTTTATTTATTTATTATATGCTTTTTTTATTATTAATTTTGCTTTTTTATACTTTCATTCATTCTTTTTGAAATATTTTCTTTATAATTTTCAAAATAATTGAGTTGATTTTTTTATCATTTTAATATTATTCTGTAACACATTGTTCTTAAAATAAAACTTTTTTTGAAAATTTCTGTGTAAATTTAAAAAAAATAATTTTCTATAAAATTTCTTCTATTAAAAAATTTTAATTTTTTAAAAACGTGGTAAACTTTTTGTTTAACCAAAAATTTTATTTTTTAATAGATTTTTTTTATATAATTTACACTTTAAGACCATAAGCATGTTAGTAAATAACACAAAATTATTCAAAAAAATAAATAACAAACGTATTCAACCAAGAAAGCAAAAAACAGTTTTCTTTTTCAAAAATGTCAAATATTGAAATAAGAATATTTTTAATAATTACATACAGAATGAGTCATTAGGGTGCAAATAGTCTATTTTGGTTTTGCTATTTATTTAATGTAAACTTTTTTATTTAGAAAAAAATTAATTTAAATTACAAAACCTCATTTCTTCAATTTCTTCAAAACATGTTTAATTTTTATTATTTTATTGTTTGTCGAATTGAGTGCTATACAATTGTAAGATGGCAGTACTACAAGAAAGCTTGCAGTAGGTTTACAAAAAGTAGTATAAGCTATAAAATTATTTGTTGTATATCTATTGAAATTTTTAGGTACAAAAAAATATATTTTTATCCAACACCAACTCAAAATAAAATTTTCTCGTCTCTCGACAGCCGTGAAAGTACATCATTTCTAGGCTAGCCGAGAAAAGATGTACTTTCTCGGCTAGCCGAGAAAAAAAAATCTGATTTTCTCCGTCAGGAGTCGCTGTTATAAGAAAAATTACTCTAAACGTCTCACTATTTATGAAGGGTGTTGAAATTTTAAATCACATTTACTGTTTATGAACATCAATCTTATTTTAAAAAGCTACTTTTGTGCAAGATAAATTGTGTAAATCACGACAGTAAAGTAATCCATAAATTTTTGACATCTGTCAAAGTTTGACATTTTGAATTGGCGATTGGCGGTAATATACTCAAATCAATTTTAAAATAATGCTCGATTGTAAGGTAATTTGTGTAGGATAAAAAATAATGTGTAAACCACGGCCGCAAAGTGATTATCGCCTGTCCATATCTTCTCTCGGCCTGGAAAAATACCACTTTGCCGCCTAGGTTTACAATATACTATTTTTTTTGTTGTCAATGAAAATTTAATATAATTAAGCATTTTTGTACAAATTTGTTATTTTGAGTTTTCATTGACAACAAAAAAATTATATCTTCTTTTTAATAAAATTTTCATAAACATAGGTTTACAACAAATAATGGTCAATAAAAACTAAAAATAATTAATTAAAAAATTTAATACGGCAAACAAACAAAAATTGCCAAAACTTTTTACTTAAAATAAAATGTCAAGTTTAAGTCTAGAAGAATAGGCCTTATCATCACATTTTTGTTATATGTTGTTCTCAAAGTTACATACAGATTCCTCAATTACTCTTATTTAAAATGTGATTTTTGAAAATGGTTTTAATTTTGTAGATTTCAATTTATAATTCACATGCTTAACTTTTTTTTAATTATTTAATTTTTTCTTTTCTGTTTTAAAAATTGTAACAAAGTTTTTCTAATTTTTTTTTCTAGAATGATAAACTTTGAACACTGAAAATGTGTTACAATTCACACATTTCTTACAGTAATGAAACTTTCTCAAGCATTTATCTACTTTTCTTCACTAAAAAGTGCTTATTCATTTACTTGTTCTTTTCTTCTTCATCCATTATATACATTTTGTCTTGTTGTCTTAGTAAATATATTTGTTTTAAATCATTTGATGAAAATGATGAAAAGTCACCATCAC
The DNA here is from genome assembly GCA_947359425.1 of Lagria hirta. Taxonomy (NCBI): domain Eukaryota; kingdom Metazoa; phylum Arthropoda; class Insecta; order Coleoptera; family Tenebrionidae; genus Lagria; species Lagria hirta. The sequence goes on along the minus strand of OX375804.1, from coordinate 10,688,291 downwards.
TAAGTTAAGTGGACTGGGTTCTATTAATATTTTTATTAAATTAACTATATTCTTTTTCTACTACTGCTTTCATACATCTATCAACAAAATAAAAAATAGAAGTGTTTGAACAAGTTCAAAAACAAAAAATAAAAACTTTTAAATAAAAAATTAAACACTTTTCGTATAGATAAAAGAATACATCATAGTTGTGACTAAAGACTCAAAAAATGTTTGGTTTTTGGTTTGTTGCTTTTCATTTCTGTTTTTTTTTTTCGGAGGTTTAAGTTTTTTGTTGAAAAGCTTTTTATTTTATTTCCATTTTTTCAGATTTTTTAATCCACATTTATCTCTCTTTTTTAATTTTTCTAACTTTCTTTTCAACCATCACTTCCTTTACCTTCACTTCTTGACGATAACACTTCTTGACGATAACACTTCAAAGAATTTTTATAATTAGAGATTTAGGACCCCAAACAAAGTCAGTTTTGGTGATCACGTTATTGATATTACATTTTCAAAATATCAATCCAGCCTTTGCTTTATATTTTGCATTAATCAGAAGCAGACTGTTGATATTTTTATTTGGTTTCCTTTACACAACTCTCCGATTAATATGATTGACCAGTGACGTGTTCTTAAATTTCACGTTTTTTATTGGATGAAATCTATTCTTCTCGATGTCTGACGTTAAATGAAAAATTAAATTTGCCAAATTATTTACTACTGACAAAATTAGATAGAGAAATATGTCCTGGAAAAACCTCTAAATTAACATTTGCATAAGGATAAAGCAGTAAAAATTCTTTTGTTATTAACTCAAGCAAAAATTCTATAATGTTCTTTATCTATATAAAGATTTTTTCTATAAACATAAAAAATATAAAATCCCAAACAAAATAAGTCAAAAAGCGCAAATAATATGTATCTATTGCATGTGATTTATCATTAAACTAATTTTTTTCACGCCTGGATACACTAAATCATTTTAATGTTAATTCACAGCAGACATAACATTGATATTATTTTTTCCTTCCTGTTTATTGTACGTTATAAATTAGTAAACATTCACAGTCATAATATAAAAAATTCTACTTTTTATAGGTGAAACAAAAATCAAAATAATAATTTTACGCACAGTGTAATATATGTAATATAATATATCATAATATCCAGCTTCTGTGTCGTTCCGTTATAGACGGAGGGCGCTGATGATCCTACGTCAAAAATATATAGAATAATTTCAAACTTTTTGGCGTGCCGCTATACAAGACAATACGCTGATTTTGTTTCCCAAAAGTATCAAAAACTTACCATTAGTCCAATCCATTACAACTTGACTCCAAGTCAGCTCCATTTCTTCTGTAGTATTATAAGGATCTAATGAAGCATGCAACAACACAGTTAACTGTTGCACAACCATGGTTAGTCGACCATGAAGCAACAGTCGCATTTTATCCCAAAACGGCAGTGGTGGTGATGGATCTCGAGACGGGGCAAAAATGTTTTCAAAGCCTATAAGAAAAATATGATTGATGTAGAAGCAGTATGAACATATCAATTGAAAACTTACTCAAATTGCATTGAGCTATAACAGGCTCCCAGCAAGGACCAAAAGCATAACTATAAGATTCAATTTCGCAATTAAAATCATGATAAAATTTCAAAGGCAACATGCCCCTTTCCACGGTAACTGCTTCAAATGGATCACCCAAATTCACAATAACACTACGAATTGCTAAAACAGAGGAAAAAACAAAGATAACCTTATAAAAATTATTCAAATTGTTAAGTATTTTTTCACAAAGATCCGTTCTTTCCAACCCTTCCGAACAAGTCTGAATAAAACCTCCCCTTTTGCCTTTATTTCCTGTTCTGAAAATCTCAACTTGATCTCTTGTTGAGTTTTATCTGACATTGTTAACAATTATTCATAAACTAAGCAACTGCGCAACATATTTAAGATAACTTCAACATCGCTAAGACTCTTCTTAAGCAGCGGCCCATCTTAGAGAGAGGAATTTTAGACGAACTGTACCTTGCAGGTCTAAAATTACTTTGTCATAGAATTTAAAAGCGCATTTTCCTGATATTCTGTAAAACAGGACCGCGTGTATAATACTACCATGAAGCAAGAGCTGCTGTGCATTTTTGGCAGCAGATCTTAGATCGCTTCGTACTAAAATTAGGTATTGTAAAATGCTTAGCCTGCATTTTTCTTTAAGACACAGACTAATCTAATAGTCCCATTCTCCATTACCTCGCTTATTCCATTTCAAAACTAACATTGATTAATTACTTAGTAGTAACGGTATTGCACGTTGTTTATTTACAACTGTGATTGATGTTTGAGCACAGTGCCGTGCATAAATGGCGGGCCTCAAGCATTTGCTCCATTTTCTTAATGTTAAATAAATTTAATTATGTATTTGTGATACATATTTTAATTATTAATTAAAATATGTATTTCTGATTTAACAGCGCCCAGAAACAATAACGCTAACGAATTATATTGATATATTCAAATTCACAAAAATCTCTACTCTCTACCCCATTACAGATTGTTACCGGCTTCAGTACGAATCGATCTAAGACCTGTTGACCTTGTGCCAAACAGCCTACCTTGCTTCTTGTTAATATTATACACCCTATAATTTGTAAACAAATTTTCAAATCTTTTGCGTTTTGTGTATAAAGCAAATACAAAAAACTAAAAAAAAAAGAAAAATGTCACCAGATGTGAAAAATGCAGTCCTAAAATCCTAAAAACAGAAAGTGAGTGTATTACTCGAAAAATCTTAGATACATGAAAAGAACTAAAATGTGGAAAAATTTCAATAGTGTCTCAAAAGAGTTGATAAAGAAAAACTTTACCATTTTTTTCGAAAAAAGAAAAAACCGAAACTGCCAGTCACTGTTTAGATGATACATATTGCTGCCAAAAAATTATTTTTCAATATTGACCCTGGTAGACTACAATTATTACTAACAATTATAGCACTAATAAGTATAATCACGTTTTTTAAACTAAAAACCAATAATATATTTGGAACCATCAATTAAAAAAGTATTAAAAATTTAACCAAAAATAGACAACAAAGCCAACTTTTCCTTTAAAAGCTCATAGCCTGGATGTTCAAATCAGTCAATTACTGACAGTTGAACACCACAACTACAGAAAATGATGTTTGGAAGCAAATTTCTGTTCTTTCTGATTCTAATTGCTGCTGCATTCAGTTTTCAACAGGTAAGGAATTAAAAATTTTGTTAACTTATTTCTGAAAATCAACGATTTTTACTATATTTGTTTTATTTTTAGGTTGTTGGAAAGGCCCAAGATGCAGCTTCTTTCGCACCTCCGTCTCCTGATGCACCAACTGAACAAACAAGTGATGAAGGACCAGTGGTATCAACAATGATTGCACGAGAAAAACCTACATTTAAAGCTGAATCATAAGCAATTACTTTTAGCTTCATATTGTTCTTCTATTGAAACCAAGAAATAAAAAACAATAATAATTTACGAAATCTTGTTTTCTTGATAGTTGTACATTATTATCAGTAAAATAAGATGAAAGCAAATCATCTAAATTAGATCCATGTTTTGTTCTTATTGGAACTCTTCAAAAAGTCCCAACAAATTTTCATTTGCAGTGACAAGGGTAAGAAAAGCGACATCTATTAGAAGCTAACCTTACATCAAAATTGAGAAGCCAAGTTCTGCATGTTTAATACATAGAGGTCACTCTAAATGACAGATGTCAATTTTGATACACACAATCCGAGACAAAAGGTATATCGCTGATTGGTACCAAAGTCTATCGCCACAGTTGATAATTTTGTCTGATTCCAAAAATCTTTTTTTTTTTAATACAGCTGTTTCAATTAGTACACATTTTTTGGAGTAAAATAAGCTACAAAAAATTCGTCAAGATTCAGAAATTTCAGCCAAAAACATAGAATGTCACTTATGACAATCGGTTGACGTGAAATCTCAATATAACAATCACCACAGACTAAGTTAGATTATATACTTAGACATTAGTAACCAGTTACCATTTTTTAAACAAAAAACAAAATTGAATAATATAATAACAAATGAACTGTTATAAAATAGACGTAAACAGTTGAAAAACTTTTTTGTTTTGTCTTTATTAAAGCACCAAAAACTGATAAACTGAGTTTTTGGTAAAGTAAAATGCTATGACTCTCTTTTAAGTTATTTTACAAAAAAGCCTATAAAATTGCTGTAAAAAACTAACTGATAAGCTCTAATAAAAGAAACATATTATGTTGTCCGTTGGCATCACGCAAAAGACACTATTTTCTACGGTCACCGCTAAAACTGGCTAATCAAGGCAAAAATTTAGCGATTCACACATTTTCCCCCGATAACCATTTTAACATTGCAACTATGTAAACAATGTCAGAATGAAATACTTTACACACCGCCATCGCCTGGTTACTTGATTATCATTGCAATGTCAAAAATTATTGGCAATTTGACGACGGCGCATCCACTATCACCCCAGAAAGTAACAATATTGTCATTTATCTTGGACCATAAAATATTTTTTTATGTATTTCGAGTGTAAAAAACCACATTGGTATGCGGTTGCTTTTTCGCGACTCGTTGGCGCTCGGCATAAAATCAGCGTCATTACACAGTAAATACATAAATAACTATTTTATTTCAGGACAAGTATAAAATACGAATAATTAACAATTAACTGTTAATTTCAATACCATATTTATGTTCATACTAAAGTTTTTGATCAACCACTGTCATTTACCCTAAAAATTATTTTGAAAAAAACTCTCTTATTGCTAAAGTTTTCAATTAATTGCAGCTTTGGTAGGTTTCCGGATATAAACAGTGATAAAATTAACACATCCGCAGCACCTTTAAAATTCAAATGTGCGATATACGCTAAAAAAAATCATGTAATAATAGGTTTATTATAGAATAAAATATTAGAAGGCTAATTTTTTATGTGTTAGAAAAATTACCATAATTGACATCTCAATTAAAAAAAAAAAACCAAAAGTGACTGAAGGTCAATTTATAGCTTTAAAAGCTCATGTTCGGCTACACATGCCAGTCAATTTGTCAACTCTTATTCACACATACGGTTATAGAGTGTTAATTTAAAATATAATAAAAATGGCTCATACTAAAAGCTTCTACTTTGTTTTAATCTCCTTAGCTGCTTTAACGTTCATTCAGGTAAGAATCCCTTTAATTATATCATATTTTAATTATTTTGTTTACCGTATAGCAGACAATATAATAATTTTAATCCACAAGTTTCATACAAGATTTTTTACTTTACAAACCTCCAATACTACGTTAAAAATTGATACACTTTACCATCAAACATCAATTCTTTTACAAAAAAGTGTTGATTTAGTGTACAATCACAACCTGCTAGATACGTTCATTTAGGGGTATTTATTTATTATTAAACAATAATCTAGCCAAGCAGCCAACTGTTTGGCTAGATTATTTTGGTATAGATTTGGTGGCGCCACAAAACAAAAAATCTTGTAAAATGCTATTAGTAGATCTAGCAGATATACATAATCTTCTTCTTTTATTGATTAGGTATCCGGAAATCCTCCTGATTTTGCTTCTCAAGCAACCAATATGGCAAACGCAGGAAAATCATTTGCTAATGGAATGAAAGACATGGGTCTAGAAGTGGCAACAGCAGCCAAAGAGCAAGCTAAAGAAATGAAAAGTATGCCATCAAGCATGGGATAAAAACAATAAACTTACTGAGTTCAAAGTCTATTAAATTAAAAAAAAAGTTTATTATTTCAAACCTTACTATTACCAATGTTTAATAAAATTTGTAAAGTCATTCTATATTACATATATTCTAAATTAGATCCATTTTATTCTACGTTAGTAATAAGCCATAATAAGAGGCCTTGGTAGACCAGTTGGCCAACCGAAAGTACGTTAGAAACTGGTCGGACGAGGTCTAAGTTCGATTCCAACCCAGGCAAAAAAAAGCATTCTCCTTCCTACAGGGAGAAGTGCTCTTGTCTGGCTCATGGGTGTGTGTGAATCTATAAATGTCTGTATATGTGAGAGTACAATAGAACCTTGATAAAAAAGACTCGCAGTACATATCTCAAACTAATCTGCCAATCAAAATCATGGCAAATTCATTCAAAACAAAGCTTAATTATTGAGCCTCACTGGTGAGTGCTGATTATTAGAAAATATATCTTTCTAATTTTTTTTGTAACAATAGCAATGGAGATTTTGTACAGATTATATGTGCGCTTCAAATAAAAGACGCTAATGTAGAATCGTAATTATCATTCTTTGTCGCCTATAGTATATTCAAGTTAAAGATGAAGCTGGAATAAACCCTATCACGTGCGGTTTACGTGATTTCCCACCACAACAGGCGTGTCTGTTCTTACAGGGCTGTCTTCAAGGAGTGTATGCTCTTCATGTTATGCGTCATCTGATAACGTTTCTCACAACAAAACCAAACTATAACTTAAAAGTATTTACTCAGGCCCTGTCTCGTCACTCAAGCAACGCCTTTATCTGGTACTTCCATCCAATAATTTCTATACCACCCCACCATGGGATACCCAACACGAGGTGATCATGCTGTGTTGTTTGTTTATTTCAGCTTTATCTTTAACGTGAATATACTATGGTAAAATGTTTCTTGTCCATCAGTTAGTGACATCTGTCGTCAGCAATTCTAAATGATCAAAATGTATACAGACTTTGTCTCTCAACCCTAAAAAGCGTCTTTCTATATAACATTTTACTATAACTCCTCTACTTCTAATAGTAGCCTCACTTTGGAGCAAACTTGAAATGACAAAGTTACTAAATTAAAAAAAAATTATTGATGCTAAGGCAGTATCAATTCCGGTAACCATAAGTTCAACAATCGTTCTACAATATGAGTTATTAGTGTGGAATTGGCCGCTTATGCCTTTCTCAAAATATTCGGGTAGCTCTATAAAGAGATCCTTTGAAGAAAACCAATATGAGAGTTATAAGAAAAGACCAATTTCCGAAGCCAACCAAAAATTATTTTTTTTCATTAAAACATCTTCAAAAACTTTTTTTCCATCTAAGCTCTTTAAAAACATAGCCATATAAAAAAATGTTATAAATGTTCAATTATTGAAAAAATTTAATTAATAAAATTGATCTTAGTACTAGTAAATATCATTTTCCAAAATATAATTAAAAATTATAAATATGTAGTTACAATGCAATTCAACATTTTTCACTAAATTAAATTTTAAAGCCAAATTCGAATGAACAATTTCTGCAACAGTATCATGTCTTTTTTGATATTTTCTGTAGACTAACAACACTGGACCAAAAAATGCAATGTGTTCAATTATTCCCCACAATTTTTATTATTATTATTAATAATAAAATAAAAACATGACAAACAATTGTTATCATAAGGAATGCAGCATAAGTATGTAGTTACATGCTGCTCAAAACTGGACTATTACGTATAATTTCCAATTTTTTCTCCGGAAATTGGCAAATTAATAAATTTGTTATAACAAAACACTAAATAACAAAGCGGAAATTGGCGTATTACACTATTTGTTTAATTAAAAAAAATTTAAATCCATCACTAATGTGTTGTCAATAAAGTCTATTATTATTTTAAACATAGTGTCAATTTATGTAGAGTCTGTATTTTCTATTTAAAGCCAACTATGTACTTTAATAAAGTAGTTTATTTTAAAACCAATCCTAAGCAAAATGAGTCGCTGTAACAAATATTGTCTGTATTTTACTACAATTATATTTCTACTATTCACAACCAATCAGGTAAGGTAACAATATTTTCTATAAAATAATGTTCAACCCTCCTTGACCCGGAGGCACAGAAATTTGGCCGGATTCAAAAATCATTACGGTCTTCGACAAATAATGAGAATGACAATATTATTTATCAAATAATATAAAAATTGTTAAAAATAAGCTATTAGTTTAAAATCCAATTTAAAAATGAAATTTCAAATAAAGACAACAAGCTGTGTTTTAAACTAAATAAACTATACAAGTTTGTTTTTTAAAAAATCAAGCTAAATTACTGTTTCCCCACACATCTGCGATTATATTATTTGAATTGTTGGATTTAACATTTCAAAACATTCGAACAATATGACATGAACATAATAAAGCTGCTTTCTGTATTTTCGCGAAAATTTTTAAATCCAAATCTAAAATTTTGAGATTTTTACTTAATGATATGGATACAACACCCATATTTGAAATAACTAAAGGTAAAACTATTACCATTTTTAAATTAATTCTTTATCCTTCTACAATCCTCTAAATTAATTAAAAGATATTAATGTTATTAATATCATTTGATTACACCAAAAGAATAAGCTATCAGAGGAACAGCATAAGAATTTATTGCTTGTATCAAATTTTTACTATTTAATTACGTTTTTAAAAGTAATAAAACTCGGTTGAAAAACATTTTGTTTCTTTTTGAAAAATTTTTGAATTTTGATTATAAGCTAGATATTTGTAGAAGTAGGTCTCCTTGATTTAAACTGTTACTGTGCTGTTACTAATTTCATTGTTTATAGTTGTTTAAGATAACATTTGATTTTTATCTTTATTTGTGCCGTGAAGTTTACATTTGCAAACACCAAAATCCATACCAATAGTATTTGAAAGCAATTCAGTAATTTTTATTAAGTTAAATAATTGATTTTTACTGCTTGCATATATTTTAATGTCATCCATATACATAAGATGACTAATAGTTGCAAAATTAATATAGTTTGTTATCAGCTTATAGCCACAGCCTGAATTATTAAGGAGATTTGACAATGGATTAATTGCTAAACAAAACCATAGAGAACTTAATGAATCTCCTTGAAATATTCTGCGATTGATTGGTAATAATACACTTTTTATGGAGTAGTGTCCAATTGAAAGTTTGTCAAAATATATTTTAATAATTAAATTAAATTTAAATTGATCTCATACAACTGTAAAATTTGTATTAACCAACAATAAGGAACAAAATCATAAGCTTTTTTATAATCAAAGATATTACGTTTATTTAATCGAACACTGCGGAATCAATAATTAATTGTTCTTTACAACCAAAAGAACCACTCATGCAACCTTTCTGCTCAATATTTATAATATTATTATTTATGCAATGGTTATAAATAATTAGATCTTTAATGCATCATGTAAACAGTTTATATAATGTTGGCAAACACGTTGTAGGTCTATAATTTGACGGATTTTTTGGTGTCATTTTCCTTGGGCCTTAAATAGGTGATACCTTCAGCCAGAAATTTTGAAAAATTTTTAGGATTTTTGATAAGTTCGTTGAAGTGATTTAAAAAATATTTGTAAAAAATAGTAAATTTTTTTTCCGAAAATCGTCTTAGAACCCACATTTTCCTGCTTTTTTACGCGCAGGAAAATTGAGTTTTCCGGACTAGTACTGTAAAAACTTTACAAGACGCAAAATAAAAAAGATACTCTAGTAACTATAGTTGCCAACAAAATTGACAAACTTGATTTTTGTAGAATTTGTCAAAAAAAATTCTATAATTTGTAAATTTCGTCTTTTTTTACGATTTCCGGAAAAATTTAATACAAAACACGTCAGTAAAATCTCTTACTTGTCTCGAAACTTTAAAAAACTCGGCACAAAGTGCCTCGTATTTCAATTTAGCTCCTCTTCAGTAATGTGAAATTTTCCTGACTTTTATGTAAATAACTATAATCCAGAAATTGTCAATTTTGTCTTTTCCTGGCGACTTCCCACCTAATTGTATTTGACAAATATTTGTTTATTATTTTTAATGATATTTTATAATTTTTCATTGATCTAATATTATTTGAAGAAGATTGAATATTTTTTGTTAAATTATCAAAACCATAAAAAAAATTATTAGACCATAATCCACTCCAAAAATTTTGTAAATCGACTATATTTGGTAGACCTTTTCTATTTTTATTATTTTTATTAAGACTATTTTCCAAACTTTGATAAAAATGTTTTTCATTGTTTATTTTAATATTTTTTTAAAAATGCTAAATTTTCAAATTCTTATTTTGCAATTTTTAATACTAAGATGGAAATAGTTGCTTAATTTTAGCCTGACAACAACAGGCAAAAATAAGAGCTATGGTTTTGATCGGTATAATAATCTAAAGGCTAGTTTGAGTTTGAAATGAATATATATATCAAAAATAATTTAACATAACCTCAAACAAAAAAAGTCACTTTTATACCAAAAACCTTCGATCTGGTTACTAAAAAATCGCTAAAAATTCCAGTAATTTTACATTATAAAACAATCTAAACCTATCTGTATCTAAATTATAAGAGATTCAAAGTTCAAAGCGTTAGCTTAATACATTTTCCATTTGAACACCTGTTATTAAAAAACGTTTTCATTTAAACACCGGTTATAAATTTTATTATTTATATTCAAATAATAAAAAAACATTCTCAATTTAATCAGCACTTTAATTTCCCTTTTCATAGTGTTCTAAAATCATTGTAATATTTTTAATAAATAATAAAAAATTTAATAAATATTTCTTAAAAACTAATATTTTTTCAAAGATTTTAGCAAAACCACAATCTGGCTTTACAGAGATTGCCGAAAATTTGGCCAAACAAGGATTAAACGTTGCTGATGAAACAATGAGAAGAGGCGTAGATATGGTAAAAACTGGTGTGAATACAGCATCTGACACTATTAGAAAAATAAGCAACACTTTCGCTGGTTGACCCTTTACTTATTAAAAACGTAACAAATATTAATGACTTATTAAAGTGCACATTATATTAATTATTGTTAAATTTCTACACGACAATTTTGAATTATTAAAGTAATGATTTTAATATAGGCATTCACAATCAAAGTTTTATTTTACTTATTTTGTCATCCCAATTGAATTTAAATTTATAAGCAGGAAAAAGAGTCACCTGACCTGACCTGACCAGACCTAATCGATCAAAAATAATTTATGTCTTAATGTTTTCAGCTTTCTAATCCTTGGTATGCACATTAAAAGCCACTTTAAACCTTGTTCAAAATTTATTTTACCTCTCAATCCTACTTTATGGTTGTTATTTTGAGTGAGACAAATTGCTTCCAGTGCTGGAAAGAATAAAAATATGTCGAAAGGTGCGGTAACCTATAGTCTGTTCAGATTCAAGAAAGGGTATTTTGGTCATTTGAATGTTGAATGGTTTTTAAACCATTCAAAATTGTTCTAAAGCATGAAAGGTTATATCACTTAGCATTTCGTGAAAGTGTAATGCTTTATGCAAACCTGACTACAGCGCTGTTTCGTTCTTATTGAAACTCATCAGGCCAGGGCATTGCAGAAACCAGTACACTTCCACAAGCTCGATCTCTCCTATATGTACGAATGTGACATCGTACATAGTAGGTGAGATGGTGGTTCTAACCTTTCATGCATTGTGTGTATATCTTGAGCATTAAGGGCGTATTTGTACTAATAGTTTATCAAAGGTCACGCTTAGGATGAACTACTTGATAAACTGGTACTACCCACTAATCTTAATTATATTTAAGACAGTCCTCTACACATTCTACCAGTGTTTGCCGGTAACAATGAATCATATCATATTGGAAGTTACACTGATCACATTGATCATTGATATGTTTACTGATATCATTCAAAATTGGTTTAAAATAAAATATACGATTTTTTCTGCGGCCTGCCCTGTCCGAAAAATCGTCAACCATCTCCTAATTCATAGATGTGATCACGTGGAGCCTGCATGCATTTGTTTTCATGCACTCTTTCTTGAAAGTGAATAGAGTATAGTGCGAAATAGTTGGAACTATGATGGGTGTCTCAATATTGTCACGTTGTAGTTTTGATTCTATTTTTTTCTTCTTCACTGAAAGCTTATTGAAATATCTTATTAGTTGTTATTGAATATAATAATATATCCATTTATGCAACCAAATGCATGAAGTGATCATGTGATCAGAATAGACAAAAGAGTACCTACTTGTCTTGTCAACAAGTGCTTTTTAGGTCAAAATTTTTTCTCATTTTCAGTAAACTATAATTGAGATGTCATTCGAATCGAAATGGCATCTAGATGGTTTTTAAGAAAATGCTAAGGCCGCTCGTAAAAATTGTAATAGTTATGAACAATTAAGTGAAAAAAAAAGATGACTAGGCTTTCCGTCAATATCTCAAAAAATATTTGAAATTATTCAAATTTGAAAAAAGATTCAAAAAGAAGAAGAAATATCTTTAAAAAAAGTCCTAACTCTCGGATCTGTAGGACCAATATTTACAATTTTTTGTAGCACGAACATTATCGTTGCAAGTGCGGTAATTGTTAAACTTTTAATTTGACTTTTTTTTTCTTTTTTGCAGCTATTTTCCAAAGGTCTTAGAATCTTTTGTTTTATTAACAATTTACTAAAGTAAAAAATTATAAATTTTCATTAAACATTGAAAAAAAGATTTTTTTTTAAATTTTATTATTAATCTGTTTTCTTATAATCAGAAACTACTTAAAAATAATTTTTATCTTCTATTGTTTAAAAAATTGTTATAAACACATGCGTTGTTTATGAGATAATTTAATAACATAATCTTTTATGATAATTATGATTTAAAATCAAAAATATTAAAAAACAAGATTTATTGCTTAAAACGCATTTGTTAAATAACAGTTTTTTTACCACTCGTTATTAAAATTAAGTAATTTTTTTTTTCAACCATTATTTAGCTTGGCTTTTCATATAAAAAAAACAAATTTGACTATTATTTAAATTTTCATTGTTTATTTAATAAACAATTTGTTTTAAACAAATAAATTATCTATTTGTATTTTTTTTCTTTCTCTACTTAAAAAATCAAAAACAACTATGTATTATTTAACAAAAAAAATACATTTATATTTTTTATTAAAATTTCAATTTGGTTTTTTGTGTTTATTTTTATTATAACTTTTTAACTAATAGAGGTACAAGAAAAACATATAAAACTTATTTATTCTTTATTAAATAAACAACAAAATAATTAAGCCAAAATTTGAAGCTCTCACTCAATTTTTTATTTATACCATTTGTTTGTAGTACTAAAAGGAAATTATTTTTAATTTTCTGTCAATTTATAGTTGAATTTTTTAATATTATAGAGTGTTAACAAAATATTGCTAAAAAATATTACCATAATATATTCTAATATGTATTTATTTTCATCTTTTCCGCGTCTGTTTTTCTAATTTTCTTTTTTTCTTAATCGTTTCTAATATATAAGGTGAATTTCGACAAAGCAAGCCCCTTTTCCTCCTACCTAAAATAATTTCTGGTGCCATGCAATTTTTGCCGAATTCTGTTGCTGCTGTTCTAACACTGTCTTGTTTTAAAATTCAAAACAAGTCTTGTGCTAATAATATAATTCATGATGGTTGAAGGTTGACCCCACAGCTGGAGCCAGCAAAATTTGATTTACCAAATTTTTGACTTTACTCTATACCCGCTATCAGAGTTTTTTCAGAGCCATCTACCGCACAACAGCTAAACTAATTTGACTAACAAATTGGGACAAAAGCCGTAGTTGGGGTATATGTTAGAATTAATGCCAATGTAGTGAATAATATTAAACAAAGAAGAAAAATCGAAAGTAAAAAAAAATCATTTTGATTTATAAAATTACAATCTCGTACCTTAATAGGCTATATTAAAATACAACTGTATCTTAAAAATAATAAAAATTTAATTATAATTCTCTGATCTATAGCCATACATGCTAAGAACTTAAAATTTTGAGACAATGTACTCTTAAAAGAACAAATCCAACAGAACTTTTGTCCAAATTTTCCAACAATTAGAAAGTGTAGCTTTTAAACAGAGTATATGCGATCTTTTCAAAAAATTTTAAACGGATAATACATATTGTTGTAATACTTTTAAAAAATTATAATAGTTTCTATAACAGTCGTTTCAAATGACTTTTAGCATCATTTTTTCGTTAATGACAGTAATAAACCATAAAAAAGCGTCTCACTCGGTAGCCGAGTTTTATTATCTAGACTCTATAGACTATATATATTTTATATAATCTTATAAAAAAACCTATAAACCCCAGAGAGCAATAATTTGAAGACAGATTACCAAATTTAGGCCTATTTCCAAAAATCTTATACCTCATCAAAAACTAAACAAAGAGATGCTAAACAAACATAAACGATAAATCTTAAATAAGCCAAACAAGCACAAAACAAAGTGTTACTGTAGTCTACACCAGAAACATTACACAGACAGACTGGTGGAAATTACAGTGAAAAAACAAAAATGAAAGAAATATCTGAGTACAAAAAAAGAAAAGAAGACTACAAAGAGTATAAATTACAAAAAACGAAGGTAAAACAAACTATAAAACAATCCAAAATAAAAGCATGGGAAAACAATAGAAAAATACTGCAAGAAAAATCAGAAACTTTTCTCCAAAACATTGAAAACACGCAAAAAACAAAAAAAAGTTATACTAAAACAAATACAAGATAAACAGGAAAACATATTAAAAGAAAATAAGTTAATAATGGAAAGATGGTAAAAACACTTCCCAGAGCTATTAGGGGAAGATTAAGTCATGAACACAAGAGACCATCAAGAATTGAACCACAAAATTGATAACAAAACCGAAAATATCACGTATGAAGAAATAAAGACAATATTACAGAAAATTAGAAATGGAAAAGCTCCAGGTCACGAGATGATAAAGGCAGAACAGCTAAAGTATGTAGAAAAACATGGAAAGCAAATATTACTTATCAAATTTGGGAAAACACAAAAAAAGAAACAGCAAAAAATGTAACAATTATAGAGAAATATCACTCTTACAACGGATAAAATTTACAAAGTTATATTGGAAAACAAAGAAAGAAAGAAAAATAAAACTAAACATCAAACCTGCTCAAAGTGGCTTCAGGAAGGGACACTCAACTCAAGACCACAGCTCTAATATCAAAACACTCACCAAAATAGTAATAAAACAATTCAGGAGTCTATACATAACATTTATCGACCTAAAAAAAGCCTTGGATAGAGAGTCCCTAGGAAAAAAATGTGGAAATACTAAGAAAGAGAGGAATAAATGACGAACTTACAAATGTAATAAAGAGTATATATATAGTAATACCTCAAATTATATAATAACAGGAAATAAGACCTTAACAGAATTTATTACAACAGAGATCCTTAGGCAGAAAGGAGCCTTAAGGCCTATGCTATTTATAATTTTCCTGGACAATGTAATAAAGAGCATAAAAAGCAAAATAAGAACAGTAGAAATTATATTTCCAAAACCTAGGCAGGATATCAATAGCAAAATGCGCTTTTGCAAATGATCTGGTAATTCAGGCAAAAAGCGAAAATGACATGCAACACAACCTAAACGTGTGGGAATGAAGAACTCAAAGCACAGCATAAAAGTGAACATAGAAAAAACAAAACTAATGGTAATATTAATATATGGTAGTGAATCATAAAAGATAAAGAATAGAATTAAGAATAAAATACAAGCGAGTGAAACAAGATTCTTAAGAAGAGTAGAAGAGGCTACAAGGAGTATGGAACTCCAAAAATAGTAAAAGAAAAAAGAAAAGGTAGACCAACCAAAACATGGCAAAATACAGTGAATGAAATACTGAGAAAGAACAACATCAGCACCCAAGAGGCAAAGCAACGAGAATAACAAAAAAACAAAAAGAGTGGAAAAACTTCGTGAATAATATGAACTAATAATTAATAGTCAATACCCGCAAGGGTATTGAAAGACTTAAAATAAAAATAATAATAGAGAAAGAAAAAAAAATACAGAAAGCAGCATTATTATGCTCATGTCATATTGTTCGAATGTTTTTGAATGTTAAATCTAACAATTCAAATAATATGATCGCAGATGCGTGAGGTAATAAAGTATATATAAATAGTAATTTAGCTTATTTTTCCAAAAACAAAGTAGTATAGTTTATTTAGTTTAAAACACAATTTGTTGTCTTTGTTTGTAATTTAATTCCTAAATTAGATTTTAAACTAATAGCTTATTTTTCATTAATTTTTATATTATTTGATAAATAATATTATCATTATCATTACTTGTCGAAGACCTCAATGATATTTGAATCCAGCAAAATTGCTGGGCCTCCTAGACAGGAAGGGTCAAACATAATATTGCAGTCTATACAAAAAACTACTATTATTTTATTCAAATATATAATTGATGATTAAATTATTTTTAAAAAATTCTACAACATCCTGTATGCACTTTAATAATTCATTTTAAATAAGCACAAAACTGTAATATTTTTTTTTGACAGGATCTATTATTATTATATTAAAATTAAATTGCTGGTAGGACAATACCAGCAAATAAGCAGCATTGTGCGAGATAAAATTTTTTAAAGTGACCACGTTCATTATGAAGTTTTTAACAAAATTATTTCTTTGTGTTTTTATTTATCTTCTTGGAATAATACAGGTATTTCGTATTTCATTTATATATTAATACTCAAATACTCAAATTTTACAATAATTAATATTATTTTTTTAAGCTTTTTATTCTAATTCATTTTCAATTACTATAATCATAATGTTTTTTCCGACTGTTGCCTTGTTAGTCACTTAAAAATCACTTTTTTTTTCAAGATATTTTCTCATCCCGCTACAAAAGAAGAAGAAAAACTAGGCAAAACCATTCGAGACTCCTCAAAAAACATTTCAAAAACGGCTCATCGTGAAGCAGAAATCGCCCGGAAAAGTGCCCGAGAAGGTATAGACGAATTAAAAAGAAATTTTGAACTATATTTTCAATTTAAATAAAATCTGTTTTTTAAATAAAATGTAGAAACCGAATTTCTCTCAATAAAAAGCAAACATGTTTTCGTTTTATAGTAGTATATAGTTTTTCCCGGACCGCGGTGTTTATTACTTTGCTGCCGAAACTAGGGGGAAATGTTCAAAACAATGCTCTTTTATTTCAATAAAACCATAGCAACCAAACAATGAGACTATTTTGAATTCAAAAAATCAGATAATCGACGAGAGCAACGCTACCAACCAAAAAATTTGTAAAAAACTAATGTGAGAAATTTCACTTTCCGAACTCGTTATATAAATAACTATTTTTGCTGTAAATACTTTTCGTAGCGTATGCGATGAAAAACATTTTATGACAGTGTTTTCTTTACATCTTGGGTTGTTTTTTTTTTGTAGGAATTTCTAAAGAATTCTATTTTTTTTAGTGTGGTCAAGATAGCTTATGTTACTCAGTGATACTGTAGGTTTCTAATGGTAAAAGAATTTTGGAAACCGGTCCAGTAGTTTTTGAGTTTATTCGTTACATACAAACATACAAAACTTTCCTCTTTATAATATTGGTATAGATTGTTATGAGCAACCATCAGATTTTGCCAATTTTCTTGTGAACAATGATAGAAGACAAATTGTGTCTGCTTCAAAAACTGCCCAATCCAAATTTTTTTATAATCGTGATATTTACAATTGATTGATTTTGGGCTAACAATTCGATCGTTAATGTACCTCATTAATGCATAATTTTACATTAATTAAAACGATTATGCAATAGTTAACTTATAGAAAAAAGATTTGTGTAACTGGATTTAAAGACATGCGATATTTATCTGACTAATTTTCTCACTCTCAGATATTTACACCACTTGCCAGGCTCGTAGTGCAAATTTCATCTTCATGGAGCTTTTATAACTAAAAACTATTAAATAAGTTAAACTTTGTCAGTTATTTCGCACTATCAACATTTTTTCGACAATATTTAAAAATATTTTTGGATAAAAAATATTCTTGTTTTAGTCACGGTCATTTCTTTTCGTGGAAAACATTCCACTATTGTCGGCCAATCAGAATGCTTTATTTATTTTTCCAAAGCCCTCGTGAATTTTGTTTTTAGCCAATTAAACGTATTTAGCTGTTGTATTTAGTAATTATTTGGCTTTTTGGTGTTTAAATTATCAAAACTTTT
The DNA here is from genome assembly GCA_947359425.1 of Lagria hirta. Taxonomy (NCBI): domain Eukaryota; kingdom Metazoa; phylum Arthropoda; class Insecta; order Coleoptera; family Tenebrionidae; genus Lagria; species Lagria hirta. The sequence continues at coordinate 10,670,251 of OX375804.1, read as the reverse complement.
TTAAATAATCAGTGTCTATGGGGCTGGTTTAAAGTGAGAATATAATTTATTCCTAGAAGTTTGTTTTAATTTTAATTTATCAAGTTTTTTATTTAACGAAAAACGAAATAATTATAATATTTCTCAATTAATCACTTATCAATTTTTATTCCGTTTTTAGATAATTTTTTTCATATTCATATAATGTTTTTTTTTGTAGCATATAATAGTTTTTTACATTCCGATGTAGGTACAGTTATGTAATTAAAATGTTCTTAGTTATTTCATAAAGCCAAGCCTACTTAATGTTGACTAATAAAAAAAATATATTAACTGTTTTTTTGTATTTATTAAGAATACATAACAAAAATGGAATAATTATAAAAATTTATTTGATATTTTTAATCATCTAAGCTTCAACAGTCATTGTTTTTGAATCAAGTGGGCCATGACTTATGACATAAGTCTACTATTTTTTTTTATAATTGAAGTGACACTATGGCTTGGGTGATTAACTGATTTTCGTGTTAAAAGAGAAAGTGTCAAAAACTGTGTAGTGTTTTTTTTTAATTAATTTTGAGCCAAAAACGCTACCAATCTTGGTACACTTGCTACACCAAGAAGACAGCTAAAAGGTTAAGTACACAAAAATTTTCAAATTTTGGTCTTGATTTGGGCGTAGTTCTTAATATAAAAAAGAAATAAGCTGGAAACAATAGTATTATAATGTTGTATTTTAGGTTTGGTAGGAGAGGCTATTAAATGAATAGCCAACTTTTTAGAAAAAAAAAACTAATTTTTGCATTTTTTTAAGTGCTGTAATTTCCATTTTATTTCTTCTGAATTTTTGCAGTTTTTTTTTATATTCAATGTCTTTTTAAAAAAAAATAGTAAGAAACTATTAGGAAACCAGCACAAAAATTTCTATTTTAATATTTCATATCGTTTATTAAATATGACGGTTTTTATTAAAAAAAACTATGAATCTTTACACTCTCGATCTGTTCTATAAATGGCAAACGCTATCATTCTTATTAATCTTAAAAAAAAATGACAAAAAGATAATGTGATCCTTCAATTTTGGTTCAAATGAGTCATTATTTTGTAATTATTTTAAAAATTTAATAAAATAATTTATTTTCGAATTTTTATATATTCAAGTTACTTACATAACCTGTTTATTAGTTTTTCTTTGTTCAAAAAGAAAAACAACCAATGATAACAAATTCTTTGTTATCATTTTTTTTGTAGTCTTATGTAATGTTTTCTTGTTGTATTTAAAAATGCTATCTACTTTAGTGCAGTTGCAAACTTCGTAGTGTTTGTCACGGCGATAATTAAATGAGCGAGTAAGCTTGTAGACGCGTTATTAAATTGTTTTAAGACGTAATTATTGTTTTGTAAAAAGAAATATTTAGAAAACAAATCAATTTTGCTGTCCACCGTTTTTCTTTTTATTAATGGAAACATTTGCAGTGATTGGTGTTAAATCTATATTTATCACCTTTAACTTTGTTTAGCTTCGCGTAAGTGCACGATAATCCTCATTGAGGAGCGTATCAAACTCTGACCCTTGGTAATCCGAGCCTACAAAACTCGTTAAGCGTCATTAAGGAGTTAGGTATAATAGTGTTTCTTATAACGATTGTTTCTTGCTGCGGCAAAAAGTAATCGGCATGTTTCTCTCTGTGAATATGTCTTGTACATACATATGTGAGAGCATGTGAGGGGAGTCAGCATTGTTGGGTAATTAATATAGATTTAATGCTGTTTGCTGTTAATGTATTTATTAATAAAACATTGTAAAAAATAAATGACTTTCTTATTGCATAGATTGCAAACGCGTAATTTTTTTAAATATTTCTTTGAATTGAACCTTTAAAAATGTACAACATGTAAATATTAACTGTAGTGAAAAGTGCAAAAAAAATAACAATGATATGGTCACATAGAAGATGGGCTGCAACGAGTAGACGACTCCAGATACAAAAATAAAATGGAAACGAAATAAACTGTTTAACTTGTATATTAATATTGTTTGATTTTAGTACGATGTGTCTCTAATTATAGCATTTATTTTGAAGTGTCAAGTCCAGAACAATCTCTATGACAAGATGGCGTCTAAAGATGATTAATTACCTATAAGTGCCTAACCGTAAGTAACAGATTATTTCAAACTAAATAAACGTTTTTCACTGATTATTGTAAATAAAGTTGTTTTTTGTATTAGATGTTGCTTTTTTTTATATTTATTGACGGTTTGTGATTATGTGTTGCGATGATTTATCTATAAAAATGCGGAAATTTCGGTCGTATTTTAAAATGCGCACTAATGACTTGGTGTCGTTTTCTGAGGGGAGAAAACGGATGTGAGATCTAAACAAACAGCGTTTATTTTAGTAGTTGTTAGGTGGCTGGTATCGTTTTCTCAGGGGAGAAAACGGATGTGAGATTGCAGTAAACATTTTTTGGTTTTGCAATATTTAGGGCTTTCTCTTATTTTAACAGTGGATTAGCCCTACTGGGGACACCATTATAAAAAAAACGCACCATTTACTACTGCACCTCTCAAAGGTGGTGTGGAAATCAGTGAAATAATAAAACAATGTATAATAATAATTAAAAGTTTACATTTTAATGTAGTATTTTAAACTCAATTTTTAATTTTTACAAAAAGACGTAACCTTAATACTTTTGACATAAATGTACTTAGATGATTATTTTAAAATTATTGTAAAAAGCTGTAATAAAATCTATTTCGTATATTGTTGTTTTCTTTTTAACCGACGTAAAAAAAAAGAAAGTTTTCAATTCAACCAGTATATATTCTTAATAAATGTCCACTAAAGTGGCCCAAAAACTAAAAAAAAATGTCATAATAGAAAAAAACTACTTAATTTTCCCAAACGTTAAAATTACTTCATTCAGAGTTGAGGATAAAAAAAGTATATCTATAAAATAAACAATAGAATGTGATTAAAAAATTATCAAAACAAAAGAGCATGTAGTTCTACAAATTTTTGCAAACCACTTGGAAACTTTTTGCTAGGATCCGCCCCTGCTTCCTTACATTAACGCAAATTTTCAAAACTAACAATAATATTTCAACATAATAACAATAATATATCAACATAATAACATATTTAAAAATTGATCATTAGAATAATAGCAACAATAGAAGTGCTATCTGATTAAAATTATTTCCTTCATAGATGCCAAGGTTAACATTAATATTTAAAAGATAAAACACAGTGATCAGAATTTAGTTGAAAAATAAAAAAAAAATGAAGTTCAACTATACTTTGCAATATATTTCAATATTATTAATAATCATATTGGTAGTCGCAGAAGCTGCAAATAATAATCAACAAAACCGCAAAAAAAAAGTAAGTATATGTTTAATAAAAAATAGAAAAAAATGTCTTTTTATCAAAAGATGACGCATCACTTACCATGTCAGATTCCCCAAATAGAGACAAAATAAAACAAAAAATCCCTAGAATTAGGGATTTTTTTTACGGCGAAGTAGACTCTATCATGGGTATGTTACCAAAAATTACTAAATGAAGCCTACTGCTTTTAATAAACATGTTACTAAATGTTTTACAGCATTTTTTTTAACCATTCTCTTTAAAGGGCAAAAATGGTGCTGTAAAAAATGCCCAAAAAATGTCAATGAATGATGATGATGGTAGTGGACTTATGGACATGATAATTGGTTTCATTCTGGATTTACTGGACACTTTTCAGGGTGTAGTGGACATGGTTGGTGCAGTAGGTCGCAAAAAACGTTCCGTTTTGTCAGATGTTCTTTCAATATAAATACTATCTATATCCCTGCTTGCCTCTAATAAAAATTATAATAAATCAACTTACCCCTTCTTGGCGCCACTTGCTCAGCGCCCACTAATTGTCCACAAATATAACATTGTCTTATATCTAATAAAGGCTGTGGAAAGTCTCTAAGCTGAAATTTCCATTCTTGACAACGTAGAGAAACAACGCGACACCAAAGTGTTGAAAATTCTAATTGCTCTTCAGGCCAAGGACTATCTCGGTCAATTTTCTTCATTATTTTCACAACATTTTCCGTACCATGAATAGAAGGGTCAGCCAAAATCTGAAATCAAATGATCAGTTACTATAAATATAAAATAATATAAACATTTGCTGATCTAGTTAATAGCAAAAATATTGTTTAAATCATTTCCAATTCATAAAAAAAACAACCAATTGTATTACGGTAAGCATTTTCCAAAGCTGCGCTATAAAAACAAAAAAAATGTGGTAAATTTTTGAAAGCTTGTATTTGTTATCATTTCTTAATTTAACCCAACATCAATCCGTAAGATTTAATGTTGTTGATTATTCTATAAGTCTTTAAAACCTCTTAAACAGTATTAGTGCTTCATTTTTGAAATTACAACTACAGTTGCTGCGACAATCAGTGTTTACAATAGTAAGAACACAAAAAACTACTAAAACAAAAAAGATAGCAAGAATCACATGACAAAAAAAAACAAAAACAAAGAAACTGATTGAAGAAACAGACAACAACAAAATTCAAAAATAAAAAAATTACGGGAAAAACCTAAGCAAAAACACCAACTCAGAAAAAATACTGAAAATTGTGACTGAAATCAAAATATTTAAAATAAACAGTGCAGCAACACAGGAGACAAGATGGCCACGACACAGTAAAATAAAAAGAAGTAAGTTTACCCTGCGCTAAGAAGAAAAGACAAAATAATGCAAATTTAATCTTCGTTCAACGGTGAAAGACAAAAAATAGCTCGACCAACACTGGTAGACATTGAGCCTGAGGAAGAAACTAGAAAAACCCTTAAATAGCAAAAAAACAAAGTAGAACTAAAGAAAATAAATACAACAAAATAAAGAAAATCTAATCAAAAACACTTACAAGAAATAGGAGATAACATAGTAAGAAAAATTAAAAAGCAGCAAGGTAAATGGCTGAGTCACGTGATAAAAGCTAGGCCAAGCCTATTTCTAAGCGTTTGTAATAGGAATCAGGCAGAAGAAGCAAACGTGAGACATGATTAGAGAAAATATATTAGGATCTGAATGGAACCGGTATCAGTAATTGGATGGAAGAAAAAAAAAGAGAGAAAAAGACCAACGGAAGATAAAAAGAACAACAGGGAAGGAAATAGTAAAGAAAAATGAGTAGGAAATAATAAACGAAAATAAAGAAAAAGATGAGAGGGAGAGGTGTAGTTATGGATGGATAAAGTCGGAAACGGTGATAGACTATGGAATAGTGAACCAAAAAGCTTGAAAAAAAATACAAAGGTTTGATATAGGGGAGAGGATAGAGTTGGATCATATGCCTAAGTGAAAGTAAAACAAAGATAATAGTGTTAAGTAAGAGAGAAAGACAAAATGTAGAATAAAAATAGGGTCAAAGAATATAGAGCAGGTGAAAGAATGGAAGTATTTAGGATTTGTTTGAAGAAATAGATGTAAAGCGCAGGTGAGAGAACTAATAAAAAAAGAGAACCAAATCAGTGAAAGAGTATAGAGCATGGCAAAGAGTATGGAATAGGAATAACAATGTTTGACAGTCTGGTAAAAAGTGTAATAATATATTAATAATAATAATAATAATAATAATAATAATAATAATAAAACTCCAGGATATATAGTGAAAGAGGAAGAAAAGAGCGAAAAATTAAGAATAGAAACAGGAAACAGAGTCGCAAAGTTTGAAGATAGAATGAAATAGAGAAGGGTCCAGATATTCAAAGAAAGTTGGAAAGTGTTGTTTATAAAATCAGATAGAGGAATAGAAAAAGAAAAAAAAATATATTACAAAAAGAATAGGTTAAGCGTAGAGGAGATTGAGAAAAAAAGAGAAGCGAATCAATTGGTGCATGCAGAATTGAAAGACAGAGACATAGACAAGCAAGAAAGAAAGAGAAAAATTAGAAAGAGCAGGTATAATAATGAATACATAAATCTGATTATAGAAGAGTTGCCGAAATATGTAAAGAGAGAAAAAAATAAATAATGGTAGTAAGATTTAGATTTGAGAATGAAGAAAGAGACAACAGATTTTGGATGGAAGAAAATGGAAAGAAATGCAGAATTTGTAGAAGACACAGAAAAACATTGAAGCACATGATGAAAGAATGTGTAGAAGTAAAAGGAAGTATGATAGCAAAAGAGAAGAGAATGTAATGAAAGGAAAGAAAGAATAGAATGGATGAAGATGTTGAATAGAGAAAAATTAAATCAGAAGGTAAAGGAAAGAAAAAAAATGAAAAAAAAAAGAGCAAAAAAGTATATAAAATAAATATAAAATAAAAAACTAATCAAAAAAGATAAGGAAGAATAGTAAAAAAGAGATGAAAAAAACGAAAAGAAGAAAAAAATAAGAAACAAATTGAAGAAAATATTCATTTTATACAATAGATTTGCAAATAAAACTACGCTAACGATAAAAAAAATAACAATAACTTACCATAATTTCTACGTTAGTCATACTCCACGTCAGCAGTCTTGTTCTCGCAGGCACCTGCCTTAACATCTGTTTCGATCTTTGAACATAAATTTCAGCATTTCTCTTCTTCAAATTCTTGTACAACTCTTCAACTTTTCCTGCCGGTAAATGAAGATGTGTTTTACATAATTCAGTAACTTTTTCCTTAAGCATTTTTTGTCGTTTCAAACTTTCATTATATTCATCTTCAAGTAATTCAAAATTATTTCTCAATTTCACTTCGAATGGATCATCGCTCATTTCAAACAGAAATTCTTTAACACTAATAAGCATATCGCTAGGTAAAGGACTTTCGGCCGTAAATGGCGTTTTTTTATTATTGTGTACCAACTTCAACCACTTAAATATTGATACTAATTCATTTTGTACAGCATCGGCATAATTATGTTGATAGGGAAAAACAGCTTTAAACAAATCAATAGACAATCCCCAAGTTTTATTCCAAGCAACTTTAAAATGTTCATTATCTAACCGCTCATCACGTATCAATTTATTATCTTTTAAACGATGCAAATTTAAGCCTTTAATTGTAAAGATTTCAACGCCATCTAGTGATATTACAGCACCTACATTTCGAATTAACAAATCTTGACATATTTTTGATACATTTAAAGAATCTAGAATCAGACATATTAATACTAAAATTTACCTCAAACACATAATAATACCTATAGAAATATTCATCGAATACTTTTCTGAAATAACTATATAAAATCCAAACAAACCAACAATGTTGCAACTAAAAACATTGTTATTTGGACTTAAATCTGCTTCCACTTGTTGTGTCACATTAATCTCTTCATGTAACTCGTTCTTAAAATCAAGAATATCTCTCACAAGTAATAAAGCCTTTAGATGGAAGTTTGTTGACCAAAAAACTGTAATCTCATCCAAAAGATTGATAGTATAGTGTATTTGTTTAGAAGCTGCGACGATTTCGGCATGGGCTTGCTTTATAAATACTTTATAATTCGAAATTTCTTCAGTTCGAATACAACAATAATAGCCACCATTATTATTGACTGTAAATATTTTGAATTCTTCAAACTGTATATCGGTTGTTTCCAAATTTTTTATTATTTCCACCGAATTTAGTTGCACGACAAAGTATTCTGTAATGAAAAAGAAAAATTCAAAATTATCGACTCCAAACAACACATGCGCTTGCGTTGAAAGCTGAAGCATTCTCAGACCACGCCCCTTCAGGGCTCATGTTTGCTTGGTCACACTGTATTTATTAACATTTACCAAAAATTTTATATATTTTTCAAAACTCTCCAACTATCAAAATTTAAAAAAATGTAAACAACCTACCTGTATTTTGAGACTGGAAAAAGCAGTTGAAATGATTAATTACAGTGTTGACGCGAATTTGAGGCAACACAAAATCATTCTTAACACTTTTACAATCAGAATTTAGTGATTTTTCTAAATCATACTGTTTAAAGCATCTGTAAGCAATTATTGTAAGTATGTACAAATCATAAACGGTGATTGTTTACCTGATCGCTAAAAGAACACAATCAGCCAATTCAAGAGACCACTCCAATTGTACCATATCCAAAAACGAAACCATTTCAACTTCATAATTTTCATGAGTACATAATTTAACAAGTACCTTAACAAAATACACAGGTGTGCCCCAAATATGCATTTTCTTTGAAACATTAGAATCTTGATTCCATTCCTTAAAACTCCACCAAAAAGATTCAATCAAACATTCGGTCTGCCAATGGCGATCAAGCAAGAGTAAATTAAAAAAATAAGAATCGTACTTAGGTCCACGATATTTTTGGGCTTGTTCCAGCATAAGCTTAACATGGTTAAAACCAATCGATGAATTATGATCGCTTAATTTGATAGTAGCTGAAACTTGACTAAACTCAGCACAGCAATTGATGACAATTTTTTTAATCAGATTCTCCCATAATGGATTATTGCTGTCAGAGTTACGTTGATTCAATGATTTACTTTCACTAATCTTCAAGTACGACGATTTACGCTTGTATTTAAGAAAATTTGTATAAACCCATCTATGAATCACATCATGATTGTAAGTTAAATGGAAGCTATTCATTTGAAAGTAAATATTAACAATATAATTGATCACTTTCGCATCAATCGTTAATGATTTTAAAGATAAAAGCTTTTCGCGACTATTTTGTAACTGTAAATCGGATATAAAAAAATTGAAAGAGACTTGTGGAAAACCAGTTGATCCTTCAGGTTTGGAAGATCTATAAGTTAAAGAAATTTTTTTAAGCGATGAATTATATTCAATTTGACCATTTTCCTTCACTCCTTTTAATGATGTGTCATCAATTTGTAGGAAACAAACCTACAATAAAACAATTTTAATCCCATAAAACTAAGAAGGAATAGTACCCTTGGTATTAATGGTAGGACTCTTTGGATAACTTCATCCTGTAATGGTTTATCCACTTTAGTGGCCTTACTCCTTTTGTTATTGTTTGCCATGTAGTAGAAGCTATCATTAATAATTGAGCTTGTTTGAGACATTTTAAAATCTATTTTCTAAAAAAAAACTAGATACTCAAGAGATCTATGGTAATTACAATTATATAAGATGCAACTGTAAGTAGTTTCTCAGAAAATATGATCTATATTGTAAGAATTACAAAAAAAACTGATTTGCATAGCTTCTATCTTTGAGAATAGCCGCTGTAAAATTGGTTAAAGACATTTTGACAAAATCTACATTTTTATCTAATAATCTATTTGTGATTGCTTTAGTTATTGTATTTATAACAACAGAACCAAACGAAGACTAAAAGAGTTACAACTAGAAAATAAGGATAGAAACATTGAACACAAAAAAACAAAACAAAATAAAAAAGGAGAAATGAAATCAGAGAAATAAAGAAACAGAAAAGAGAACAGAAGAAATGAAGTTAAACAGTGAAATAGAAAAGCTACGAATTAAACAAAAAGATAATGAGGAAAAACTAGAAAAAAAGACAGTAGGAAAGCAAGAAAAGATGGAAAAAAATTTAATAAAGGCAGTATTTTGGGATGTAGCAAGAATAAGAAAAAAGATAAAGAATTTTGGAAATACATGGCAGAGTTCGAGATAATAGGAATGGTAGAAACATGGGTAAATGAGAAAGATTAGAAAGATATAGAAGAAAAATTATCAAATAAATCTGGAAGGAAGAAGAAGAAGGAAGGCACAATAAGCAACAAAAAACAAGAAAGAGCAAGAGGAAGAATAATAATAAAAGTAAAAAAAATATAGAAGATAAAGAAGAAAAAAGCAACAAGAGAAGGAAATGAAAAGGAAGATGTAAAAGGCTTGAGAACAATGAGAAATAAGAACAATATACAACCAAGCATCAGCATGATAAAAGAAAGAGAAGAAAAAAAACAACATAAATTTACTGATTGGGATGATTTCAATGCGAGAATAAGGGAAAAAAATTGGTGAAGAGAAGTGGTTACGCCAAATTTAATATTTCTTTATTTTTTCTTCGTTTGTAACTAAATAGTTATCTTCGCGCCTTTGTGGTTTTTTGTCTGATTAAAAGCAGAAGAAACTCTTGATAAGCGATTCCTTTCGAAAACGTTGGCTTGTCCAATCGTTTTCAAATCAAAAGGACACAATCAGAAGAGCCACAGAAGATTAAATAAAAAACAGAAAAAGAATAATGTTAATAAAAATGATAGAAGAAAACATATATCAAAAATTTACTGATTAGGAGTGATTTCAGTAAGAGAAGAATAAAAAAAAAATAGACAGAAGAAGAAAAAGACACAATCAGAAGAACCACAAAAGATTAAAAGAAAAACAGAGAAGAAATAATGTTAATAAAAATAGTAGAAGAAAATGGTTAAACGACTTCAACCGAAAATAAAGAAGGAGATGTGCAAAGAAGATAGACATATAGAGAAACGCAAGCAGAAACGGCAATTTACTACCGGATAGTGAACCAGAAAGCATGAGAAAAAGTAAAAAGGTTAAAGTGGGACGAAAAATCAAAAAAACATATATATAGGAAAAAGTTTGAAAAAACATAAGAAAAAGGAGAAAGATAGATGGGACAAGAATTAGACGCAATGGTAAAAAAAAAACAAATGATGGGATAGAGAATGCATAGAGCCAAAACGAAAAAAATTAAGAAAAACAAAAAAAAAACTACAGAGAAACATGCAAAGAAAAAAAAAAGAAAATATCCTAAAAAATAAAATAAATAAAAACGCAGAACAAAATTTGGAAAGGAAAAAAAAAGAAAGAGAAACGGCAGATAAGCGCAAGTGGGTAGAACCTTTTAAAAAAACTATTGGAAGAAGAAAACAACAGGCAAGAAAAACCAAAACAGGAAAACGCAATAGAAAAAGAAGAAATAACAAGAGAAGAGGTAAAGAAACAACTCAAAAAATTTAAAAGAAAAAAAGCGGCTCAAACGAATGGGATACCGAATAAGGCATAAATGTATGAGAATGAAAGAAAGACATTGAAATGAATCAAATGTAGAAGACAGAAGAGCTTATTTGGCAATGGAGTAAAGGAATAATAGTACCAATACGTAAAAAAAGAGAAAAAGATAGTGAAAAAAAATTACCGAGGAAGAACTCTTCTAAATACAATGTACAAATTGTATGCGATGGGTGTGGCAAGAAAGTTGAAAACACACAGGTACAGAGAGTGGGAGGATTACCAGAGTAGATTTAGAGAAGAGCCAGGGTTCCATTATTAGATAGTGTATAATTATATTTTAAATGCGCTAATTGAAAATTAATTACAAAAAGAAAGAAAAAGAGAATGTGGGTTTTTTGTGGATTTAAAAGCAGCGTTTAATAGGGTAGATAGGAATAAGTTATGGGAGTGCATGGAAAAGAAGAGAATAGAGAAAGTGAAAAGATATACAAGAAAACAAAGAGCACGGTAAAAATAAATGAAAGAGAAAGTGAATGAAAACAAGTAATAGAAGCAGGAAAGAGAGTGAGAAAGTTTGAAGACAAAAAGAGTGTGAGATACTGAGAGAGTGCTGGAAAGTGATAAACAAAAAGGCACACAAAGAAATAATAAAAGAGAGAAAGGAATACTTTGAAAGAAAAGAGGTCAGTGTAGAAGGGATTGGGAGAAAAAGAGAAGCGTGGCAATGGGTGAATAGAGAAATGAGAGACAGAGATAGAAACATAAAGAAACTAGAAAGGAGAGAAATTAGAGAGAGCAGATATAACAGAAAATATGAGACTGGTAATAGAACTACTTAGATATCTAAAAAGAAAAAATGAGAGAGAGAGGAAAATGATAGCAAGATTATGATGTAAGAATGAAGAAAGAGAAAAGAGATTTTGGATAAAAGAAAATGCAGAATGTGTAGAGAAGAGAAAGAAACACTAGAGCACAAGCTGAAAAAGTGCGTGGAGATAAAAGAAAAAATAGGACATAATGAAAAGAAAGTAAAAAGGAATAGAATAAATGAAAATGAAAGAAGAGACAAAAAATGATGAATGAAACTGGATGAATAAAGTTGAATAAGAGAAGAAGAAAAAAAAGAAAGGAGAAAAAGCAAGGAAACGAGAAGGAAAATCGAAGAAAAAAAAAAACAAGTCAGATTAAATTGGTTTTTTATATTTATATTAAAACAATGTACAGTGGAAAAATAAAGATTATTATATAATATTTAAGCTTGAAGATCCATTGAAACTTCGGCTCTTGTCAAACAGATATATGTTTCTAAAAATCAGATCAGCAACTTCCTGGCAAAATCGCCGAAAAATGTCTCTTTCTGAATACTGTAACTTGTTTATAAAATCTTTTAATCTCACTGAAAGTTCTTGATTCCCATAGTTCTTCTAGTTTTTCTGTTCATAGATCCTATTCTTTCCTTTACATGCTCAATAAAAATTTATTCTACTAACGCTCTTCCTCTGTTGTTCGATATCTTCATTCTTACTCCATTTCTTTTCTCTTTCATCGTTTTTCATTCTTCATCAAGTCACTCTTCAAGTCGTTTCCTTAACACTTTTTCTATTGTTTCTTAAATTTTATCCGAATTCTCTCCTATGTTTCTCTGTTCCTAATTCTGATTTACTGTATACAGTCTGTTCTCCAGGTTAAGTAAAGCTGTCTCTATCTCAAATGTTTCCCTTTTATTATAAATACATACTAGATATATTTGGCCTATATCTTAGTCTTACCGAAAAGTAGTCAATTTTATAATCTGTAAGACATGATATTTTGATTGTCAGAAGCGTGTCCACTGTCAATCAGTACGTAGTCAATTTTGGTTATAGCTCCGAGCATCTGATGACATTCATGTAGCATTTTTACGTAATAATAATGGACTCTTCACAACCATCATTTTACTTTTAACTATAGCCTGTTCAAATTCAAGAAAGAGTAATAGTAAATAGTGTGTAGGATGGCAAACAACGTCCACGTGTTACTCGGTTCTTAGAATCCTGGTAGAGCTGGTATTCGAATGCACATTTGTTTTCCTGCACTTTCTCTTGAAAGTGAAAAGAGTTTAGGTCTACCAATTTTATTCCATTGTCATTATCATATCTTCAAATAGCATTCTTAAATAGTTCTCTTTCCAACCGTAAAAACACTAACTTTAGCGCCCCTCAAGGTTCTGCACTTGGTTTGTTCTTGGTTGGTTCTATCTTGGTTTTAAGATCTTGATCTACCATCACCTGTAACAACTTAAACGCCACTTCTGCACAATCTTCTATTAAAAAAAAATTAGTTACTTTTAAAAAATGATGCGATTTCAATAGTATTTTGTACTCAAATCAGAAACCAACAGTTAACGTAAAGAAAAATTAGTAAGATAAAAACTACAATTGCTCTATATATAATTACCAATTCCAAACTTTATGTAATACTTACTTCTACAGACAACGGACCCTGTGCTACCAAAATAATATCCATTGAAATACCAAATCGAAACTCTGCAAGACAGGTTTCTTTCAACTGATTTTCTGCATGTCGCAACACTTTAGTGGAAGCATCTAAAACATTCACAGACACTAATAAAAGTTTTGCATTTTTTAAAATACACCCATCTAATCGTAATTCATTTATTGTAGCGTGGACAAGACAGCCAGGAGTTTCTGAACGTAAGAGCATTGCAGATATATTAAAAATGTGAACAGCCATAAACTGCAAAAAAGTCTGTTAATCCAATTTGATTCTTATACAGAAACAAACTTGTGCAAAAGTATTGATAAAATTTGGAATCTTCTTGTCTCGAAAATCCAAAGTGTTTTGCGTTTTTTCATCAACTGACGACAATAAGTCGTCTTTCTCGTGAATACCAATATCTTTATTAATGCGAACATCTTTTACAATTAATGTGACTAGCTTCGTAAGATCGGAATTGAAGAAACTGCTCTTAATACTGATTTCGTCCACATGCTAGAATCAAAAACGTAATTTTAACAGATTTGTAGACCAATAAAATAAATTATTTGTCTTTCAAGTTAAACATGACAAAAGTCTCAAAAAGTACTATAATTTCCTGTAGAACGACACTTCGAAAATGTAGTAGAAAAAATGTGAGGCGTCACAACTCTCAAAATTTTTGATTTGGACTTAAAAATACAAAACGCAGCATTAGTATGTTCATGTCATATTGTTCGAATGTTTTTAAATGTGAAATCCAACCGGTATCCAGCGGTATCACTACAGAAATTCTCGCTAAATTGTTTCTAAACGCGGTGTGGGGTCACAGTTGATGACGTGAATCGGCTGTTTCGCTGTCTATAGCTCAGTTTACCTTATTTATATGATAATGATAAAATTTTTGTATAATGCATAAAAGGTTGTATCTCTGAGCATCTCATAAAAATGTAATGTATCCTGCAAATCCTGAGAACAGCGCTGTTTCGTTCTTATTGGAAACTCATCAGCCCAGGACATTGCAAGAACCAGCACACCTTCATAAGCTCGATTTTTACAATTATGCAGGATAGATTACACTTTCATGAGATGCTCAGAGATATAACCTTTCATGCATTATTCAAAAATTCAAACCTCCCTATGATAATAATGACTTACTATAGTAAAGCCGTTTCTAGAAATTTGAATGTTGCATAATTTCAAATAGGGAATCCGTATACTACCTATTTTAAGGCTAACGTTGTATTTACGTTTGAAGAACCAAGATATGATGTTTCTGAAGCCCCTAAAAGTAAGAAAATTTAATTGTACATACCTAAATAATATTCATTATAAATACTCACCATGATGTTATGACAATTAATATGATAAAAGTGACTATAAGTATTAAAAACCCTGCCATTACATAAATAAATACTTAAATTTTACATTACGTTGATAATACTGGACTACCACTATTATTTACATGTTGTGACACTTACGAGTCGTAGTCTTATGACAGTTATTATGACAGCTGTCAATAAGTTATGTTTTGTCAACTGTCAGCCGTTTAAATAAAAATCAGCTTGAGAGTCGATTAAACTTTAAACTAGAAATAGTATATTAAAAAACAAGTTTCATAAGACATATCTTAAAACACGCGTTCAAGTTTAAAAAACGAGTGGCAAAACTACAAATTTTTTTAAAAAATAAATGCTTTGAGGTCTTATGAAACGAGTTTTTTATAATATTTTTTTTAATTTGCTCTTTTTATCACCTTTTTATGCTGTTTTTAAAAATTTTTTTAATTTGATTGATTTAAAAATTTTTTAAGTAAGCTGATAATGTCGTAATTCTTGATTTTAAAAGTGAAAATTTTATATAGTTGTCTTTTCTTGTTTTATTCAAAAATTCTAATTCTGTCAGCCTCAAAATACGAAAATAAAAAAAAACTTTACATGTAGACTTCTTGAAATCCGTAAAGTAGCAAAAATTATTTTGGTTCTTATTATTATTATTATTATGGTAAGATACCTACTCTTTTAGGTTAAGTAACATATAAACTGTGACTTTTGCTTTATTGAAATTGGTTGCTTTTTCCACACCAGTGCGCTTATTATTTACACCATTATATGTGCCCTATTTTACATAAATATACTTTCCATTAATTGTTCACTTCAAAATTTGCAATTTTAAATTTTAATTTACTATATTATTAACATACAAATAAAAGTAAAATTAAGTTTTACCAACCTAAAAATTTTTTAGAAAAAAAGTATGGTGTTCTTTTGGCTTCTTAGAGTATTAAAATAATTAGTTTATAAAAATTTTTTCTTCAAATATCATTAAATTTTATTTTGTTTTTTTTAAACACAAATTTATTTTTTAAAATAATTATAGTAAAAAAATAGTTGTCTATGGGCAAATTTTCTCATGTGGGCACCTGGAAGTATACTTAAAGGTAATTATTTAGATTAAAGTTTATGCTGTTTAAAAAAAAATTGTTTCCTACATATATTACACACATTAAAAAAAAGTTGAGCTAACAGCATAATCCATATTCTAAAGAATCACTTCAGATTAAGTTAGGTTATCTCCATAATATGTTAGGCATTATTAGTGTACGATTAATAAACTAAATTAGAAATAGTTTAAAAAATAAATAATAACAGAGAAACAACATTGGTATCAACAATAATCTGGTTTATTCTAAATTTAAAAGATCACGCCGTAGAGTAAAAATTACTAGAGTCAATTAAGAACCCAAACGTAAAATTCCCTAAAGTGTACCGTTACCTAGCAACTGTCACCCATGTTTGTAAACAAAAGAATAAGGTGTTAAAATGACACTTTATTTTGAAAATCCTGTAAATTTTCCAGAAATAGGCTCTATTTCTACCAATGGAATATGGCACCCTAGTGCTGCACTGCTAGCTGTGTCTAGCTTTTCTCAAGATAAGGGTGGATATGTCACTATTTTCGATGAATTGGTAACCATGCCGCTGTTGCTTTTCTTATAAAATGTCTTTTTTTTTAATTTAAGGGTGAACCTTTATCTGACATAAACTATCCCATTCACCCGAGTTTCCAAGCAACAGCTTTGGCATGGCACCCAGAACGCACTGTCTTAGCAACTGGATGGGAGAATGGGGAGTTTAAAGTGTGGAATGGGTCTGATAAAGACTTTGTTCTTGTGGGGGGACCACACAAGGCACCCATCACAATTTTGGAATTTAGCGAGAAGGGAGGCAGGCTAGTGTCTTGCGATTCAGTAAGTACAGTGCTTCCAAGCAAACATGCGCTCCGAAAAATATGCGAACCAAATAAGTAAATTCAAATCGACCAATCAGAAGCTTAAAAAAGCTGCAGCGCTCTAAGGCCACGCCCCTCCAAAGCTCATGTTTGCTTGAAAGCACTTATATGTGGTTTTTGAAGTTGAAAACTTTCCTTAGCGTGCCGTAGAATATAGGCGAAAGAAATTTTCTTTTAAATAACCCAAAACAAAAGGGCTGGAGTGGTTAAATCCGGTGTACGCGGAGGCCAATTAAAATCTCTCGTAAGCGAAACAATTTGTTCATCAAAGATATTGTGTAAAAGAGCCATTGTGTGCCTTGTGGCTCCCTCCTGTTGGAACCATCTTTGTCACAGGTAGCTTTACAAAAATAACATTGTCCGATATCGAACATAAAAAGGGATAATGGGCCAATTGCAGTTAAGTGGTTGTAAATGTCGCTGTTGAACCACTCTTGGATTTTCCTGCAGTTTTGCCTCTCAGAGAACCCATTTAATTGGAAATGGGCTTCGTTGCTCATAATTAAATCGTGATTTTAATTTTTATTAAAAATTTACCGATTTGGGCACGTTGTTCAATTGTTTACTGTTTCATTGTAAATTCTCCAAGCCTTCTTTACAAAATACTCAAAAAGAGTGCAAAAAAGGTATAAGGGACTCCAATCCCTTTAGTCATTTTGGCCCATTCTGTATAATTCTTTCGATACATCTATCAAAAGTAGGCTTATTATTTTTTATTATATATTTTTAGGGTGGTTCTCTAGTTGGATGGAAGGTAGTCGACAGTCAGAATCAAACAATTATGATGTTCCATTTGGATCTTAAAGAATCTATTACTCATCTTAGATTTCGTTTAACTATTAAACCGCACCCAGACTATGATGTTGAGGGTCTGGCAAAAGCAGCAGTGAATGGCGACGAACGCGCTCTTGATATGTTCAGTAATTGGCGACCTAAGACAACAGCAAGAAAGTTTAGGGCGCAGGAAGGTACCGATAATTTGGCATTTTACGTTGGTACTCAAGTTGGCTCTATATATATTGTGAATAATAATGGATCATGTGTTGAAGTGTTGAACACCGAAGGGGTACCACTTACTTACATTGTACATCATCCTGCAAAAAACTCTTTAGTTGTTATGATGGAAGGTTTAACAGTTGGTCACTTCTCAATCGATAGTGAGGGACGTCTGAATGAGCTAGCTAAAGTAAAATTAAGTGGAAGAGTTCAAAGTAGAGGGATAGGAAATCAAGGACTGACGTGGTGTAGCAGTTCAAGTCTTGCTATACTCACTGGTGATCTAGTAGTCCGCATCTGGGATATAGAAACAAATGATAATTATGTTTTACCCACCACTCTAAAATTATATTCGAATGAAGATAAAAATCGAACAGTGAATGAAGTTTTTACTTGTTTGGCATACTGCAAATTCAATCAAACTCTTTGTGCTGGCACCAATGTAGGAAGAATTTACTTTTGGACAAAAAATTGTAAATATGAGTTAGAAAATGCTGAAGAATCTTGGGAATTAAACAATGTGAATAGTGTATCTGCAACTGTAAAGCAGCTTATGTGGGGCTCTTTACAATTGCGATTACCATTGCTAAGCGTAAATTGTGTTACATCTGTATATATAATGAAGGAGCAAACCATCTGCACATGCGTTTCTGAAGACATTTGGGCTACCCAAAAAACAGCAAATCAAGTTCTTTTAGAGACAGCAAATGGCAATTATTTGTTACAAGTTGATTCACAAATTACCGATATGAGCATCAATAAAGATTACGTAGTCTTTACTAATGGCAGAGCAATCTTAACGTACCAAATTCAATGGGATTTAAAGAATCCTGAAAATTTTGAGCTTAACACTAAGTTAAGCAAACAGGCGGAAACAGCTTCTGATTTTGCAGCAAAAGTCATTCATAGATTTAATTGTGATAATGAAAAAATTTTGTTGCATAACAAAACTGTCATTATTTTGACACCTAAAACAGTCCTACTTAGAAATTTGAATGGATCAACTATAGCTACATTAGTTTTGTCTTCACATGAAGGTGAACCTATAGGCATGGACTTGACAGCTAATTATCTTACTATTTTTACAATGGAAGGATTTGTCAAAATTTATGAATTAGGACCAATTGAACATAAATTAGTGGTTCCAAGTCGTAATCTCTATGATATGTGCTCTGATTTCGGCGAAATAATGCAGGCTAAGCCAAATTGTGTTGGTAATAAAGTTGCAATGACCATAGCAGCTTCAAATCTAATTCCAGATGGAAAGTTATATGTTTGGGATGTTGAAACTGATGAGCTTTTATCTTTCAATTTTCATAAATATGGCGTCTCTGATGAGTTAGAATTGAATCCAGATGACTACAATAGTATAGCAGATAGCTCTGCAAACAACAATAAGAAAGAAGATGCAACTAACACTTCAGCTGTTTTCAATGAGATTTGTTTCAATAGACTACCACTTCATCTTTTTTGGGACAGCAATGATGCTAAGCTTTTAATTTGTGATGCAAAGAGAATTAAACTGCCTAATGAAAAGAAAATTTATAAAAGATTATATCGGAAGTTTCAAGCAGATTCCAAAAATACTTTGAAAGATGAAGAGCATATTCTTGTTACCATGTTTGTTTCTTCAGAGCATGGGTTGAAAATCCATGATATTAAGGCAATTGATACTGATTCTAGGCTTCTTGGCTTAGCTACCCCTCATATTATTTTGTTGGAAAAGTTAGTTGTTGTAAGAGAAATTATGAATGATTTTAACGGGTTGGAGGATTGTACTAAAGCGACAAGAGATGCTGTGCTTAATTTTAGCTTTAATCTTAGTCTGGGTGAGTTTTGAATGATTTATTATTTTTTTTACATTTAAAAGCGTTTTGAAGACGAACAAAATTCAGTTCTTGCTATTCTTCATGATTTTACACACCAGCCGAGGGGCGGAGTTAACTTATTTTAGCAACTGAACAACTAGAACGTCTCATGTCTTAAGTCTGCGGATCTAGTTTGAATGAATTGGCTTTGGCTAGTCATCTCAGAGAAGTAATTTCTATCAATGAATGAAACCGTTATATGAGTCAACAAATACATTTAAAAATATTATTATTCAAAGTTTTTTACGCTTTACTTTTGTTGTATTATTAATTGTGAAATAAAGTTTCTCAATTTTAGGTAACATGGATGAAGCTTTTAAATCAATTAAATTGGTTGAGAATCCAGGTGTGTGGAGTAGTTTGGCCAGAATGTGCGTTAAAACTCGACGTTTAGATGTAGCAGGAGTATGTTTGGGGCACATGGGTAATGCAAGAGCAGCAATGGCTCTGAGACTAGCCATGAATGACTCAAGTCTTTGCCTTGAAGCAAAATTAGCTGTTCTGGCAGTGCACTTGGGAATGCTTGTAAGAGTTTTTATCAATGTTTTTTTTGCAATTTGCCTCTATTTTGATACTCTAATAGACTCATTAGAGAACGCGCCGTTATAGGTTTCAGTGCGGTTATTAGCCATTAGAGTACCGTACTTTTTTTTTCTAAAAAATGTTTAGGTTGGTAAAGATTGTAGATTGTAGATTGAGAAGGGGTCGTTTGGCGCTTTCCACCTTACAGAACTGCGACCAATTTGATCTATTGTTCTTGAACCCTACGCTCATTGTTTCCCCAGGAATTCTAGACTTTTTGTAAAGCCGAGTATATTCCTAAGTGGCTTGTTTTTGACTTCGACAGGCGTTAGTCTCGCACTGTCTAAGTAGGTCAGCCTTTGGGACGCTAGCGCACCGCAATTACAGAGTATGTGCTCAGCGGTTTCACTTTCCGATTCACATAGTCTGCAGTTCTCATTGTCCACCAGACCCAGCTTTTTAAGGTGATACCTTACTGAGCAGTGTCCAGTGAACAGGCCTGCAATGATTCTTATATCATTCTTCGATAGAAGAAGAAGCTTTTTTGCATTCTCTGGCGAATATTCGATGAATTTCTTCGCCTGTCTTTGCCCAGGAGTATTCTTCCAGTGGCGCATTTTAGTTGCCAATTCCCACCTAAGGATCTCCGTCCGTTCATGCGATTTCGTTAGTCCACAGAACGGTTCGGGGCCTATTGGAGGAGCTTTCGAACCTGCTTTCGCTAATTCATCGGCAATTTCGTTTCCTTCAATTCCTTCATGACTTGGTACCCAAATGAGGGCAATCTTGTTGCCCATTGCCAAGTTTTTGAGGGACTGTCTGCATTCCCAGGCCATTCGAAACTTAGTGTTGTTTGCACTGACAGCTCTTATGGCCGCTTGACTGTCAGACAGAATGCAGATCTTTTTGCCTTTAATACGCCTTCGCAGACATTCTTGGGCAGTTAGATCTATAGCAAGTGTTTCAGCTTGCATAATTGAGGGTGTGCTACCTAGGGCTATTGTTGCTCGGTATTTTGGACCATAGATTCCTATACCTGTCCCTTTAGTTGTTTTTGATCCATCTGTGTACCAGATAGAGGAGTTCACGCCAATTTGTGCGATTCGACTTCGAGCCGCATGACGGTCAGTAATGACTGTTTCAAACGGGGTTTCGAAGTCATGCATTATTGACATGACGTCCCTTGGTTGTTCAAGAAAACCCGGCTGCAGAAGGTCAAGTATCTTGAGGTGACCTGTTCGGTCTCCTAATTTGAATTTCTTTGTTTGGGCCAGCCTCAGAGATGCTTGCAAACTCTCCCTTTGCACCTGTAGGTGAAGGGGCGTTAAGTTCAGCAGCACCTCTAGAGCGGTAGTAGGAGCCGTGCACATGACTCCTGTAATGCCCAGGCACGCAAGCCGCTGCAATTTCTGCAGCTTGCTTTGTGTCGTTGTTTCTCTGGTTTTCGTCCACCATACAAGAGATGCGTATGTGACGATGGGTCTTATTACCGTAATGTACAACCAGTGTATCATTTTCGGCTTTAGACCCCATGTCTTGCCAAAGAGCTTTCGACATGCCCAAAAGCAGCCCGTTGCTTTGGTAAGAGTCTTGTCGACGTGGATGTTCCATTTAAGTTTACTATCTAGGGTTACTCCTAGATATTTCACTTCGTTGGAAAATTGAATCGATAATCCTTCCAGTTGCGGAGCTTTAAGGTTTAGCTTCTTGCGTCTGGTAAATGGGACTATGGTGGTCTTTTTAGGGTTAACACAAAGTTCCTCCTTATCACACCATCTTTTGATTGTGTTCAGGGCGTTCTGCATTAGGCTGGAAATGACACCTTCATGCTTGCCTCTGACTAGAATTGTGAGATCATCTGCATACCCTAGTACGCAGTGACCCCTTTGCGTTAACTCACAGAGTAGATCATTCACCACTATTGACCACAGCAAGGGCGATAAAACTCCACCTTGTGGACAACCTTTAACCGTGATCAGCGAAGTGTTTTCTTCTCCCAATGAGGCCGTTATTATGCGGCTTACAAGCATTGATTCAACCCAGCTTGTTACAGCTGGTTCAATGCCGTGTTTTTCTGCTGCCAGCTTTATAGATCTAAAGGAGGTGTTATCGAATGCACCCTCTATATCTATGAATATGCCAGCAACTATTTCTTTTGCCTCGATAGTTTTTTCCACTTCTCTAACAATATAGTGAAGCGCGTCTATCGTGGATTTGCCGGGTTGGTAGGCAAACTGTTTGGAGTGTAACTGTGCTCCGTTGTGGAGCACGTTCCTCATGTGGTTATCCACAATTTTCTCCATTGCTTTGAGGAGAAAGGAGGATAAGCTGATTGGGCGATATGATTTGGCCTCGTCCGGAGGCCGTCTGCCCGTCTTTGGTATAAAAACTACCTTTACTTTCCTCCAGGACTGGGGAATATACACTAATGCAAAACTTGCCTTAAAAATGCTAGTAAGGCAAGGGGCAATGACGTTCAGCCCTTTTTGCAGTAAGGCTGGAAATATTCCATCGCCTCCGGGCGATTTGTAGGGCTTGAAGCTGTTTATAGCCCATTTTACCTTTTCAAGGGAAAAGATTTTCCCTGCCAGACGTCTGCTGTCTCTATTTGAGTGTTGGTGTACAACACTCGCGAGAGCGGGGCTTGTCTGACTAATGTTGCGTGTCTCTATGGAACCCGGAAAGTGGGTCGACATCAACACCTGTAGACTTTCTCGGGTATCCTTGGCGAATTCACCATTAGGCTTCTTAATAAGCCCTATTGTGTTTGAGTGGTCCTTAGACAGCACCTTTTGAAGACGCACCGCTGGGGCGAGCTCGTCGATCCCCTCGCAAAAGCGCTTCCAGGACTGACTTTTGGACCTCCTCAATTCTTTGTTGTATTGTGTTAGGGCTTGTTTGTAGTCCTCCCAGAGTCCTAATCTCTTGGCCCTATTGAACGCTTTTCTAGCTTCGATCTTAAGCTTGGCTAGTTCGGCGTTCCACCACGGTACGTCCCTAGAAACAGTACGCTTCCTTAGAGGGCAGCTGGTTTCGTATGAGGCTATTATTTGTTGCCTCATATGTTCAGAGGCAGCTTCTAACTCCTCTACCGTGGATATTCCGTAGTGAAGGCCTTCGAATTCAGTTCGCAGTGTCTCTGTGAAGAGGCACCAATCCGTTTTCTTTGGCACTCTACACTGCACTTTCACCACTTTGGTTGTTTCCAGTTCAAACGCAATGGTCGCGTGATCCGAAAACGATGGTTCATCCATCACTTGCCAGTTTTTGACAAATTGCGTCATGAACGGACTTGCCAGCGTCAGGTCTAGAACCTCTTGGCGAATTGCGTTCATAAAGGTTGGTTTGTTGCCGCGATTAATAATGTCTACATTGTTAGCACAAATAAAATCTAGCAAATCCTTACCTCTTTGATTATTGTCTGAGCTGCCCCATACTTCATGGTGCGCGTTGGCATCACAGCCCAGAATAAGTTGTTTGTTCCCTTTCCGGCACCATTCAGTGAGGCGTTGTACTTCCTCTGGTGGTGCACTGGTCCCATCACCGGGAAAGTAGGCCGAGGCTATAACTACACTCCTCTTGCCTGTCCCAATCGGCAGCTCGACTATAGCCGCCGTTAGGTCTCCCGTGATGAACTCTGGAATTGAGACAAAATTTATATCTTTTCTGAGCAATAATGCTGCTCTTGGTCTTACATGACTGAAGTCAGCTAGAAGGCTATGTGTCCCTCTTGGGAGTCCTTTGATTGCGCCGTTGTTCAGCCAGGGCTCTTCGATTAGCCCTATGCCCACTTGTTCTTTGACAAACCTCCAGAATAAGGCACTAGAAGCTGCCTTTGAGTGCTGGAGGTTTATCTGTATACATTTGAGACCTAGGCCGTTTGGGCTTTAGTCTCACCCTTTTTGGGGTCGGTTTCTTGACGGGGCTTTGAGGCTTTAAAAAAAAACACAAAATTAAATTTAATATTGTTTAAAAAAAAAATTTTTATAAACTAATTATTTTAATACTCTAATAAGAAGCCAAAAGAGCACCAAACTTTTTTTCTAAAAAATTTTTAGGTTGGTAAAACTTAATTTGACTTTTTACCTGTCTCAATAATATTGTGAATTAAAATTTGAAATTGCAATTTTCGAACAACAAAGTGAAGTGAACAATTCATGGTATTTATGTGAAATATGGCATATAATGGGGTAAATAATAAGTACACTGGTCTGGGAAGAACAACCGATTCCAATAAAACAAAAGTCACAGTTTATTATGTCACTTAACCTAAAAAATTAGGTATCTTACAATAATAATGTAATAATGCGGTATAATAATAACGAAAATCAAAATATTTTTTGCTGTTTCACGGATTTCCGGAGGCCTACATGTAAAGTTTTCTTTCATTTTTGTATTTTGGGACTGACAGGATTAGAATTTTTGGATAAAACAATAGAAAAGACAACTAGATAGAATTTTAACTTTTAAAATCAAGATATTACCAACCCAATCCAAAAATCCCTAAATCGATCAATTTTAAAAAAAAATTTTCAAAAACAGCATAAAAATGGCAAATTACAAAAAATAGTATAAAAAACTTATTTCATAAAACCTGAAGGCACTTATTCTTTAAAAAAACTTCAGTGGCTTCACCGCTTGTTTTTTAAACTTGAATGCGTGCTTTAAGACATGTCTTATAAACTTGTTTTTTAATATACTATTTTAACATGCTTTCATAAAAAAATAATAATGTAGGCAAGCCATGGAATTGTGTTATTAGACCCACATCCAAAATCAGTTGACTAGTGCTGATTTGACAGTGACAAATATAAATATAAATTCTTCTTTTTATTGGTCTAATGAAATATTTTAACTTTTATTCTTATTTATATTTTGTCTGTTGTTCTTTTGTGAAACAGATTTCAATTCGGTTAATCAAGTTTTCAATTTTTAGGTGGCTAATTTTTAAAATAGGTTAGGAAAACAACTGAATTTCATGGCTTGCTTAAATTGTTTTTTTTTTAAATCACTATAGTAAAACAATAAAAATTAGGATGAAGCAGAGCAGCTTTATATTCAATGTGAACGTTACGATTTGCTTAATAAGTTATTAAGAAGCAGGAATAAAATGGAAGCAGCTTATACAGTAGCTGAAACTCAAGATCGAATTCATTTGAGAAATACTGAGCATGCCTGGGCAAAACATTTGGAAGAAAATGGGGACCTTAAAGAAGCCTCAATACGGTATGAAAAGGCCAATACGCATAAGTTTGATGTACCAAGAATGTTACTGGAACATCCACAACAATTAGAGAATTATATGGCTAAAACTAAAAATCCGTAAGTGTTACTTTTTAGACCCAGGCGCAGGCCACTGTCTGTTTGTCACTGGCATAGTAGATACCAAACGACTGAACCAACTGTCATGTAGCTGAATTATCATAATTGTGGTTTTATTGACAAAAAGTATTATTGACTGTGTTTTGTGTTTTAGAGAACTTCTCAAATGGTGGGGACAATATGTAGAATCTCAAGGCGAAATGCAAGCTGCTCTTAAAATCTACCACAGTGCAGGTGATATTTATTCTCAAGTTCGAGTTCTCTGCTTCCTCGGAGAAGAAACCAAAGCGGCAGAGCTAGCTAGATCTGGCCGTGATAAAGCAGCTTACTACCATATGGCTCGTTTCTACGAAACTACTGGCAATTTTGACGAAGCTGTTAGTTTTTTTACTAAAGCAAACGCCTATAATAACGCTGTTAGACTTTGTAAAGAGAATCATATGTTAGAGGAATTATGGGATATTGGTTCAGTTGCTGGAAATAGAGAAAAATTGGAATGCGCCCGATATTTTGAAGATGCGAATTTACTCGATAAAGCTGTTATTTTGTATCATAGAGCTGGAATGTTGCACAAAGCTTTAGATTTAGCTTTTAAGACTCAACAGTTTGATGTTTTACAGCAGATTGCCACTGATTTAGACGCCGACTCAGATCCGGCATTGGTGGCAAAATGTGCTGATTATTTTGTTACCAACGAACAGTTTGATAAAGCTGTTGATCTTTTAGCTATTGCTAAAAATTTTAACGAAGCTATTAATATTTGTCTGCAACATAATGTTCAATTGACAGAAGATTTAGCTGAGAAGTTAAGCCCAGAAAAAGATCAATTGAACGATGAGGAAAGAACCAAAGTACTGATAATGTTGGCTGAAAGTTTGATGATGCAGGGAAATTATCATTTAGCTACGAAGAAATTCACACAGGCTGGCGATAAGGTAAAGTATTCATAACTATAGTCTGTTCAGATTCAAGAAAGAGTAGTAGTAAACAGTGCCAATGCGTGATTCATTCATAAAGTCTACGTGATACGGAGTTCATAGATGTGACGTGGAGCCTGCATGCATATGTTTTCATGCACTTTTTCTTGAAATTGAGTAGAGTTTAGTCTCAAAAGTTGCAAATTTCGTGCAAGTTTTGACCAGACACACGAGGGCGAAATGGAACGCAACCCGAGTGGATTTGATCAACACGATTGTTTTACTTGAAAATTCTTCTGCTAATACTATTTTTTAGACCCAGGCAATGAGAGCGCTGCTAAAATCAGGTGACACCGATAAAATAATTTTTTTTGCTGGAGTTTCTCGGCAAAGGGAAATTTATATCATGGCAGCAAACTATCTACAGTCGTTAGATTGGCAAAATAATCCAGAAATTCTACGAAACATTATAACTTTTTATTCAAAGGGCAAGGCTCTTGATCTTTTAGCTAATTTTTATGTGGCTTGTGCTCAGGTTGAAATCGATGAGTTTAAAAACTATGAGAAAGCATATGGGGCTCTAACCGAGGCATCTCGTTGTCTAGCTAAAGTTGCCCAACCTCGAGATGCAAATCAACATCAACGCGCAATAGAAATTGTACAACAAAGATTAACGACTATCAAGAGATTTGTTGATGTACGCCGACTCTTTGAACGAGGTGATCCTGAAGCAGGTTGGTATTTTGTTGTTTTGGTTTTTTAGTCTAAACTTTAATTTCTTCTTATACATATGTGGAATATAAATTTAGGAATTGTACAGTGGCGAGACTGAGTGTGTTGGTAGTGCATCCTGTCAGGTGTCAATCGCCTTAATTTGTTTTGAATTTTTGTGTCATGTGTCATGGTAACAATGTTCCCAACTAAAGAATTCAAATATCGAACCAACATTAAGAAAATAATTATCAATCATTAAAACTCCCTGGTACCACCTATTATTTAATCTTTAAACTGCGTATCATAGAGTGCTTCAAATAACTAAGCATTTTGGACTTTTTGAGTGAATTGAAATGTTTTTTCAGGTATAACCCAGTGTCGACAGTTGTTAGCCACTGGAGGAGAAGAGCTGGAAGCCTCAGTTCGTAGAGGAGATATTTATGCGCTTATGATTCAAGAGTATGTTAAACTTGGTAGCTATTCGCCAGCAAAGCAAGTTTTTGGCGAACTAAAACAGTTCTTGCTGACCAATGGAAATACGCCAATTACTTATTTTCTAAATAAAGAAGTCATAGAAGCACTGGCACACGGGTTAGGAATTCCTATTACGTCGCTAGTCCCGGCAAAAATTACTTTGGAAAACGAGGAAGATGAGGAATTTGTTGAAGAAGTTATTGAAGATTAAATGAAAATAATAATATAATAAATATAACAATCCGTCCAATTATTTTTTTTGGTTTTGAATAAAATAAATATATAGATGAAATATGGAGCTTATTTTATTCCTGATATCAAAAAAAAAAAAATCAAATGTATACACTCACAGAAAAAGAAACAGTGAACCAAAATTAAAAAAGGGCTCTAAAAAGATTATTATCTCACATATTGTTAAAAAAAAAAGTTTTTAGAATTAAAATATTAAGTCACATTATCCACAAAAAAAGTAATCTCTAATACTGTAAATTTCATCCCGAATCCTCTGTTTTAACTCAGAGTTTTTGGGTGAGTCGTGTACATTTTACTCGATTTAAAGGGCCAGGAATGTTACCAAATCTTGAGATCACCAAGTTACCGAACAATTCTAACACAGCTTTTGTAGCCCAGTCCAATTAGTATTTTGGATTTACAAAAATTCCAAGCAGCAATTTTTTTTCAAAAACTAGTAGTACTTACCAGACTTGTTGCGTCATCCGCCATGTTGAATTAAAGGGTTATTTTTTGCCTCTTAAATAACGCGTTTATTTTCAATGTTACAAAAAAATAGTTGACACAAAAGTTGATTAAAATTGAATTTTCTACAATTTTGGTTCTTAATAATTTTTTCCTAGGATCCGATTTATACCCGAAAAATGAGGGTTAATTTTTTGTCATCGAATATATTCAACACCTCAAATTTATAACGACAATCAACAATAAAAAACCAACAAAAAACAAAATAATAGTTCATCTCAATAATAAACGTAATAATACACTAATAAAATTTTACCCCCACTCCTTTTTAATATAAATCAAAAAATATCAGTTCTACAAAAAAATGTATAGAAATCAAAATTGTAGAAAATTTTATTCTAAGCAACTTTTGTAGTGGTTATTTTTTGCGTAAAATTGAAAATAAACGTGACAATACAATGATAAGATTTTACCCCCACTCCTTGCAGGTATAAATCGAAAAATTTCGTTCCTACAAAAAATTGATGGGAATCAAAATGGTAGAAAATTTTATCTTGAACAACTTTGTTTATTACAATTTTTCTCTTAAAATTGACAATTAACGTGACAAGACAATGATAAGATTTTATCCCTTTCTTTCCTCGAGTATAAATAAAAAAATATCGATCTTACAAAAAAATTGATGAGAACCAAAATTGTAGAAAATTTGATTTCAAGCAACTTTTCTGGTAACTATTTTTCGTGTAAAATTAAAAATAAACGAGTTGTCCGATGGCTAAAAATTCACCCCCCCTTTTCGGGCATAAATAAAAAAAATTAATTCTAAGAAAAAATTGATAAAGACCAAAACTGTAAGAAATTTAATTCTCTACAACTTTTATAATAACTGTTTTCGTGTAAAATAAACGAGTTATTTAAGAGACAAAAGATAACTCTTTAATTAAAGATGGCGGATTACGCAATAAGTCTGAACTGAAACCACTACTTCAAAATGTTGAATTTAGACTACCAGTAACCCCCTCAACAATTAATTTCAAATGAAAATTGCTGCTTAGAATTTTTGTAAATCACAGCCCTTTTTCGAGCTAATTCGACTGGGCTATTAATGATTGACGTACAGTGTGTGATGTCGCTCCATCCCGTTGTAAACAGGTTTCTCGCGTACACCCTCAATGTTCTGTGAAGTATAAATTTTAGTCGTCTTGTTTGTTTCTTCTTTAGTAAAGTTACAGTCTTTTCACAACTATCAATCCAACTTTTTACCGCGCGTTTTGACGGCCTGACGTCCTAAATTATAAAAACGTCAAAAGTTTCTCTGCACAAGTGTACAGCTTTCAAAGTAAAACATTTCTATGGCTAACGAGGGCTGTTGTCAGCAGTGCCGTCCTAGTGACGCCATAGAATAGCTAAAAGTCAGGTTAGGTCAGGTCAGCAATTGTCATTTAGCAAAATACTTGCTAAATGTGAAATGTCACTAACTTGCAGTGCTACCACCTTCTAATGGCTACTAATGCGCATGTCAAAAAGTTCTCATTATTCTGTTTCACCCTGTATTTCAATTTCAATAGCCTATTTATTATTGAAATGAAGTAATATAGTAAAGATTAAAATAAAAGTGTTATAAAGATTGTCAAGCTGTACTCCAAACAGATTTTGTTTGGTTTTGTCCACTTCAGACTTCACGAAAAGTATTGTTAAGTTAATTTTTTTTCTTTATGAATTGTTTTCTTTGTTCTTAAGTTAGTTCAAATTTCGCGCCTCGCGTACCGACTGAGTCTAAGCCTGACCGACAGGCGGGGCTTAATTGTTGACATAAGGAATTTGTAATTTAAATTTGCAATTAGAAGAGTGATTAAATGTCGCCGCATTGCATAGAAAATGAATTTAGATGAAATTTGCATTAAATTTGTGATAATTTAGGAATAATTCGCCATCAACTATTGCCGTTTATCATTTGTTTATGTTATGACGCATTCATTTGGATTCACTCTCGGCCATGTTGATTCTCTCTGTTTATTGTTTGAGGCGCCCCGCGTCCGTTTCTCGCTGAAAAGAAAATTGTTGTTGAATTAAGTTGAAATGTGATAAGAAAAGTTGATAAGAGTAATGTGTACGATATTACGCTAAGTGTGTGTTGAATTTCGGCGGTTATTTGGTGTTTAAACGGCGTCAATTTCAAAAAATTGCTAATCGCTTTTGTAATGGCTACCTCTCGCGTCCCCCCGTTTTGTTTTAGACAATGACAGTGAAAATTTTCACGTGATTTTTTTCAAAATCTTATTTGATTTTTGAGAAATTGAATGGAAAGTGAGAGATTTGTTGCCGATCTGCATTTCCGTTATGAATACCAATGATCATAATGCCCTCAATGGGTCCCATGGGCCCGAATCTTCAGAGGTGAGCACCTTTGTTTGATGCACTGTGTCAGTCGGCGAATGCATTGTTTATAATATTATGTTACTTCCGATTACGTGGGTTGATGTAATACTTTTTTTATTTTTATATGAATTAATCTGATTAGATTATCCATAATTCATTAATTTTATGCAATTCTGATTATATTTTGTCAAATAATTACATTAATTTATTACAAAAAAACAATTTAATGCCAATTAATTTATTATTAAACGTAAAAGTCCTTACCTATTTTCTATATTTACTTTTTATTTGATCATTATAGTCAATCTTGTCCATTAAATTAATGACATCGACATTTTGTCTTTCTTTCTTTTACTTTGTTTTAATTAAATTTATGATTATTATGTGCTTTAGGGTTGAAGGCTAAATAAAATCAAACCAACTAATATCCTATTTACGACGTAGAAGAAAACAAAGATCCTCAATAAAAACATAGTCAACGTTCGGTAATAACTTTGTAAGAAGATTAAAATAACACTTTTAGTATAATAATTTTTTATTCTTTTCCTGATTAAAAAGTATTTTTGTCATTACTTGTCAAAGACCGTAATGGTTTGTGAATCCAGCAAAATCGCTGTGCCTCCGGGACAGGGAGGGTTCAAATATTAATTGGTTTACCTACTACTTTAACTTACCATTTTTGTATTTTTAATAAAACAACATTTCTATCAAAACTAAGAAGTCTTTGAATTTGAAAACAAATGAATTATTGACACTTGGCGGACGCGAAAAAATTTCTTCGTACGATTTTGACATTTTGTTTAACACTTTTTAATACAGCGTGGTCAACAGTGACTGTTTGAGTTGGCAGTCCTACATTTCATTTAAAAATGGTGCAACTGTAGCCACTACCTGTTGTTGACGGGTGACATCTTTGACACTGACAAAATCATTGACAGGTGCCAATTAAAAAGTCAGTCGCTGTGACATAATCTACTTTTTTTTATGAGTGTTATGTCAAATATTTGTCAAACAAGCGTATCCGGTTAGAGTGCTGCAACTAGGCAAATAAAAGTGTTGCCAACTCAAACTGTAATTGTTGACCGCGCTGTATTATTAAATGGTAAGCTGGAGTGAAATTTAAATTCGGAACGCAGTATAGAGTTGAATGCGATAAACTTCTTACTAAAAAATTTAAAAATTAAGTACTTCATTAAAGTTTATTCAGGATTCAAAAAATAAAGCATTTTCAAAAATAAAATCACATTTTTTTCAAACACTGCGGTATGCTTAATATAAGTGTATTTATGTTGTTATAAATATAACCTCAAATTTCTGATGTCGTTTTACAATTTTAATTTGATGTCATACGCTTATGTCTACTAAACGAAATTAAACTCAATCGGTTCTTATTGGTTTTTCCGCTAAATTACCTATCCAAACAAGTAATATAAAAATATCAATCATTTTTAATTATTTTCTTGATTAAAAAGTACTTTACATACGGTATTGCATTTCTGTCGAGAAACTAAAAAGTTTACAACATTCCATCAAGGTATGTATACTTTTTTACCCACAAAACCACTCAAAATATTCCTTTTTAATTCACTACAATTATTTCCTTTTTAATGCAATATAATTATTTTGACATTTGACACTTAAAAGTATTAAAACAATTGAAGGTTATCATAAAACCATAGATCGTTGTTAGCGATTATATTATATGGGCTGCGCTTCATAACGGTACAGAGTATTCAAGTAGGCTGTTTTCTTGCCCAAGAGAGCGAAGATGCACATTATCTATCTTTTACAGGTCTGTTATTATTCAATTACAATACTGATTGGGTGTAAAATAGTATATTGTAAACCTAGGCGGCAAAGTGGTATTTTTCCAGGCCGAGAGAAGATATGGACAGGCGAGCCTGGCCACTTCTCAAGGCCTGGAAAATTACTTTGCGGCCATGGTTTACACATTATTTTTTATCCTACACAAATTACCTTATAATCGAACATTATCTTAAAATTGGTTTGAGGTTATTACCGCCAATCGCCAATTCAAAATGTCAAATCTTGACAGATGTCAAAAATTCATGGATTACTTTACTGTCGTGATTTACACAATTTATCTTGCACAAAAGTAGTTTTTTAAAATAAGATTGACGTTCATGGACAGTAAATGTGATTTAAAATTTTAACATCGCTCATTAATAATGTGTCCTTTGTGCCTGACGACTGTTTAACCGTCTATATAGATTTAATTTTTCTTATAACAGCGACGCCTGGCGGAGAAAATTAGATTTTTTTTTCTCGGCTAGCCGAGAAAATACATCATTTCTCGGCTAGCCTGGAAATAATGTACTTTCTCGGCTGTCGAGAGACGAGAAAATTTCACTTTGAGTTGGTGTAGGATAAAAATTAATTTGTTTACTTCTTTTTACGATTTTGACATTTTGTTGAACACTTTTTAATATTATTAAATCTGAAATGGTAAGCCGGAGTGAAATTTGTACTTCTTTTAAAGTTCGGAATGAAGCAGAAACAGTTAAATGCGCCTAAAAAATCCAAAAATGAGGTACTTCATTAAAGTTTATTCAGGATTCAAGAAATAGTGCATATGCAAAAATAAAATCACAGAGCAAACACTGCTGTATGCTTATCTAAGTATATTTATGTTGTTATTATCTTTCCAATTCTACTCAAAACAATGCTAAACTTTTCAATTATTGTGTATGGACTGAAAACATAACCTCAAATCTCTAATCTCATTTTGCAATTTTAATTTGGTGTAATACGCTTATGCCTACTAAACGATATATAATATTAACATGAATCAAGGACGGCTGTGCTTTTTTGGCAGCAGGTTTTAGATCGGTTTGTACTAAAGCCGGTAACAATCTCTGTATAACATAAAGTCGCTTAGGCAATGGCGTAGAGACTTTTGGGAATTTGAATATCTCAATTTAATTAGTTTGCGTTTTTGTTTTTGCGCGCTGTAAACTAAGAAATACATATTATTTCATTGAATAGTTAAAAAAAGTTTCCAGAAAATGGCTGCGACAGGCATTTGCGCACTGCAATGTGCTCAAATGTCAATGACCGTATTGACAGTTGTCAATAAACACGTGCAAGTTTAGCGGCAGTAAAAATTAATTATATAATCAATGTTATTTTCGAAATGAAATAAGGCAAGAAAATGAAGAATGGAAATATTTGATTAATTGGTGTGTTCAAGAAAAATGCAGGCTGAGTAGTTATTTTACCTAATTTTAGTACGAACCGATCTAAGACCTGCTGCAAAAAGGCGAAGCCGCCCTTGATTTATGTTAATATTATACACTCTGTGGTAAGCTACAATGGTACGTTGGATATATGTGAACAGTATTCGATTGCGCTGTTGCACTGGTCGACTGAGTCAATATCTGAGGCCCATACAGTAAACAAATTAAAGCCGTTATTAGTCAGTAAAATTAACTTGGCTGTTGTAAAGCCGTTTAACACGTTAGCCGTATATGTCGTAGATCTGTCTTTATTGAACTGTTGGTTGGAGGAAGTTGATATTTTCTTATAAAAACTTTTATGAGACTCACTGATTTGATAAATAGAAAAATTGGAGTTGTCAAATGTCATGTCAAAAGTGACAGAAATCAGCAGTTTTATTGTTTACTTGTAGGAGAGAAAAAAGTATTAACTAAGATGAAAAAAGTATTAACTAAGATGAAAAAAATCAAACTCTCGGATTGAAAACACGAAGTATCTTCTAATGCTAGTAGTATTATGCAATTTGGACAAACTACATGATTAAAACTGCATAAATATCAATTAAACGCGGAATATTTCAAGGAGATTTAAAAGCTTTTTTTGGTTTTGAGTAGCAATTACATAATTAATCACCAAATCTTATTAATTCAGAAACTGATAACCAACCACGTTAACTTTTCAACTTTTAGATATCTGAATGAAAACCAATTACTGAACTTGATAAAAATCACTGAATTATTTTCAAACAATATCAATATGAATTTTGCTACAAATAAGACACAAATAAAGAAAAATAAATCAATTTTTTTGGTATAAAACTGATAAAAAATGAAATTATCAACAGTTAAAAAAAACAAGTGTACAAATATCTGTTATGAACAAATTTTGAAAATTTTCCACGACAAAGTCTTGGAAATTAATATTAACAAAGTCTTTTCAAACGACTTCATTAATTTAAAAAGCAAAAAAAACAAGTGTACAAATATCTGTTATGAACAAATTTTGAAAATTTTCCACGACAAAGTCTTGGAAATTAATATTAACAAAGTCTTTTCAAACGACTTCATTAATTTAAAAAGCACAATTAATTAGTAAAAACCTAAATCAAGCAATCAATTCTTTACATAATTTCGTACTTAATAATTGAAATTCGAACAAGATTTATTAAAAAGTTTTATAGAAAACCGAGGGAGAGGTATTTTGGATAAATTAAACAAATTAATATTGTTGAAAAAGTGTAATAGTGTTCTTATTGTTCAGTGTTAGTTAAAGGGATTACAAACAAAGGCATGACGTTGTTGCAAAAATAGTTCATTCAAATTTAGCTCTCAAGTCTGATTGGGTGGAAAATGTTGAACTATATTTTAGGAATAAGTTTCAAAATTATTTGGAAACTGATTATCACACACAGGATATAACTTTGCCAACTGCTTTAAAAATTGAAGACAATAGGTCGGTTATTGTATAGTATTTAATTAAATCAGAAATCTGTATTTTTTACAAATATTGCTGTTTCAAATTTTTGTAATACTGCGTGATCAACAATGACTGAGTTGGCAACACTTTTTCGAGACTTTTTTATTGGCTAGTTCTAACGCTAATATTTGACATAAAACACTCATAAAAAAATTGTAGGTTATGTCATACTGACTAAGTAACAGTTGTACCATTTTAAAATGAAATTTAGGATTGTCAACTCAAACAGTCCTATTTGACCACGCTGTATTATGCATACTTTTAATGCAAAAATAGCTAAATATTTGCTGTTTTTGGTGGCCATTTTTGTTAAAATTTTATCTTTAGTAATGTAAAACATTTTGGTAATTAATTTTTGATAGAAACAGTTGTTTTTTCTTTGACAATAACGGCAGCTTACTTCTACAAAATAACATTTCAATTGAAAGTTCATAAGCACATTCCAATAATCACTCCGTCCGCTTATGTTCTAAACAATTGTTTTGAAATATGGCTTACAATATACACTCATTAAATAATATACTATTAAATCTTTATTTTGAGTTTTGATGTTTATTTTTTTATTTTAGGGCACAACGCAGAGACCACCACCTACAGCTGCAATTCCTACAGATTTAAGAGTTAATACAACAGCACTTAATGCTGTAGCCCTTAGCAGCGTAGCAAAGTATTGGGTTTTAACGAATTTATTGCCTGGACCAATCCCACAAGTTTCCGTCTATGGTTTACCAGGTTCCGGACGTAATGACAACCAAGGAAAAATTGTCCAGGTGAATTATCTAAAGAATATTGTAAAGAATCGATTGTAATTAGAATGATTTTATTCATAAACAGGAAGCAATGTTGGGTCAACATGCGGCAGCTGGTTTATTGCCAACTGATCCACTTCTTTTGCAGCAACACTCTCAAATCCCAGTTAGCATATCACAAGGTGTTACTAATTTGACTATACCAACCGGCAATATGCATTTGGAAAACAGTCATCAGAGCCATCAGAATCATGTATCGTTAGCAAGTCATCAACAAAATAATGGAATGTCAGTTGGCAATCAGAATCAAATGAATCGTGATGTAAGTTAAACTTGTGTAAAAAGAGACATAAATTAATATTTATGACCATTTTACGGGTTTACAGATAGAAAATTGCAATTAAATAAATTTTTGTCTATCACAGATATCACACCAGCAGCAAAATCATGGAAATTCACAAAATATGGTGCAGGTTCAAGTGCAAGATAATCTTGTTTCGGTTATTGAAGATAGTAAAGATCAAAAGGATATAATAGCAGCACAGCTCGCACATGCACAAATACAGTTAGGCGATAATCCGCACTTGAACCACCAAGCTTTAACAGTACAACAGTTGCAGCATCTTCAAGTTCAGCAAGTTCTAGATAATGTTGTAAGATTGTCAGTTATTTTATAAAATAGTTTTTAAGTTTTTCTCTCACTTCAGGTGCGTATGGAGAATGCAATTGATAATGGACAGAATCAGGCAAATAATGATCACAATCAACTTTCAGATAATTTACAAATAGTAAAAGACGAAAAGAATTTGCAAAATTGTAAATTATTATCGAATTCTCAATTTGGGTTACAAGATCATACAAAACCTAATAATTTAATGGATGTTCGTACGGCTGATGGAAGTATAGTTAAAATTTCTACCACAAACCTTCAAGAACAAGATTTGGCTAAAACTTTAGGCGTCGAAATGGTGCAAAATATGTATAAAGTAAATGTTGATGATTTGAATCAACTTTTGGCTTATCATGAAGTCTTTGGCAAACTTCAAGGTGAAATAGCCACAACAAGTCAAAACGTTGTACAAAATACGAACACCAATGTCAATCTTCAGCAAAATGCCAATAATATTTCTATAGTTACTAAAGAAGAACAAGATCCATCTACAAGTTCCTTACAGAATGATAATACAACTACGGTGATTACAGGGAATCATGTCTGTGATTTATGTGGAAAAATTTTCCAATTTCGTTACCAATTAATCGTTCATAGACGTTACCATACCGAAAGAAAACCATTTACATGTCAAGTTTGCGGAAAAGCTTTTACAAATTCGCAAGAATTAACTCGACACGGAAAGTGCCATCTAGGGGGTAGTATGTTTACGTGCGCTGTTTGCTTTCATGTCTTTGCAAATGCGGCGTCATTAGAGAGACATATGAAAAGACATTCGACTGATAAACCATATAATTGTACTATTTGTGGAAAATCTTTTGCACGGAAGGAACATTTGGATAATCATACAAGGTGCCATACGGGTGAGTAATCTATCTACCATCAAACATCAATTCCGCTAGGCCTAGCTGTAATAAATTGCAAATTCCAATACAAATTGACTTTATTAAGTTTTTTTGACAAAAGTCAGCAAGTTGTCAACGATGATAAGACATTTGATGACATCGATGATATAAGCTACGACGTCTGTTTTTCATTTCATGATTAACTTTGGTTGATGGCGCGTTATTATTTAAGTCGTTTTTTGTTGTTGCACTTTTTTTCAATGCTTCAAACTTTGTCATTTTTGGGTTCAACCTATGACGTCATGAATGTTTTGTGTTCAAACCATGCTGCATATGATTCAAACCTACTCCGCGTATGTATTTGTAGTGTGGTTCAATATGGCACAAAATACAAACTGTCAATCATGCTGTCAAATTCTAATTTTCTCACTCACCTCCATAAATAAAACAAAAATTGTGTAAGGGCTTCTTAGGGCCCTGTTATGATTACTTATATTATTAAATAAGAGTTAAGAGGTAGGGACCTAAGTAGATTACTTTTTGTTGTGAAACTCAACAAGTGAACATAACCACAAACGGTTTCGTCACTTTGTTTGATCCATGGTTTGAACTATAGGTTTAAAATCTTTCATTTTCTTTTCAAATTAAAATATGACGTCATCTTTGGATACAGGTTGAATCAATCAACGAGCCAGGTTCCAAATGGTGCAACAACAAAAAACGACTTTAGAAACTTTTTACGTCGTTGATCTTGACTTACATGATTTATTAAATAAGACGAATTCTCGTATGTTGATAAAAGTTGATGTGATCTTTATTTTTTAATTTGTCAGCGACAAACTAAATAAAAATGACGTTTGCCAGTGCTACTGTCAAATTTGCCGGGCTCTCATAGATTTAATACACTAGATGCATGCTCAACATACTTCGGTTCTTAAAAAACATATCAACGAAATTGGTACATTTCTTTCTATATTTAATAAAACACATCTTTTTTATCACATTTATCGTATGTCGCACACGTTTTTATAGTGATTAAACAGATACGAATACGCACGATTTTAGCCGACGATCGTCGCTGTCAATTTATTTGACATATACAATTTTTGAATATTTATATTCAAAATGAGATCCTGTATTGTTTGTTCTATTCCTTATAATCCTTTCACAAGCGAAAAAATATCCTTTCATGGGTGTGTATGCTTAAATTCGTTTTTTAATTATATATATTAAAGAAAATAAAAGTTGTGGTTAAAATCTTAACAAATAAAATTACTTACAACTTATTAAATATTTTTCTTGATAATAGTTATTATGTCTAATTTGTCAGAGATTGAACATGTTTTATTTACAAATTACTGTGATTTTTTGCAAAATTTGACACGAGGACAATGGTAAATGTCAAAATAATTCAATTAAACGTCAAATAATAAATGTCATTTTGCGTCCACTGCTTTCTGTTTTGCTATTGGTAGGAACCTCTCTAAAGGATAGCGCTATGGAATACTAATGCAGTTGAGAGTGAGGGCAATAGACGGTACGTCTTGACGGACTATCCAAGTGCATGGCTGTATCTTGTATATAGTAAATCTATGCGGGCCCTCGCATAGTGTCGCCATCTAAGAGAATTTTATGAACTATTTATCAGGCATTAATTTTGGCTTATTCGTGAGCGTACCATTTCTTATGTTTATCTGTTTTTAGCCACGTGGTTAATAATTTTGTTTTTTTTAGGTGAAACGCCATATCGTTGTCAATACTGTGCCAAGACCTTTACAAGAAAAGAACACATGGTTAATCATGTCCGCAAACACACTGGTGAAACACCGCATCGTTGCGAAATTTGTAAAAAATCGTTTACTCGAAAAGAACATTTTATGAATCATGTAATGTGGCATACAGGAGAAACTCCACATCACTGTACTATCTGTGGCAAGAAATATACTAGAAAAGAGCATTTAGCAAATCATATGCGTTCTCATACGAACGATACACCATTCCGATGTGAAATTTGTGGTAAATCATTCACTCGCAAAGAACATTTTACGAATCATATTATGTGGCATACTGGAGAAACGCCTCATCGTTGTGATTTTTGTTCGAAAACGTTTACTCGTAAAGAACATTTATTGAATCATGTACGTCAGCATACTGGAGAATCTCCTCATCGATGCGGATTTTGTTCAAAGTCGTTTACGAGAAAAGAACATTTAATAAACCATGTACGTCAACATACAGGCGAAACGCCATTTCGGTGCAATTATTGTCCTAAAGCTTTTACCAGAAAAGATCATTTAGTAAATCACGTGCGGCAGCATACAGGTGAATCTCCGCATAAGTGTACTTTTTGTACGAAATCCTTTACGAGAAAAGAACATTTAAATAATCATGTTCGGCAGCATACTGGAGAATCACCACATCGATGCCATTTTTGCTCAAAATCGTTTACACGAAAAGAGCATTTAACTAATCATGTTAGGATTCATACAGGAGAGTCACCTCATCGTTGTGAATTTTGTCAAAAAACATTTACACGTAAGGAACATTTAACGAATCATTTGCGCCAACATACAGGTGACACTCAACACTGTTGCAATGTTTGTTCAAAACCATTTACGCGCAAGGAACATTTAATAAATCATATGAGATCTCATACAGGTGAACGGCCTTTTGCTTGTGGTGAATGTGGAAAATCGTTTCCTCTCAAAGGTAATTTATTATTCCACCAGAGATCTCATAATAAGGGAGCTAATGCAGACCGACCGTTCAGATGTGATCTTTGCGAGAAAGACTTTATGTGTAAAGGTCACTTGGTGTCACATCGTAGATCTCACAGTGGTGAACGACCCCATGCATGTCCAGATTGTGGAAAAACATTTGTCGAAAAAGGTAACATGTTGAGACATCTACGCAAACATGCTACGGAAAATGGTGATGGTCAAACCATGTCAGCAAATCAAGTTCAGGCAGGTCAGGGTAATAATCAGCCACAAACGTCGGTAGCTAATTTGCAAATACCTCAAGTAAGTCAAACACAGCAAACGGCAGCTAGCAATATTGTTTCGCAAGCATCACATTTGCCAATGCATCCACCAACTAATCACCCTGTTGTCGTATCAACAGCGAATGGAAATGTCTTAGCTAGCTATTAGTTTTGGTAAACGATCGTGTGATACTATTTTGTGTTTTCGTATTTTGTTGGTGTGACGTGGGCAATTACTTCTTTCAGTTTTTAGCGAACTTAGCAATATAAAATTGTATAGATTTTATTTATTTTTTTTATGACAGTAGTTTTATACAAGATTTAAATTATTTATTTAATTATGGAATTTTTTTATGTGCACATTTTAATACATGACTGATATTATTTTAATACTGGGTGCAAGATTTTAGCACTTTTAAATTTATTTGTTTTTATTTATAAAAATTGAATGCAAGTATTCACGCTTAATTTTCATTTTGAAAAAAAAAACATCACATATTATAAAACAAATTTGTGTGTTGGAAGCTTTTTTATTTTTTAATTATATATATTGGTAGCCAGGA
This sequence comes from Lagria hirta, assembly GCA_947359425.1. Taxonomy (NCBI): domain Eukaryota; kingdom Metazoa; phylum Arthropoda; class Insecta; order Coleoptera; family Tenebrionidae; genus Lagria; species Lagria hirta. The sequence continues at coordinate 10,629,176 of OX375804.1, read as the reverse complement.
ACCAGTATTGTAGCGACTTTTACAATATTTAAAAAAAAATGTTTTTCTCAAGACGCCATGCCAGATGGGCGATAACTGAAAATATATATTTTTTTTTATGTTGGTTTTAGTATGCATTTTATCAGAAATTAGAGTATAGTAAAAAGCTAAGTGCCTCCTCTTCTTTAATTTTGTTTGACTTTTTTGAAAACATGCAATTATTGTAATTTTTTTAACGAGAAAAAATAATATCTTCAAAGTGTTTCATTGGGGAAGGAAGCTGTAT